>CM056210.1:49312071-49682071 GCA_029692085.1 Gymnothorax javanicus | reverse complement strand
AAACTGGAGGGATCAATGTGCTCGCTTGGGATTCAGCCGCATTGCCATAGCAAGGTACTCCAGGTTGTGCTGGTCCATCCAGACAAGGAAGGGAACCCTGGAACCCTGGAACCCTGGAACCCTCCAGCTAGTGCATCCACTCCTCAAAAACCAACTTCAATGCCAACAGCTCCCAATCACTAATGGTATAATTCCTCTCTGCTGGGGACAAGCGACAAGAAAAATGGGCACAAAGATATAATTTACCATTGTCTGCTCATTGCGAGAGGACTGCTTCAGGGCCACTGTTGGAGGCGTCAATCTCAATGACAAACTGGTGCGGGGGATCAGGGCGCTTGAGGACAGGAGTGGTAGTATACAGCTTCTTCAGACATTCAAAGGTCACCTGGGTGGTCCAGGCAAAGGGAACCTTAATAGATGTCAGCTTTGTTAGGGGTGCAGCAACAGCAGAATACTTGGATAAATCGGCAGTCAAAATTGGTGAAGCTAAGCATTTTTGGCAGGTTCTTGTGATCTTTCATTTCTGGTCCATCCAGAATGACTTGTACCTTTTACCGATCCATCTCCAGGGTGCCCTGTGTCATCACAAACCCCAGGAAGGAGACCGTAGTGGAATACGCACTTATCCGGCTTCAAGAATAGTTTATTTTCCAGTAGCCATTGAATGACTAAGCGGATATGACGGAAATGGTCTTTCAGGGTTTTAGAGAAAACCAGTATATTGTCTTGATAGACACAGATAAAATGGGAAACCACATTTAACAGGACATCATCTATGAGATTGTGGAACACAGCAGGGGTTTCAGCGGGCCCAAATATATTAAAAGTAAAGGATAACTTTTTAAACCGTTACTGCATTTAATCTCCTGTAGTCAATGACCCATCTTTCTTGACTACAAAGAAGAATCCAGCTCAGGCTGGTGACGAAGAAGCCCAAATTATTCTGGAAACTGGGGACTGATTCATGTGCTCCTCCACAGCTTGGATCTCCTTTTTGGTCAGGGAGTATAGCTGATCCCTGGGGTGTAATACTTCGGGCAGTAATCTGATGGCTCAATCATAGAGTTTGTGAGGTGAAAGTAATGTTTCTCTGGTCTCGCTGTATGCTATGGAAGTTGTGATAGATGGCGAGAACATCCTTCACTGTGATTGCCAGACGTCAGCATGGGCATCAGTTGAGTTACCTCAGTGACGTCAGAGAGGACAGTCCCTGTTCAGCCCTGGGACTGGAGAGCAACTGTTAATGGCTTAGTTGGGATGTTCAGGCATCGAACAAGACCAGGATGAGTAAAGTTCCGATCTGTGCTGGAATCAATTAAAGCCTAAATGGTAACTGGACTGCCTTGCCAAGTCAGGCGAACAGGAAGGAACGGACAGACTAATGAGACAGCAGCACCGGACAGCACCTTTCTGTTTGGTGTTAATTGCATCTTACGAACAGGACACTCAGCTATGGCTTGAGTGGTACTTCAGCTGTACAGGCAGAGATTCAACTTTGCCCGGCGCAGCCGTTCCTCAGAGGGCAGCTTGTGAAGCTGAGCCCAGTCAACAGGCATGGGTCCTAGAGGAACCAGATGGCATGAAGCTCCAGGCTGACCATCTTGTGATGCAGACAGGGAAGGAGCCTGTAACCTTGACCGCTGGTCCAACCGCCACTCTAGTCGCCGAACATCAACTCTTCATGCCAGGTCAATTAGTTGGTCCAGATCTGGGGAAAGGATACAGGTGGTCAGCTTGTCTTGAATCCACTCTGCCTAACCAAAAAGGTAGATATCATGCAGGACTTGCACACCCCAAAGCATGGAAACAGCCAAACTGCAAAAGTTGAAGGAATAATCCTACATTGGACAGGTTACATTGATGCAGCTGGAGCAGTTGGCGGGCAGCAGCATGACTGGAGACGGACTAGTCAAATACCCTCCTCAATTCTAGAGCAAAAGCAGTGAACAATGACACTGCAGGATGGCCTGTCTCGCAGCAGGCGGTAGCCCAGTCCCTGGTACATTCAGAGAGACGAGTGATGACAAATGGCACTCTGGAACCTTTAGAGGGGAAGTAGGATGGCTGAACCTCAAACATTATGACACACTGAGCCTGGAAACAGCGACTGGTGGTAGGATCGCCACCAAAACCCGCCAAGTTGGGCCCCCGAAGGGCTTGCATCTGCGGGAGAGATTGCATCTGTGGGAGAGCTTGCAACTGAGGGACAGCTTGCATCTGAGGGAGAGCTTACATCTGTGGGAGAGCTTGCATCTGAGGGAGAGCTTGCATCTGTGGGAGAGCTTGCAACTGAGGGAGAGCATGGATCTATGGGAGAGCTTGCATCTGAGGGAGAGCTTGCATCCGAGGGAGAGCTTACATCTGTGGGAGAGCTTGCATCTGAGGGAGAGCTTGCATCTGAGGGAGAGCTTACACTGTGGGAGAGCTTGCATCTGAGGGAGAGCTTGCCGCAAAAGGGCGCTGGCTGCTGGAGCAGCAGTGGCAGAGTCTCATGAAATTTCTGTTACAGCCACAAGTTGATTGGAGAGGCCATTGATGTACTGACTCAGTTACCCTTGTCACTTAATGTGGACAACATTGTTGTATATGACAGGGTGTGCATGGTTGACCTTTTTAACCAGCATTTTATCAAGTCTGGTTTTATTTATGAAACATCAAACATTCGTTCTCCTTCAAGCCCACCCCAAAACCCAGTGGAGTCTCCCCCCTCCCCCCTCACATGCTCCTTTACATAGTTTCACCCTACAGGCAGTTTCAGAAGGTGAAATCTTGGAGGAACTACTCAAACTGGACCCCAAAAAACCAGCTGGTTTTGATGAGCTGGACCCATTCTTTTTTAGGCCCCATCATTGCAGCTCCCATTGCAGGTATACTTAACCTCTCCTTTCAGACAGCTGAAATTCCTCGTGCGTGGAAAGCAGTGTAGTGCGTCCTCTTTTTAAAGGGGGGGACCAGGTCAATCCTAACTGTTACAGGCCCATCTCCATACTGCAATCTTTATCCAAAGTGATGGAAAGAATTGTGAACAAGCAATTGACAAATTACTTGGATAATCATAAAATACTATCCCATGTTCAGTCTGGTTTCAGAGCTGGGTATAGCTGTGCTACAGCAACTCTTAAAGTGCTGAATGACATCACCTCTGCTTTAGACTCTAAGTGACACTGTGCTGCAATTTTTATTGACTTAGCTAAAGCCTTTGATACCGTTGATCACTCTATCCTTGCGGACAGGCTGGGTAGCACTGGGATCACAGGCCAATCACTTGATTGGTTCTCAAACTATTTCACAGACAGAGCACAGAGGGTCAAATCGGAGGATCACCTCTCTCAGCCCCTCCCTGTCACTAAGGGAGTTCCGCAGGGCTCAATCCTAGGCCCCACACTGTTCACCATTTATATAAATAATATAGTAACTGCTGTGGGAGACTCATCTATCCATCTTTATGCCGATGACACAGTTCTGTATGCGGTCGGCCCCTCCCCAGATGCTGTGCTCAGGACACTACAGGAGAGCTTCTGTAAAGTGCAGCAGGCCTTCTCCAACTTACACCTCCTGCTAAACACCACTAAGACTAAGGTCATGTGGTTTGGTAGGAAGGGTGCTGTGCCCACTCCAGCCCAACAATTTACCACCCTTGATAGCACTGTCCTGGAACAGGTCAGTGAGTATCTGGGGATGTGGCTCGACAGCAACCTATCATTCACACACCATATCACTACTTTACAGGCCAAGATAAAATCTAAAATTGGTTTTCTGAATAGAATGCACTCCACTTTCACGTCCTCAGCCAGAAAAACTCTTGTGCAAATGACCATACTTCCCTTATTTGATTATGGTGACATAGTTTATAGGTCAGCATGCAAAGGTGCACTTAAGAAACTCGATGTTTTATGAGAGGCAGTAGCAGCAAAAATTGTCCTGTGTCCTGTGCAGTGTCCTGCGCGCTGTCCTGCGCAGTGTCCTGTGTCCTGTGCGGTGTCCTGCGCACTGTCCTGCGCAGTGTCCTGTGTCCTGTGCCGTGTCCTGCGCGCTGTCCTGCGCAGTGTCCTGTGTCCTGTGCGGTGTCCTGCGCAGTATCCTGTGTCCTGCGTGCTGTCCTGCGCCAGTCGCAGTGTCCTGCGCGGTGGCCTGCGGCAATTGAGCAGTGTCCTGCACACTTGTAACAGGATAAGACAGTTTTATTTATTTATATTTCATGCAGTCGGAAAGAGGTGATGGGTTTATATTTATTTTTATCTTGAACGCAGCGACGTTAGAATAGCACACATCCTTGTAGATTTTGGCTCTGCGTTGTAGCTTATAGGCTACGTTAACTGGATCAATCACGTGTACTAACCTGTTCAATATATCAAATAGAGCACGCTGCTCCTGTTGCAGGACAGTCGTAATGTACACCATTTCTAATTTTAACATCGATATGTTTCAAACTCGTCCGGGTTTTACGTGGGTTTACAATGCTGATTCGAAACTGTAGTCACGTTGCCTGTACATAGGCACAGATACGACATAGCTTACAGTTGAATTACTGAGTTGAATTGGCCAGCTTGTTAAAACAATTTTGCGGTTCATTCCAGATGGATGACATTTGGCTTAATAGGCTGTGTCATCACCTCGTCCCTCCGTCAAAGCAACAGTTTCAAAACTTGAATTGCAAACTGATCCTTCCCATCAAATAACAGAAATTAAACCAAGTCACTGAGTTAGTAGCTCATTTAAGAGGGGTTTGGATTGACTTAATAATAGCCTATCGGTCATTCCGAAGGGAGTAAAAAACTCCAGATGTATAATGGGCCTATCCTAAAAAATATCTCAGGCAAATGAGAATAAAGAAATTACCATCCCTTACAAAAAAGAAGTATACTTCAAGTTCATATTTTCAAGTAAACTTAAGTAAACGTCAAGTATATTTTCCAAGTATACTTTTTGTAGTGTACTAGTGTCAATGTACTAGTGGTATACTTGTAAGTGTACTAATTAAATACTACTTGGGACTAAATTGGCCCACTTTAAGTTTATAAAAGTATACATTTAAGTAAACTTACAGATATACTGCTAGTTTATTAGTTGTACACTTCTAGTAAACTTTTCAGTTCATGAAAGTACACTGTGAGGTATACTGCTAGGAAACTTAAAGAGTGTTATTGGATGTTTAATGACCACAGTGAGTCAGGACTTCAGTTTCACATCTCATCTGAAAGACAACATCTTCATCATTGCACTGGAGTATTGAGGATTATTCCACCAGAGGGAAGACTCCAACTTTCTGGCCACCAACACCTGCTCCAGCAGCAACTTATTTTCCCAGGTGGTCTCCCATCCAAGCACAAACCAAGCCCACACCTGCTTAGCTTCAGCCACTCATCTGGCGCATATCAAGTGGTGGTATGGCTGCTAGTCATAAAATCAGGACACACATTTCATTGCCACCATATCAGACCAGATAGCACTAAAGTTCCAGTCTTCTTAACCTGATGTTTGAAAATACTGTGTACATTTATCTGTGAATCTGCACATAATGGCCAGCTATATTGAACTGATATCTCAACTAAAACACAGCAATGTTTGGTACAGGTACAATATGCAGGGCTTTGATGTCCACACTCTTGTTTAAAAATGATTAAATCATTTATTAAACAGAATGTACCATCTTTCAAGTATACAGCACTGTTGCATCTTTTCTTTAGTCAGTCATATTTTTGACTGTGATACAGAACTCCATTAACCAAAAGACATATATTTCATCAGCCTTTGCTTGAGTTCTTCAGCCTACTAGTCAGGCTGAAGGCATTGCTAATTCATATTTTATGCATATTTCTGGTTCCATATGAGAGAAAGAGGTATTTTTTTGTTTTAAACTGGGATTTCAATTAGAGTTGCCATTGCTGTGTTCTTATATTTTGGCATCCAATACAATATTGTGTTTGAAAATTTAATTCATAAAGGAATCAATTTTGTTCTCAATCCTGAGTATGTGTTTCATCGCGAATTCTTATAAGTACCTTCATCTGTAAATTAAAGAAAAATGCACTTAAGCATTGTCTACTAATAGAGTACATGAGGTAACCTCTCGTCTACTTACGTTAAATAATATCCGAATAGCAACAGTAATACATTTTAGAATGCAATAATCATAAGCTTTGAGTATGATATTAAGTTAGCTTAAAGAAGACTTTGAAGTATAGTTGCAGTTTAAAACCAAAAAAAAAAAAAACTTTTAGCTCCCTGAAAGTTTAAAACTAAATGTAAATTATAGAGGGCTTGAAGTAAAGAACTAATGGACTAGTAAGTGTACCTATAAGTTTACTTGCAGTTCACTTCAAAGTGTACTTTCATAAACTAAGAAGTTGGCTTGAAGTATATAACTACTAAAGTTGTAGTACATCTGAATTTACTTGCAGTATACTTCAAAGTATTCTTTTATAAATTAGACGTTGTGCTAGAAGTATATAACTAGTGAACTAATGGTACATCTTTAAGTTTACTAGCAGTATACAGTACTTTACAGTATACTTTCATGAACTGAAAAGTTTACTAGAAGTATACAGCTAATAAACTAGCAGTATTTCTAAGTTTACTTGCAGTATACTTTAATGTATACTTTTATAAACTGAAAAGTATGCTAGAGGAATACGACTAGTTAAGTCACAGTATACTTAAAAGTTCATTTGTAGTGTACTTGCAGTACAAAATAAAACTTAGATGTAAACTAGATGGGCACTTTAAGTTTATGCTGCTTAAGCTTGAAGTATACTTCTTTTTTGTAAGGGTATGTATCAAGTCTGTCAATACTGGAAGAATTGTCAAATTTGTTCTCAAATAAAATTAGACAAATGTTTATCTGTTTCTGTGTGGGTTAATAACACTGCATAAAAATCAAGTTCAGCTCAACCCATGTGCTATTTATTCTGCTATGCTACCCCAAAGCTGACTTGTTACTGCAAACTTACATGTGGAATCTGTAAGTTCATGAGATATTAAAAACTGAGTAGAACTACGATGCATTATACTTCAAAGAAGCCAATATGTATGGTAAAATATATTTTAATGTGCTTATTCTTTTGATAGTAGCCTAACTGCAAGCCAAGTATACTTGAACATTAAGCATGAATATTTTAATACTTTATTATACTTTTCTTGAGTATATCTCGATCAAAAGTTTAGTTACAAGTATAAGCCAAATATACTTAGACTTTTCTGTGTACTTTTCAGTATAAGCTATGTATACTGAAGTATTACTTTGCTAAGTATATCTCTGGTAAGTACATCAAAAGTAAACTGAAAATATACGCTCTTATTTTTAGTTTAGAAGTATACTAAAGGCACACTTGAATAAACTTCTTTTTCATAAGGGATGTGTATCGTTACGCATGCTTTATTATAATTTATGGTAGTAAACCATCTGTGCCTCTGATTTATTGTTGCGGGTCGTGAACAATATTCAGACGTGCTTTGTTTCATTCCAAAATATGTAAGAAGTTGGAGTAGCCTCAAGGTTTCTGCCAGAAAACTGAGCATTACCACCAGAAACCTTGATTCAAAATTTTAGAAACAATGGCTGTGAGACTGTTTGACAGGTTTGAAATGGCCAAATTGCATAATCTGGCAGTAGCAAATTGTCCTCTCCTGTGAGATTGATGCAGGACGCTCGCATACTTCCACAGGACAGTCAACAGGACACTCGCGTTTGGCGCAGGACAGTCAACTTGACACTCGCGCAGTGTTAACGTAGCCTATAAGCTACAACACAGAGCTAAAATCTACAAGAATGTGTGCTATTGAAAACTGTTTAAAACATACAGTCATACCCAAAATTATTCATACCCTACCAATTTTTTTTTTTTTTTTTGAGATATTTTTTGACAAATCAAATTTATTCTTCCATAAATGACACAGTAAGTTGACATTGGGCTGTAAGACGTACAGTAAACAATTTTTCAAGAAATACAATACTTTTTGGCATTTTATTTTACAGATTTACCAAAAATGCCATGTCCAGAATTATTCATACCCTTTTCTCAGTAATTGATGGCAAAGCCTTTATTCACGATTACAGCCTCCAAACGCTTCCTGTGGTGAAACACAAGGTTTCTACAAGTTTCCACAGGGATTTTGGCTCACTTCTCCAGATCCTTAAGGTTTAAGGGTTTCCTTGGCATGACCTTGGTCTTCAGTTCCCTCCACAGATTTTTGATAGGATTGAGGTCGGTGCTCTGGCTTGGCCGCTCTAAAACGTTGACTTTGTTGTCCACTTACCATTTCTTGACTGATTTGGCCGTGTGTTTAGGATCATTATCCTGTTGGAAGATCCATTCCTGCCCAAGACCAAGTTTTTTGACAGATTGCTTGATATTTTCAGTGAGGATCTGGATATACTGGTCCTGTTTCATAATGCCATTCACTTTAACAAGGTTTCGGGCCCATTCGCTGAAAAAGCAACCCCAGAGCATTATACTCCCGCCACCGTGTTTGACCATTGGGACCCGTGTTTTTCGGGTTGAACACTTCACCTTTCTTACGCCAAACAAAAGCCCCATCTCTGTGCCTGAACAGCTTAAACTTTGTTTCATCCGTCCATAACATTGACAGCCAGAAGCTTATATCCAGGTGAGCTTTTGCGAAGGCTAGAATAGTTCTTGTGTGTCTGGGTTGGAGAAGTCTAAGAGGCGTAAGAAAAGTGAAGCGTTCAACCCGAGAAACTGTCCCAATGGTCAAACACGGTGGCAGGAGTATAGTGCTCTGGGGTTGCTTTTCAGCAAATTGGCCCAGAAACCTTGGTAAAGTTAATGGCATCATATCCAGATCCTCAGTGAAGACATTAAGCAATCCGCCCAAAAACTTGGTCTTGGGCAGGAATGGATCTTCCAACAGGATAATGATCCTAAACACACGGCCAAATCAGTCAAGAAATGGTAAGTGGACAACAAAGTCAACGCAGAGCGCTCCAGAGCACCGACCTCAATCCCTTCGAGAATCTGTGGAGGGAACTGAAGACCAAGGTCATGCCAAGGAAACCCTTAAACCTTAAGGATCTGGAGAAGTGAGCCAAAATCCCTGTGGAAACTTGTAGAAACCTTGTGATCAACCACAGGAAGCGTTTGGATGTTGTAATCGTGAATAAAGGCTTTGCCATCAATTACTGAGAAAAGGGTATGAATAATTCTGACATGGCATTTTTTGGTAAATCTGTCAAATAAAATACCAAAAAAGTATTGTATTTCTTGAAAAATTGTTTACTGTACTTCTTACAGCCCAATGTCAACTTACTGTGTCATTTGTGCAAGAATAAATTTGATTTGTCAAAAATATCTCAAAAAAAAAAAAAATTGGGAGGGTATGAATAATTTTTGGCATGACTGTATATATTTGGATTTCAAGATAAAAATAAACAAAAACCCATCAACTCTATCTGACTGCATGAAATTTAAATAAGAAAACTGTCCTATCCTGTTACCAGTGCGCAGGACACTGCTCAGTTGCCGCAGGCCACCGCGCAGGACAGCACGCAGGACACAGGATACTGCGCAGGACAGCGCGCAGGACACTGCACAGGACACAGGACACTGTGCAGGACAGTGTGCAGGACACAGGACACTGCACAGGACAGCGCGCAGGACACTGCACAGGACACAGGACAGTGTGCAGGACACAGGACACTGCACAGGACAGCGCGCAGGACACTGCACAGGACACAGGACAGTGTGCAGGACACAGGACACTGCACAGGACACAGGACACTGTGCAGGACAGTGTGCAGAACACTGCACAGGACACAGGACAGTGTGCAGGACACAAGACACTGCACAGGACAGTGCGCAGGACACTGCACAGGACACAGGACACTGCGCAGGACAGCGCCCAGGACAGCTCGCAGGACACCGCACAGGACAGGACAATTTCGGCTCTTACTGCTACTGTGTTTTATATCACTCGACCATCCGGTTTGCCACAAATGCTCTGTTCAGAACTCACCACTGCACACTCTACTCCTCCATAAACTGGCCATCTTTTACACACCCGTCGTACTATTCACTGGTTCACACTCATTTACAAGACCCTTCTTGGCTTGTCCCCTCCGTATCTTTGTCATCTTTTACACACCTCCACCCCTGCCTACAGTACTCGCTCTGCTCACCACATTCTTTTAAAGGTGCCCAAAACAAATACTGCAGTGGGTTCTTAGTCTTTTCAGGCTGCTGCGGCCAGGGACTGTAATAATCTGCAGAGGGGACTCAAACTGTAAACATTTATTCCCCTGTCTGCCTTTAAAGACTGGATTATGGACACTCTGAAGGAGACATGCTGTTGTCTCTCAGAAGCTTAATCTTGGTTAGATGGAGCATCTGCTCTGTTTTTGTTTCTTTTGATTATTGTATTATTAGTAATATTTATTATAATTAAGCTTATTCTTTGTTCTATTTAATATTACACTGTTTTTCTTTTCAGCCCCCTTCCTTTCCCCCTCAAGAGGCCCCCCACCTTTTGTCAGGCCATCTTTGTAAATAAGACCTTGTTCTTAATTGTTTTGCCTGGATAAATAAAGCTTAAATAAAAAAATAAATAAATAAAAGTGTAGCTGCTGCAGTTCATTCATCTACTGCCTAATCTACCTGCCCGGGTACCTCAGGCCGTCAACCGGGCTTGACATCTCCGATGACTCCATCTCAGGGCTGGATTGTATTCTGGATCGTAGGCAGAGGTGGGGATGGAACCCCAAATAATGAAGCACCGTTCAGTACAGATGTTATAAATGCAGTTTAGGCTGTCAGTCGTTGGCCAGAGGCTTCCAGGAATACAACCAGTTTTTGAACAGACTTTGTCAGCACCAAATTGTCTGACAGCAGGATGGAGTAGCTTTAGGGGAACTCGGTTCCAATTCTGATGACCATAGAAGGATTGGGAGCTTGTTCCTAACAAACTGGATTGAGGAAAACACTTGGAGAAGTTAAGAAGAATGCGGTTCCAATCCTTAACCCTGCTTAGGCTTGGGAGCTTGTTCTTATAAACTGAAACTGACAAACTGATTAGAGTTAGATTAACTTGAACATGGTCCCAGATCCTGAGCAGGTTTGGAAGCTTGTCTATATTATAATAGCCAAGTGGCCTCTGTGTGCGTGTGTGTGCGCGTGTGTGTCCACCACTCAGTGCTAGATTCCACCGGGCACGTATCTGCAGCATAGCGTGAGCGCCGCTATTTGGCTCCGTCTTGCAGGCGTTTGTGTCCGGCCAATCAGTGCTAGACTCCGCCGGGCTCGTATCTACAGCATAAAATGAGCGACGCTATTATAATATAGACATGCAGGGGGGATTCCCCCGTATCCCCCTCTCCTGGGGATTCCCTCTGTATGTCCTCTCCTGGGGATTCCCCCTTTTGAACCCAAGCCAATTTATCCACAGGAGTCCTGAATCCCAAAAAGAGATGCCAGGCCGCAAGAGAAAGTAACGCGTAATCTGCAGCATAATGTGAGCGATGCTATTTTGCTCCGTCTTGCAGGCAACTTCGTGTTCCACTGAGCGCGGAATGTCAGCGCAGCGTATTCCGCTTGATGGTTACTTAGTTTTAGTTAATATAAAAACATCGGTCGCGTGACAGCCACCTTGGTGTGTATGGAAGCACCGTAGCAACGTGATGACATCATAATGGTGCATTGTTCACTATAATATAAAGACAAAGTTACATAAAATAGAACCCGTGGATCCCCACGGGCAGAGTGCTAGTTCAAATTAACTCACTAATGAAAATAGAATTCAGTAACTGGAGCCATGTCTTCTGAAAACATCAATTGTGGACTCAGCAGTGGACCTATAGGGCTCTATCTTTCACACTGCCTTACCCGTTGCCACTACCCGCAACCCGTGAATTACGCATTTAGCAGCTTCCACTATCCCTAAACGATATTTTGCGGCCACACTACCCGCTATGTATTATGTCTAATCCCTTATTTGCGCCTGGAGGTGTGCCCGTGGGCGTGTTTATGCGCTTTCCCTAAAATTGCTATCTTGACCACACACTTTAGGGAAAGCGTGTAGCGGGTCCTAAAGCCACGCGCTACCCGCATTTGGGCTTTCACAAGAGCCCTATGCATTTGCACTCAGCAACGGAAATTTTTTCCAGAGAGCGGCATTTCAGAACTCTCTTGCGAATGAAGGTAATTTCGGCGACAAGTATGTACACCTGTTTTTGCAGCACGGTCACGCAACTTGCTGTAAAAAGACAGCTGTCCGATTGGAAAATGTAAACGGACGAAACCACGTACTTGTCACCAGAATTACCTTCATTCGCTGAAGAGTTCTGAAATGCCGCTCTCGCTGGGGAAAAAAAAAAGTTACGTCGCTGAGTGCCAGTTATACCTAATTTTATTTTTCTAAAATGGGATTTTGTTCTATGCTTCATTTCAGACGGGAGAGGGAGTTGGAAGTGCATGGCGAAACGGTTTTTTTTTTTTTTTTTTTTTTTTTGAAGTTTCCATCACAAAAGGGGTAGGCTTTATTTATTTATTTATTTATTTTACTACATACCAAACATTAAACAATTTGTCAATGTCAAGTAATAATAATAATAATAATGATAATAATAATAATAATAATAATAATAATAATAATACAATTCATGATTAACTTAACAAAAACAGATCCTCCCTGGCTGGATTTGACCTCATGCACGGGCAATTTAACTTCGTCAACGGAGAAACGTGGCGACCTTCCTCTCTCCATCACGGATTACGGTTTGAGGATTTGGGATAGCGCAGCCTGCTCCTAAAGGCAGTGGCACCTGGCACACTGGTTGGTTTAACTGGCGTAACGCCCAAACCACGCCTATGCATAATATAACGGGTAGCGCTGGTGTTTTAGGGATATAGGCAGGTGTGCAAGATAGCAACTTACGCGGGGGAACGCCTCTTACGCAATGCGAAATCCCCAAATAACGGGTTTAGGGACTCTGGCGTAAGATAGGGCCCATAGAATACTATCCCAAAAGTCTGGGGGAACAGGGTCATCAAGATGTTTTTGGCAAATGTTAGATGAGCCTTTATGTTTTTTGTGGTCAACAGCAGTTTTTGCCCTGCAGCTCTCCCATTGATGCCATTTTTGCCAAGTTGTGAACACTGACCTTAACTGAGGCAAGTAGGGCCTGCAGGTCTTTGGATGTTACTCGAGGTTTTTTGTGACGTCCTGGATGAGTTGTCGATGTGCACTTAGAGGAATTTGGGTAGGCTGGTCACTCCTGGGAAGGTTCTCCACTGTTATAATTTCTTTCCACTTGTAGATAATGATTTTTAAAAAATTTTTTATTTGGCATCTCCAATTCCACTCGAATCTAGAATGCCCAATCTGAGAACTATATAAGGTTTGCTTGTATGTGACCCCTTGTTGCCAGCTCAGGAGAGAGAGACAATTAGTGGCTCTCCTTTGCAGCACGCGCCCATCAACTAGTGCTTCTTTACACTCATTGGTTGAAACTTTCGCAAGTTCAGAATGAGGGCGGAGGATACCCGAACATGAGCAAGCTTAGAATCTCACTGACGAGCGCCCGGCTGGCCAACAGGAGGCGCTTGAGCAACAAACAAAGCCACTATTTTAGTATCCCATCCCGGCAGTCCCTTCCCAATTTGTTTTCCCTGCAGCGCTAAAGCCAATTGTGCACTGCTCTGAAATTCTGCGAACCATTGGGGGCTGGTAGGACCAGGGATCGAACCCACGCTGTGGTAGTCACTACTGCTCCGCAGTGTGGTGCCTTAACCGAGTGAGCTAACCCGGCACCTGGATAATGATTTTCACCATTGTTCGCTGAGGTCCCGGACCCTTGGAAATGGCTTTTAGACCCTTTCCTGACTTATGGATCCCAACGAATTTGTTTCTTATCTGTTCTTGAATTTATTTTGATCATGGCATCATGTGCTTCTTTTTCCCAACTTCAACTTATCAGAGAAGTGCTGTTTAGGTGATGCTGAGAAAATTCAACAAGACTGGCAGTAATCATGCCTCAGCGCATCTCGTGAAATTGAACTCAATTATCAATTAATTTGTTAAGTCAGTTGATTTAGTAACTAAGGGTGCAATTACTTTTTCACATAGGGCCAGGAAGGGGATGATAGCTTTCTTATTCATTAAATGAAATCTTCATTTAAAAACTGCATGTGTTCACCTGGTTTATCTTTATCTAATTTAAATCAATTTCATCATCTAAAGCATGTCAAATATGCAATAAAGAAAGAAGAAAGAAGGGGCTGATACTTTCTCATCGCACTGAAGGGGTCATTTAGAGTCTCCAATTCAACTGGCAAGCATGTCTTAGCATTGTGGGCGGAAACCAGAGTGCTTGAAGTGTAACATAGCCGTGGAATTCAGAACATGCACTTTGGCTTAGAACTTACAGTACAGCTTAGAACAGTGGAGGTTAGTACATACATTACTGCTCAAAAGTGTGGAATCACCTTTTAGCTCAGTAGTTCTTGCAATTTGCAATGTAATTGTTTGTATTGCAGTTAATTATTTGAAACAATCACAGTATACTTTTTGGGCGAAACCATTCAAGTTATAAATAAAGAATTTATCCATTTTATTGATTTATCATTATAATATCCACAGAGAGATTTAGTCACTGCTTTGTGAATTTTAGGCATTTAGCTCATTAATATTTTTATGAAGGTATCATTCTCCAAGAATTTCCACATAAACTGTAATATCTCCCTTACATGGGCACACTTTATTAAGTTTATGATCCAGCTGATATCCAACAACAGTCTGATGGGGTTTAAATCAGGTGATTGAGCTGGCTTCTTCATATTTTGTTATTTTCTTTACAGTTACTGAAACACAAAGTTCCTTCCAGCTAACTAAAGGCAAGTAGAGAAGAATTGTATTAAAAAAGTAATACAATAATAGTTAACTCTCAGGTTCTGACCCTGACTCGCTATGGGGCCGCTTGAGCTTCACAGGTCTGCCAGGATATCGCTTCCTCAGGGAGAACATTCAGACGCGGTGGGTGGATGCTGGGTGGAGATGAGACTTGCAGCCGGCAAGAATGATGCAGCAGCAAACAATGTAATGAGCAGCAGCTGGGAGTGATGCAGCACAGCAGCAGGCAAAGGCTTTTTTTTGCTGCAAATGCAAAGCAGGACAGCAGCTTAAATAGCCTGCCTTACAGAGGGGCAGAGTGGGGGTATATGCTGTATGACTGGGAGTTTTTATTCAAATAAGGGTCTCTTGAGTAATCTGCTTGAACTAGCTCTGCAAGCTTTTAATCTATGAGGAAATCTGCATCGATGCCACATTTTTGAGTGCCACATTAGGACTGAGAACATACAATAAAGTTTGAAACTCGTGCCAGGGCTTTGGACAAAAGGTGGCACACCCATTTAAGCAGATAATGCACTGCGTAATAGGCATAAGAAAAATAAATCTACACACAGAGAATCATAATCCTTAATCAATTACAGTGGTATCTAGTCTGCAGAAATGACTCTTTGTTGTGTTTTTGTATATTAATGCTATTTTTTGGGAAACCGATTTCTCTGCAGCAATAGAATTGCGCTACCGGGTTAGCTCACTTAGTTAAGGCACCGCATTGCGGAGCAGTAGAGACCACCACGGCGCGGGTCCGATCCCCAGTTGCACCAACCGGCAGTGGTCGGCAGCCGTTTCAGAGTAGCGCACAATTGGCCTCGCGCTGCTGGGAAAACAAATTGGGAAGAGACTGCCGGGATGGGATATTAAAATAGTCGCTGTGTTTGTTGCTTCAGCACCTCCTGTTGGCCAGCCGGGCGCTCGTCAGTAAGATTCTAAGCTTGCTCATATTCGGGTATCCTCCGCCCTCATTCTGAACTTGCAAAGTCTCGACCTACGAGTGTAAAGATGCAGTATTTGACGGGCACGTGCTTCGGAGGAGAGCCGTGAACTGTCCCTCTCTCCCGAGTTGGCTACAGGGGTTGCATACGAGCAAGCTTGTACAAAGTTCTCGAATTGGGCATTCCAGATTCGGGTGGGATTGGAGATGCCAAATAAAAAAAGATAATTAAATAAAAGAATTGTGGTAGACTGAACAAAGTTTTTATATTTTATAAATGGGAGAGATGGCTGAAATGATAGGCATTATTCACTTCATTGTTAAGCTTCTAGTGACTCTGACAGAAGCGCTGGCACGTCAGGCCCTCCGTCTCGTGTGCTCAGTGCACCAAAGCTGAGTCAGTTCTGTGCATCATGCACAAGATGATGGACAGAAACTACAACCAACAGGAAATAGAGAGGAGAGCTTGTGGCCGTCACATCGCCCATGCCTTCCCTCCTCTTTTTCCATTTTATCTGCCGCCATTTGTTTTACTGGGTAAATATTGTAATTTCTTTCTTTTTTTGTGATGTAGGCCTATTTTGGTGCCAGATAACGTTTAATCACTATATATTTGATTTGTTTTTTATTTTTACTTTATTTGGGTTATCATGACCTATATTATATGGTAGAAAGCCAGCTAGTTCGTCTGCCTTTGACCAACTTGTCATCTGAAAAAGAAAACATGGTGAATATTTTTTTTTAACATTAACTCTTCTAGTTATGAAGGAAAGTTGTTTCGGGTTTCTCTTTAGTATTTAAGGGCAAAATTGGTAAATTTAATGGTCTACAGAAATCAGCAGAAGTGACTGAAATGTTTTTGTGAAACAAATTCCCTGGAGGAGCATGATGCCAGATCTCCCGAAATGTTCTTGGTCCAGATTGTTGTACTTAATACTTTTAAATGAGCACCAGCTGCCACAGAGCAGACAGTCGAGCAGTGAACAGCTGGGCTGGGAATGAGGAGTTGTGGTCGGGTTTAGAACATACAGAAGGGTTTAGGGTTTAGAACATACAGAAGGGTTTAGGGTTTAGAACATACAGAAGGGTTTAGGGTTTAGAACATACAGAAGGGTTTAGGGTTTAGAACATACAGAAGGGTTTAGGGTTTAGAGCATACAGAAGGGTTTAGGGTTTAGAACATACAGAAGGGTTTAGGGTTTAGAGCATACAGAAGCGTTTAGGGTTTAGAACATACAGAAGAGTTTAGGGTTTAGAACATACAGAGGGGTTTAGGGTTTAGAACATACAGAAGGGTTTAGGGTTGAGAACATACAAAAGGGTTTAGGGTTTAGAACATACAGAAGGGTTTAGGGTTGAGAACATTCAGAAGGGTTTAGGGTTTAGAACATACAGAAGGGTTTAGGGTTTAGAACATACAGAAGGGTTTAGGGTTTAGAACATACAGAAGGGTTTAGGGTTTAGAACATACAGAAGCGTTTAGGGTTTAGAACATACAGAAGGGTTTAGGGTTGAAAACATTCAGAAGGGTTTAGGGTTTAGAACATACAGGAGCATTTAGGATTGAGAACATACAGAAGGGTTTAGGGTTTAGAACATACAGAAGGGTTTAGGGTTTAGAACATACAGGAGCGTTTAGGATTGAGAGCATACAGAAGGGTTTAGGGTTTAGAACATACAGAAGGGTTTAGGGTTTAGAACATACAGAAGGGTTTAGGGTTTAGAACATACAGAAGGGTTTAGGGTTTAGAGCATACAGAAGGGTTTAGGGTTTAGAGCATACAGAAGGGTTTAGGGTTTAGAGCATACAGAAGGGTTTAGGGTTTAGAACATGCAGAAGGGTTTAGGGTTTAGAACATGCAGAAGGGTTTAGGTTTAATTACTCTGCAGGAAAATTAAAGGGCAGCAGGAATCGGCTCTCTGACTCATTTGTTCTGTGGGGCTGTGGAGAAGTTCCAAATGTCTTTTGGAGTTCAGTGCTAATAACATGTTTGAAAATGATCTCTTTGTACTGATCTGTTTGTTTTGCGCTAATGATACAGTATGTGTGTGAACTTAGAGTCTGAGCTGCACTAGGACTGTTGTGAAGAATAAAAATGGCTGTAATTGCTGAGAATTACACCCAGCTTGCTCAGTTTATCAGTCTGACTGACTGGACAAGGTGTAGGTGTAAGAGTTTATAACCTGTGTTCACCTCCTGCTGTACATGGGAAGGACCCTGTGTGTGTGTGTGTGTGTGTGTGTGTGTGTGTGTGTGTGTGTGTGTGTGTGTGTGTGTGTGTGTGTGTGCGTGTGTGTGTGCGTGTGTATGTGTGTGTGTGTGTGTGTGTGCGGTCAGTGCTGAATGTGTTACATGTACAGAGGACCCTGCATGTATCTGGGGTCAGTATTCGATGTACAGCAGATGCAGTGAGCAGCGTGACTGAGCATTCAGTATGAAGGGAGAGTAAAGAGGGAGAGTGAGTAGGGAGGGTGAGTGAGTAGTGAGGGTGAGGAGGGTGAGTGAGTAGGGAGAGTGAGGAGGAAGAGTGAGGAGGATGAGTGAGTAGGGAGGGTGAGGAGGAAGAGTGAGGAGGATGAGTGAGTAGGGAGGGTGAGGAGGGAGAGTGAGTAGGGAGGGTGAGGAGGGTGAGTGAGTAGGGAGAGTGAGGAGGGTGAGTGAGTAGTGAGGGTGAGGAGGGAGAGTGAGTAGGGAGAGTGAGGAGGAAGAGTGAGGAGGGTGAGTGAGTAGGGAATGAATGAATTTTTTTATTTAGGTGTCATGCTAATATACATAGCCCAGCCCGGATGGACTTACAGGACACCATACGGGCGTTATTCAAATTTCACGGTCAGGTAATGAACAAGTATATAGATATATTTACAGTAAACATATGATGGAATTTGATGTAGATACAATATGCATAATACAATGTAAAAGAAAACTGAACAGAATGAAAGAGGTCAGACAATCAAAGAGATATGCTTAGGATAAACAGAAGTTTATCGATTAAACAAAGCATCCTGTCTTCTCCTCCAAGCCCTTGACACATGGGTAGCGCAGCCAAAAGGGTCATAGGTGAACAGCCACTCTAGTTTAATGTAATCCGAGTACCAGAATACCTCAGGATTTTTTTTAATAGAATACGTTGGAACCATGATGTTCTTAAATCATCATACTAGGAGCAATATAGCAAAAAATGAGATTTGTTCTCTATTTCATTAAGATCACACATTTCACACAGTCGACCTTTCTCAGGGATGCCTTGGAAACGTCCCACCTCTATGTTCAGAGGAAGGGTGCCAGTTCTCACCTGTGCCACCAATGACCTTTGGCTTCTGGATAGACGAGAGGTGACATAGGGTTCAGCGCCAAAGTTATGTTTGATTTGCAGGTAAGTTCTTAATTTAGGTTTTGAGATGACCTTTTCAGAACATTTTGCCTCAAAAATTTGTTGGAGTTTCGCCTTTGCAAGGTTCACACTACAGCAGAGGTTATTTCTGTAGGGAGAGTGAGGAGGGTGAGTGAGTAGGGAGGGTGAGGAGGGAGAGTGAAGAGGGTGAGTGAGTAGGGAGAGTGAGGAGGAAGAGTGCGGAGGGTGAGTGAGTAGGGAGAGTGAGTAGGGAGAGTGAGGAGGGTGAGTGAGTAGGGAGGGTGAGGAGGGTGGGTTAGGAGGGAGAGTGAGTAGGGAGAATGAGTAGGCAGGGTGAGTGAGGAGAGTGAGTGAGTAGGGAAAGTGAGGAGGGTGAGTGAGTAAGGAGGGTGAGTGAGTAGGGAGAGTTAGCAGGGTAAGTTAGGAGGGAGAGTGAGTAGGGAGAGTGCGCTGGGTGCCAGTGAGGGAGCGAGTACAAGGGCGATACAGAGGATTAGAGATTCGCTCAGCGTTCCCGCAGTAATATCTCTGCAGCCGTTGTCTTCTCCAGTGCAGCTGAGCTCCTGGTTACTGATGCTGTCAGACCTTTGTTGGTCACATCAGATGCACGTTGCTGTGGATGAGATCGTCTCCTCAGTGACTTCAGTGTAATTCTGTAGAGCGGGTGGCTGGATTGCTTTAGAGGGGGTGAGTGGATTGCTGTTGAATTTCTGCCTTTAATCTTTAAAGCAAGGTCTGGCACATGGCGGGGGTTGCCTAGCAACAACAAGTGGACGTGGTGAGTGTGTGGGCTGTGGGCGGGGTTTCACTTGTGTCGAATGCGGCAGTGTTAGCAAATGCTCGCGCACACACACACACACACACACGCACGGACACACACATTATATACAGACACATACGGACACACACACATGCGCACCACATACAGAAACACACAGACACACTCAGGCAAACACCTGGGAGGTGTTTGGAGGGAGGGAGAGAGAGAGGGAGATGGAGGGAGGGGGAGAGAGAGAGGGAGGGAGAGAGAGAGGGAGATGGAGGGAGAGGGAGGGTTGGTGATATTGACAGAGAGAGGCAGAGTGTTAGAGGGAGAGAGAGACAAGCTGGGCAATAAAGGAATGCGGCTCCACGATTTAGTGACTTATCTAGAGCTGTCAGGATGAGCCGCGCTTTGTGTGTGTGTGTGTGTGTGGGTGTGTGTGTATATTGTGTGTACTGTGTGTGTGTGCTGTGCTGTGCTGTGTGTGTGCTGTGTGTGTATACTGTGTATGTATATTGTGTGTACTGTGTGTGTGTGCTCTGTGTGTATATTGTGTGTGTGTGTGCTGTGTGTGTGTGTGTGTGTGTGTGCTGTGTGTGTGTGTGTGTGCTGTGTGTGTATATTGTGTGTGCGCTGTGTGTGTGTGTGTGCTGTGTGCTCTCTGTCTGCTTTGTGTATGTGCCCTGTAAGTGAGCTGTGTGTGCACTGTGTGTGTACTGTGTGTGTATTTGCTGTGTGTGTGCAGTGTTTGTAATGTGTGTGTGCTGTGTGTGTTTTGTGTTTGAGCTGTTTTTTGTAAGTGTGAGTGTACAAATGCCTCGGTGTCGACTTCAGTGATTTTTTAATTTGAATATTTTTCAGAACTGGAGGACAATGACCTCAGTCAGATAATAATTATACAATAACAATAATAATAATAAAAATAATAATAATAATAATAATAATAATAATAAAAATAATGCGTAGCAGTGATAGTAATAATAAGTAAAATAAAAAAAATAAATAAATAGTAATTATGTGTAATATTGTTAATGAGGAGATTGCTCGCTGCTTCTCAGGTGTCTAAGGTGACCAAACCCCGAAAGCTTTTTGTTTCCGGTTTCATTTGAATCTGTCCGCAGTATGAACATGTCCAATATTTGTTTTATCTACAAATATAAAAAGCTGTCAACAAATCCCCAGAGTTGCCTGAAATCCTTCTCACACAGAATAAATCCATTACAGCATTTTAGAGCGAGTGTTTCTGTTCTGCTAGTGTACACAAACACCCCCCCCCAACTTCCTCATCAATGGTACAGCTCAGCAGAGATGATTTGATTCAGGTCTGGTCCCGTCACGCCCTGCATTTATGACAAATGGTCCAGCCCCCGTCAGCACCCCCCCTCCCCTCCCCACTAACCCCGCCTGCTCCTTCCCACACCCCCACACACTCTCTCTCTCTCTCTCTCTCTCTCTCTCGCTCTCTCTCTCTCTCTCTCTCTCTCTCTCTCTGTCTCCCTAGAGGACACTGGGTTAGGGTTAAAGTCCCAGTCTCACACACACACACACACACACTGTCTGCTCTGTGGGTGACACGTGAATGGGGGGGGGGTAGAGCTCAGCACGGTGATGAAAGGAATGCTCCAGCTCTGTAGTAGGCTGTCACCAGCATGTGTGTGTGTGTGTGTGTGTGTGTGTGTGTGAGTGTGTTTGTGTCAGTGTGTGTATGTTTGTTTTTGTTTTTATATCATGCTGGGGACCAAAATACCTCACAAAGATAGTAAAGTCTAAAAACCCTGCCTCGTGGGGACCTTTTCTGGGTCCCCATGGATATGAATCTTAATTCAGGGCTTAGGGCTGGGTTTAGGTCTAGGGTTGCTACTGGAATTATGGTTTGGTTTAGGTCTAGTTTTAAGGTTAGCTATTAAAATTAGGCTCTGGATTAAGGTAAGAGCAAAAATTAAGGTTAAAGGTTTGACTGTTTTGGGGGGTGCATGGGTTAGGGTTAGGGTTAGGATTAGGGTTAAGGTTAGGTCTAGGGGGATGCTAATGGGATTTTGGAGCAAAAATAATTTTTTAGTCCCCACGGTGATACAAAAACAAACTTGTGTGAGTATGTGTGTGTGTGTGTGTGTGTGTGTGTGTGTAAATAATTGCAGTATATTACCGTCTTTTACACTTCAGTGTCTTTATGAATTCAGCTGTGAAATATTCAGATCCTCCCCTTTCTCTCTCTCTGGGATTGTCCATGTCAGGTGGGTGTGTGAGATCCCTCCCCCTGATGCACCTGCTGCTCGGATTTCAATAGGACTCACAGTGAAGATCCTCGCTGTGACTCTCATGAGCACCCAAAACTTGACATGCAGTTCCATCAGTCACCAGCAGGGAAATCCTTCAAGAGAGGACGCAACGCGCCCAAACCACCATCAGTCTGTGCGCCACATTTCTCACAGAACATCTTTTTGTCCTAATGAGTGTATACTTTTATAGTAATGCCTAATAAGTGCACACCTTTACAGTAATGCCTAATGAGTGCACACTTTTACAGTAATGCCCAATAAGTGCACACCTTTACAGTAATGCCTAATGAGTGCACACTTTCACAGTAATGCCTTATGAGTGCACACTTTTACAGTAATGAGGCGACACAATTCTCCAGTGTTTCTTTCAAATCTACTCGCTATCCTCACGGTATCACTGTGGAGCACAGCTGTTTACAGGCAGAGCCAGACTCCTGAGAGGGAGAGAAGGGCAGAGGGAGTGAGGGTTAAAGAGATGGAGAGAGAGTAATGGAGAAGGATAGAGGGAGTGAGGTGGGGGAGGGAGGTTGTAAAATGGAGCAACAGGCTCCTGAAGGTCGGGGGGGTGATCAGAGGCCATCTTGACTCTGTGTGCTGATGAAACTTAAACTTTTCCACTCCTCCCCTCCCTGCCCCCCCCCCCCCGGCTCACACACCTGGTACGTCTCCACAGCTCAGCTCTACGTGTGAATCACCAGGGTCACTGCAAGTCAAATAAAAACATTTGCTGAAACATTAGCTACATTAGCACATAGGCTGGCATGTGTGATCCCTGCACAGACAACAGGGCTGCATCATAAAGGCGCTTCCCTCGCAGGACGTGGTTATATTCAGCCACAGAGTTACTGAGTGCCAAACAATCGTAACTTGCCCAGTTTGGCTTTCGCTTCTTCTGACTTCCATTATCTGTGTTATCTGTAAACTCAGATGTGTCGTCAGCAAATGTACGTTCTCAACAAGTGATTATGTAACCTAATTTCGGTAGTAAAGCCATCTTCATTTTTAGAGAGCTCTCCCGTTGTCAAGGGACAAGCGTTAGGAAATATTTTACAATCAAAGAAAATTTTTAGATAAAAATTCCATAATGAATTTTTATGAATAAATATTTAAAAAAATTTTTAACTAAAAATGAATTCCACCCTTAAGTATAAATTCTTAACAGAATTCTTAGAATCTTTATGAATTCGGGCCCCAGAGACTCAGAGTAAGAGTTTCTGCTGATTAATTCTGCATCAGTGAACTCAGCTGACTGATTTCAGAGATTAGTTTCACCTGTCAACACAAAAATCCCGCTCATTACCCAAATTCATGTCAGGTTAGCAGAAATAATGGGGAGGACTTTGATTTCATGAAATTGAATTTTACATCTCTGCGATTTTGGTGCTGTCTTGTTACTGGACAATGAGACGGCTGCAGGTGTTTGTTAGGGCTTGGCCTGCTTTGGGTGTTAAAATGACCCTGAGAGATGACTGGGTGTTTTTTGGGGCTTCAGTGACCTTGTTTGATGGCCAGGGGTGGGGAAAGAAGGGCTAATTTTGCAGTTTGTTTGTCTCTGTCTCTGGGGTAAATACATATGTTGCTTCAACTTCTCGGTGTGTGAAGAGAGAGCCCGGTGTGTGAGGAGAGAGGCCGGTGTGTGAAGAGAGAGGCCGGTGTGTGAAGAGAGAGGCCTGTGTGTGAGGACAGAGGCCGGTGGGTGAAGAGAGAGGCCGGTGTGTGAAGAGAGAGGCCGGTGGGTGAGGAGAGAGGCCGGTGAGTGAGGAGAGAGGCCGGTGTGTGAAGAGGCCGGTGTGAAGAGTGAGGCCGGTGGGTGAGGAGAGAGGCCGGTGTGTGAGGAGAGAGGCCAGTGTGTGAGGAGAGAGGCCGGTGTGTGGGAGAGAGGCCGGTGGGTGAAGAGAGAAGCCAGTGTGTGAGGAGAGAGGCCGGTGTGTGAAGAAAGAGGCCGGTGTGTGAGGAGAGAGGCCGGTGTATGAGGAGCGAGGCCGGTGTGTGAGGAAAGAGGCCGGTGTGTGAAGAGAGAGGCCAGTGTGTTAAGAGAGAGGCTGGTGTGTGAGGAGTGAGGCCAGTGTGTTACAGTTTTTCACAATTGCTAAAACACAAATCCCAACTCTAAACCAAATGACCGGTTCCCTAAACACATTTAATAAAACTAACCCCAATTTGCCAAAACTATAAACACATTTCACATGTTAAGACACAATTCACAAAACTCAACCCCCCTTTTCTCATAACTCTAAACACAGTTTGTCTTGCTAAAACACATGTTGCAGAAACCTCTGCTCAAATTCTCAATCACTAAACACATTTTGCACATTGAAGCTCATGTGATGTAAAATGCAAGCCATAGTCAGCAAAACTTGAACACAATGAACACACCTGGTGTCATTGATTAAACACAAAGACTCAAAATTGAAGACACTTGTTGCAAATGATGTGACCCCACATATAGGCCAGATCAGAATGCACCGTTTGCTGAAGGTTCCAAACAGCAACAATGGACGGAGGCAGAGGCAGAGGAAGAGGAGTTTGTGTCAGAGGAGGGAGAGGAGGGGGGCAAGGAGGAAGAGCAAGACGACCACGCACTGTCATTGCAGATGAAATGGGAGTCATTGTCCACAGCATGTCAATGACTGAAGCAGGACAGAGTCCATCCAACCCTTAGCAGGTTCTCAGTGGCCACCATTATCTGGGCATTCAGAGAACACAGCAGATACTGAATGTAGTTGTTTTTTGGCCGCAGTATAGTGGAGTACAATGGGTTCATCGCAGTATCCTTGCTGTAAAAAGATTGTGGAACATGTCTATTGATGTTTCTATTGAATGCATGTCTTTCTTTTTTTTATAGAGTCCATGTACAATTCAGTAATTGTATTTTCTTCATTTTCTTACAGTAATTTACATATTGTTTCTATGAAACACACAAATCTACGAATGCCCAATACTCTACAGTAATATATTTTGAGAACGGATGAGGTTTCTAAAAATGTGTCTTTGCAGTTGTGAAAAACTATAAAAAGATCATTCTCACACCCTGAACATTGTGTTTTCAGTTTTTTTTATTGTAGTATGTAAAGATGCTTTGTAGTGTTTACATTTTTGCAGTCTTTGAGAGTGATTTTGGTGTCAAAGTTCAGTTTTGAGCATATGAGCAACTGTTTTGGTGTGAAAGTTTGGTTTTGAAAAGAGGATGTGAGGTTTTGTGTATGTAGCTTGAGAAAAGTGTTTTGTGTTTAGAGTTTTGGGAAAATGGAGCAATGTTTCGTGGAATGTGTTTTAGCAATAGTGAAAAACTGTAAGAGAGAGGCCGGTGAGTGAAGAGAGAGGCCGGTGAGTGAAGAGAGAGGCCGGTGTGTGAGGAGAGAGGCCGGTGTGTGAGGAGAGAGGCCGGTGTGTGAAGAGAGAGGCCGGTGTGTGAAGAGAGAGGCCGGTGTGTGAGGAGAGAGGCCGGTGTGTGAAGAGAGAGGCCGGTGTGTGAGGAGAGAGGCCGGTGGGTGAAGAGAGAGGCTGGTGTGTGAGGAGAGAGGCCAGTGTGTGAAGAGAGAGGCCGGTGTGTGTGGAGAGAGGCCGGTGTGTGAAGAGAGAGGCCAGTGGGTGAAGAGAGAGGCCTGTGGGTGAAGAGAGAGGCCGGTGTGTGAGGAGCGAGGCCGGTGTGTGAAGAGAGAGGCCGGTGTGTGAAGAGAGAGGCCGGTGTGTGAGGAGAGAGGCCGGTGTGTGAGGAGAGAGGCCGGTGTGTGAGGAGAGAGGCCAGTGTGTGAGGAGAGAGGCCGGTGTGTGAGGAGAGAGGCCGGTGGGTGAAGAGAGAGGCCGGTGTGTGAGGAGAGAGGCTGGTGTGTGAAGAGAGAGGCTGGTGTGTGAAGAGATAGGCCGGTGTGTGAGGAGAGAGGCCATTGTGTGAGGAGAGAGGCCGGTGTGTGAGGAGAGAGGCCAGTGTGTGAGGAGAGAGGCCGGTGTGTGAAGAGAGAGGCCGGTGTGTGAAGAGAGAGGCCGGTGTGTGAGGAGCGAGGCCGGTGTGTGAAGAGAGAGGCTGGTGTGTGAAGAGAGAGGCCGGTGTGTGAAGAGAGAGGCTGGTGTGTGAAGAGATAGGCCGGTGTGTGAGGAGAGAGGCCATTGTGTGAGGAGAGAGGCCGGTGTGTGAGGAGAGAGGCCAGTGTGTGAGGAGAGAGGCCGGTGTGTGAAGAGAGAGGCCGGGGTGTGAAGAGAGAGGCCGGTGTGTGAAGAGAGAGGCTGGTGTGTGAAGAGAGAGGCCGGTGTAACATAACATAACATAACATAACATGAATGGCGAGAACAGGCCGTTCAGCCCAACTAGGCTCGCCAGTTTCTTTGTACCATCGTGAATATATCACTTCAGATACTCAATGACTCAATGGTATCTAGCTTTAAGTCAAGTCTGCTCTTGAAAACTCCCAAGGTCTCTGCCTCAACAATATGGTCAGGCAAGCTGTTCCACACTGAAATTACTCTTTGGGTGAAGAAATATTTCCGAATATCAGTGCTAAATTTACCTTTAGTCAGCTTCCATTTGTGACCCCGAGTTCTGCTAACAACACTTGGTTGAAGGAATCCTACATAATTCACTTTGTTAATCCCTTTAACATATTTAAAGACCTCAATCAAATCACCCCTTAGTCTCCTTTTCCTAAGACTAAAGAGATTAAGGATCTTCAGCCTTTTCTCATAGCTTTCATCTTTAATACCCGGAATTAGCTTTGTGGCTCTTCTCTGAACTTTCTCTAAAGCCTCTATGTCTTTCTTAAAGTATGGTCCCCAGAACTGTACACAATACTCTAGATGTGGTCTGACGAATGTGTTGTACGAAAGTAGCATCACCTCCTTGGATTTGAACTCAATACTTTTGGCAATGTATCCCAGCATCCGATTGGCTTTTTTAACAGCTACGGCACAATGGCTAGAGCCTGTGAGGGTTTGGTCAACAATCACTCCCAGATCTTTCTCTTGTGGAGCACATTCCAGTTTAAAACCTCCCATGAAGTAATCCCGTCCAATGTTTTTATTACCTACATGTACTACTTTACATTTCGCTACATTAAATTTCATTTGCCACATTTCTGCCCAATTTTGAATTCTATCCAAATCATCCAGAATCACTTTAGTGGACTCTAAACTATTTGCCAAGCCCCCCAATTTAGTATCATCTGCAAATTTCACTAATCTGCTCTCAATATTCCTATCAAGGTCATTAATGTAGATGAGGAACAGCAGGGGTCCCAACACCGATCCCTGGGGGACGCCACTCCCCACCCTACCTAGCTCAGATGATATACCACTGACCACCACTCTTTGTGTTCTGTCCTGCAACCAGTTATGAATCCACTTCAGAATACCACCTGTAACTCCAATGGAGCTCATTTTAAAAATTAGTCTCACTAATTTTTAGTGTGTGAAGAGAGAGGCCGGTGTGTGTGGAGAGAGGCCGGTGTGTGAGGAGCGAGGCCGGTGTGTGAAGAGAGAGGCCGGTGTGTGAAGACAGAGGCCGGTGTGTGTTGAGAGAGGCTGGTGTGTGAAGAGAGAGGCTGGTGTGTAAGGAGAGAGGCCGGTGTGTGAGGAGAGAGGCCATTGTGTGAGGAGAGAGGCCGGTGTGTGAGGAGAGAGGCCAGTGTGTGAGGAGAGAGGCCGGTGTGTGAAGAGAGAGGCCAGTGTGTGAGGAGAGAGGCCGATGTGTGAAGAGAGAGGCCGGTGTGTGAAGAGAGGGCCTGGTGTGTGAAGAGAGAGGCCGGTGTAACATAACATAACATAACATAACATGAATGGCGAGAACAGGCCGTTCAGCCCAACTAGGCTCGCCAGTTTCTTTGTACCATCGTGAATATATCACTTCAGATACTCAATGACTCAATGGTATCTAGCTTTAAGTCAAGTCTGCTCTTGAAAACTCCCAAGGTCTCTGCCTCAACAATATGGTCAGGCAAGCTGTTCCACACTGAAATTACTCTTTGGGTGAAGAAATATTTCCGAATATCAGTGCTAAATTTACCTTTAGTCAGCTTCCATTTGTGACCCCGAGTTCTGCTAACAACACTTGGTTGAAGGAATCCTACATAATTCACTTTGTTAATCCCTTTAACATATTTAAAGACCTCAATCAAATCACCCCTTAGTCTCCTTTTCCTAAGACTAAAGAGATTAAGGATCTTCAGCCTTTTCTCATAGCTTTCATCTTTAATACCCGAATTAGCTTTGTGGCTCTTCTCTGAACTTTCTCTAAAGCCTCTATGTCTTTCTTAAAGTATGGTCCCCAGAACTGTACACAATACTCTAGATGTGGTCTGACGAATGTGTTGTACAAAAAGTAGCATCACCTCCTTGGATTTGAACTCAATACTTTTGGCAATGTATCCCAGCATCCGATTGGCTTTTTTAACAGCTACGCACAATGGCTAGAGCCTGTGAGGGTTTGGTCAACAATCACTCCCAGATCTTTCTCTGTGGAGCACATTCCAGTTTAAAACCTCCCATGAAGTAATCCCATCCAATGTTTTTATTACCTACATGTACTACTTTACATTTCGCTACATTAAATTTCAGAGGCCAGTGTGTGAGGAGAGAGGCCGATGTGTGAAGAGAGAGGCCGGTGTGTGAAGAGAGAGGCCGGTGTGTGAGGAGAGGGCGGTGTGTGAGGAGAGGCCAGTGTGTGAAGAGAGAGGCTGGTGTGTGAAGAGAGAGGCCGGTGTGTGTGGAGAGAGAGGCCGGTGTGTGAGGAGAGAGGCCAGTGTGTGGCCGGTGTGTGAAGAGAGAGGCCGGTGTGTGGAGAGAGGCCAGTGTGTGAAGAGAGAGGCCGGTGGGGTGAAGAGGAGGCCGGTGTGTGAGGAGCGAGGCCAGTGTGTGAAGAGAGAGGCCGGTGTGTGAAGAGAGAGGCTGGTGTGTGAGGAGAGAGGCTGGTGTGTGAAGAGAGAGGCTGGTGTGTGAAGAGAGAGGCCGGTGTGTGAGGAGAGAGGCCGGTGTGTGAGGAGAGAGGCCAGTGTGTAAAGAGAGAGGCCGGTGTGTGAAGAGAGAGGCCGGTGTGTGTGGAGAGAGGCCGGTGTGTGAAGAGAGAGGCCGGTGGGTGAAGAGAGAGGCCGGTGTGTGAAGAGAGAGGCTGGTGTGAGGAGCGAGGCCGGTGTGTGAAGAGAGAGGCTGGTGTGTGAAGAGAGAGGCCGGTGTGTGAGGAGAGAGGCCGGTGTGTGAGGAGAGAGGCCAGTGTGTAAAGAGAGAGGCCGGTGTGTGAAGAGAGAGGCCGGTGTGTGTGGAGAGAGGCCGGTGTGTGAAGAGAGAGGCCGGTGGGTGAAGAGAGAGGCCGGTGTGTGAGGAGCGAGGCCAGTGTGTGAAGAGAGAGGCCGGTGTGTGAAGAGAGAGGCTGGTGTGTGAGGAGAGAGGCTGGTGTGTGAAGAGAGAGGCTGGTGTGTGAAGAGAGAGGCCGGTGTGTGAGGAGAGAGGCCATTGTGTGAGGAGAGAGGCCGGTGTGTGAGAGAGAGGCCAGAGGAGAGAGGCCGTGTGTGAGAGAGGCCGGTGTGTGAGGAGAGAGGCCGATGTGTGAAGAGAGAGGCCGGTGTGTGAAGAGAGAGGCCGGTGTGTGAAGAGAGAGGCCGGTGTGTGAGGAGAGAGGCCGGTGTGTGAGGAGAGAGGCCAGTGTGTGAAGAGAGAGGCCGGTGTGTGAAGAGAGAGGCCAGTGGGTGAAGAGAGAGGCCGGTAGGTGAAGAGAGAGGCCGGTGTGTGAGGAGTGAGGCCGGTGTGTGAAGAGAGAGGCCAGTGGGTGAAGAGAGAGGCCGGTGTGTGAGGAGCACACAACGATAAAACGCAATACCTTCACACACAACAGGAAATATGAAAGCACTAAGCCTTTTTATGTTGCAAACAGGCATTATGAACAGGTATGACAACAACTGTGAGCTCTACTGCCAAACATACCGCTGCTACTACCCTAATTAAGCTGCTTTCACACCGGACACGAAACAAATTTTTTGCACCACAGATTAGGGGAGACCGGGTCTAGTTGTTACACGTCTATGTTTTTACATTCTAAATAGTTCTGATAATAAAACACAGATGGCGCTCTGATTTTTCCTGCTGCTCCACGAAGGTGACCTGCGTCTTTACGTGACAGAAGGACGTACGTCGAAAGTCGCAGGTTAGTGTTTCAGAAAAATGCTCTAAAAAGTAACTTTCTTGGTGTTTGGAAGATTTCGATTCACATCAAGTGTAACTGATACATACCCAAGATTTTCTGGATTATGAGAGAGGAAGACGTTAGCCACTGTGTCATGACTCACCCATGTAAAGATTGCACTGGAACATTTCAAAATGTCGGGATAATGGCGAAGGGTTGCTGATGGACTAGTTGATACACCCAAGTTGTTACAGTAAGAACTTGCTCTAAAACCTGTAACAACTTGGGCAAGATCAAATTAGCTCACTGAATGACTTTCTACCTTTTTGTATTTCAGAAAGATGCCTTGAAATTACAAACGAATAACGAAACGTGGCAATGCCATTAGAGAATGACTCAAGAGGTTCCTTACAGTGGCTTCGTGGGATAATAGTAGTAAGGCATCCCCCTTAACTTGCCTACTTAAGTGGGAAACATGTCTCACTTAAGCAAATTCTTAGTGTAACAAAATGCCCCACAACCTGCAACAAACTACCCCTCCTGTAACAAACTACCCCATGGTAGTTTGTTACTGGTGACAGGGGTCTATTTTCTCCTCACCAGCATTACACATGTGCAGAATATAGGGGTTGCCGCAGATCAGTCACGTAGTCTAATAAACTTTCTATCTTTACAGTGCATATTGATAACAAAAACCTGATAATGTCAATTCTACAGCCGTTAAAAGAAACAGTGTAACAACTAGACCCGGTCTCCCCTACATTCAAAGTCAATGCAAAGACGCGAATACACGCGAAAAATTTGCGTCTTTGCATTGACTTTGAATGTAATCTGTCGTGCGAAAAATTCGTTTTGCGTCCAGTGTGAAAGTGGCTTTACCATTGCTGTTATTGATTATGCTGCCACTACAACTACTACTGCTATTACAATGACCACTGCTACTACAACGCTTCTACGACTACTACTAGAATAACATTAGTAATAATCACAATAATAAATAGCGCATTTGGAAAGGAAAAGCTATTTCACACAGTTACCTGTGTCAGTGGTATTATTGAGCGAATGTGCCGCTTCTACACAAGCTGATTGTGTTTCGGGCTTGAATCATTCTCTGAGTGAAGGACACATTAATTACAGCCCCACTTACGCGCGGCGAGGCTGCAGGCAGCTGAGAAATAGTGCACAGTCATTACACAGATAACACCCTGTGCGACACCCGATACAAACCCCTTTACAGGAGTGAGGAAAGGAAACGATCACTCAAGACAACAATCAAGAAGCAGGATTAAATGACTCTTTGCAGAAATGAAGTTAAGGAAAGAGATTGAGGAAAGAAATAAAAAAGGAGACAAGAGCCTGTGGCAGACTGTGTAATTTCACCTCATTTCAGCATCACTATCCAATCAAACAAAGGCTTCCTCAGATATCTGATTGTTTTTCACACATAAAGGAGATTTCTGGCTCCTTCAAACATACAGTAGGGATCGGGCTGATCGGCTCCTGTCAGTAGCACTGACCTCTTATTTGTTCTTTAGGCTGCAGAGATTTCTGTGCTGATTGGGGTTAACCATGGTGAGAATACAGTCCCTCCCCAAGAGAGCCGCTAACATTATATAAACGTGTAGATAATGCTGTATAAACATTGTGCCCCAGCTCTCTACACTGTCACACGGTGATCAGTAAAGGGAGGCAGCTGCTTCAGAGCAGTGGTGTCAAAGGGCCCATTGTCACATGTCACGTGATGCGGGGCCTCCTCCATTCAGGGGAACATAATTTCATTACGAGAGAAAAGAGCGCTTCTGTCTGGGGAAATAATTTCATTTAGCTGTGTGCGGAGCCCCGTTCGGGCCGGCGTGAGTGAGGGGCAGTGAGGCGTGTGCGGAGCCCCGCTCGGGCCAGCGTGAGTGACGGGCAGTGAGGCGTGTGCGGAGCCCCGTTCGGGCCGGCGTGAGTGAGGGGCAGTGAGGCGTATGCGGAGCCCCTCTCGGGCCAGCGTGAGTGACGGGCAGTGAGGCGTGTGCGGAGCCCCGTTCGGGCCGGCGTGAGTGAGGGGCAGTGAGGCGTATGCGGAGCCCCTCTCGGGCCAGCGTGAGTGACGGGCAGTGAGGCGTATGCGGAGCCCCGTTCGGGCCGGTGTGAGTGACGGGCAGTGAGGCGTGTGCGGAGCCCCGTTCGGGCTGGTGTGAGTGACGGGCAGTGAGGCGTGTGCGGAGCCCCGCTCGGGCCAGCGTGAGTGACGGGCAGTGAGGCATGTGCGGAGCCCCGTTCGGGCCGGCGTCAGTGACGGGAGGCGTGTGCGGAGCATGCATGTAGGGCTGCACTGTGGGGCCAAACAGACTGCGCTCGCGTTAGCAGCTCCTCTTACACACGTCTCTGCTCTGAAGGCTGCTCCTCTCTTTTCCTGCGGAGCGTGAAATGCGTGCTCTATAAGAGTGAGATTTCATAAACCCCAAACGCCAGCGTTTCCTATCACACATTTTCATTTTTATGTTGTCGTGAGAAGATCTTTTTAAGTGATGGTATCTCATAATTTCTACTCTGCATGAGAAATGGCATCCTCTTAAGGAAGCACTTTCACCAATATTGCCATCATGACCTGTGAGCTGATGTGCGTCTTAATGCTTAAACTCCTAAAGTGAGATTACTGAAGGACAGTCAATAAAGAAAGGAAATGTACCGATGGGATACTGCTGTTGGGGAGAAAGATTGCTGCAGTGCCACTAACCTTATTTTCATCCTGACTGCGTTCAGTGGCTGAGCAGATGGGAGTAATGATGCCACGCTCATCCATCCGTCCATTAATATATCTGTTCATTCTTCTTCTGTGGTCACAGGGGTGGGGGTGGATGCTTGAGGACTATTCTACTACACCCTTGGCAGTACGCTAAACTATATAGTTTACCCCTCACACAGGCATATGTTCTATATTTTACCACTTACATTTGCAGAGTTACACATGCACTGTTCACCCCGGGAGGTAGTGAGATCTAGACCGGACGTCCCGCTAGCTTAAAAAAAAAGTGAAGCGATGTTTGCCTATCCTTTCCCAGTGTGGTGGTCACCATGGATCCACTGACTGGTTTGCCCGACAGAAGGTTCCAGTATGTGGCCTCTCCTGCACAAGTGTGTCTGCAGCAGCACCTTCTCGCGGTGCCTCTTGTTTCCACTGAGCCCACTGCAGGTGCGACTGAGATCCCGGCGATATAACCGCGCAGGGTCGACCGGACTCTTTAGTCTTGGCTGGCAGCCAGTCTTGGAGAAGGACAACTTTGACTCAAAATCCGGGCAGATGAAGCTTGTTAGCCTGGTCAGGAAATTCATCTAGGAGAAGGTGACTCTGGCTCCAAACCCTTAGTTACAGGTCAGACAGTCGGGTCGGCAGGACTCGACAGCAATGATCAGCAGCCAGACTACGACAGTAAACGTGGACCAGAAATCCGGAGTACAGTCCGTAAGATGACTGGATGCCAGCTCTGACGTTCTTTTGGCAGTCCCTCCAGCCAAGCTAATGCCGAGCGTATTGCTTAGCTCTCCTTTGGAACACACCAATGAGGCCGAGAGGGGGGTTCTCACGGCTGGGCACCCCAAAAACTCCATAAAATTCACCCAGGCACGTGCTCTGGAGATATCACTTCAGCGCTGCTGGATCAGCAGCAGAAACAGCATGTGAGAAATGCAGTTATGGGTTATAAGTCTGAAGTAAATTGGCATATGCTTGGATGCCATGGGCTGTGTCCGACGGGAGGTGGCTCTGTTGTATTCCCACTGCTCAGGTAACACCCAGCTCAAGCTGGGGAGCCCCCAGCTACAAAGGTGCTGACTCATCACAGTCTGCCGGCTTCAATGGGGGCCTGAAGCTCAGGGCGAAGCCAGAAGAACAGAGGACCAAGAAAAGGAAATAACAAAAGCAACTCACAACTCTGCGGCTCAGGAGTTGGAAGGTCAGGACGAATTGTCTTAGTCTCTCACAAGATCTGTCCCAGGTCAGTGATGACAGAAAACAGCCATCATCATCCATGAGCTGAAGAAGCTCAACATTGACGTTGCTGCACTGCAGGAGACCAGAATCCCATCAAACGACAGCACAGAAAACAGAACTACAAGGTCTACTGGCAGGGACAGGAGCCAGACGAAAATTGGATTCATGGAGTTGGGTTTGCAGTAAAAAAAACTCCCTACTGTCCTTGATTGAACCACCATCAAGTGGCACTGCGTGATTTGTCTCTATCCATTTTATCATTTCGACAGGTCCAACAAATATCCTGCACATTTATGCTCCCATGCTTTGTTCTTCAAAAGAGGAAAAGGATGATTTCTATGTAGAGCTTGAGGCCATCATAAAAGAGATACTCGCTGTGAAGCAGCTTTACTTGCGAGGGGACTTCAATGCTCGAGTCGGATCGGACAAACTCCTTGTCCCGCAGCATCAACTACTTCAGTGTTGGAAAATTGAACAAGAGTGAGCAAAGACTGTTTGAGCTTTGCTCATACCACAACCTGTGCATAACATATACATTCTTCCCCACTAAGCTCATCCACCAAGTACCCTGGAGAGACCCGAGATTGCGTCACTGGCACCAGTTAGATCTCATCATCACTTGAAGACCTCTGCTGAACAGTGTTCTCAACCCCAACAGAAATCGCGGAGCTGCCTGTGACTCCGAACATTCTTTGGTTGGTAGCAGGTGCATCCCTCACCCAAGCGAATTCATAATTTCAAGCAGAGATGACGCCCAAGCATCAATGTAGCCAGGACCTCCATCTCAGGTGCTTGTGTATGAGTCGCAAACACTATCAACGAAGCCCTCTAGGTCTCCACCACAAGCTGCCTGGCGGAGGGATGGAGTCACATTCATGAAGCCACTCGTGACTCAGCCATGGGAAGCGCTGGTTAAAAAAAGCAGAACCTTGACTGGCTTACGGCAGAACATACGCAGAGTTACAGAACATGAGCCAGCAAGCTAAAAGAACAGCCCTGCAAAACTACAAGAGGGAACCTTGATGCCTGCCATCCACTGGAACGCCATAAATAATGTGCAGCAAATTGCTTGACGATGTGCCAATGACTATTGGCTTAACCCTCTCCAGAGCCTCCAACTCTCTGCCGACTGTGGCAACATAACGGCAATGTATGATGGAATGAAGAAAGCCTTTGACCTAAGCATCACCAAGACGGCACCCTAAAAGTCCGCCATGTGTGTCACCATTACAGATTGAGGCTTGCAGGTGGAGTGATGAGCGGAACTTTATCAGGAGCTCTGTATCAAGACAAAGCTTCTTCACGGGGACAGTGAGTCATCTCCCTCGCTGTGATGGAAGAGCTTGACATTCAACCAACAGCAGAAGAGCTCAGCAAGGCTACTGGCACCAAGGCCTGCAGCAAAGATCCTGGTCATCATGGCCTCCCTCCAGAAGTCATCAAGGCCACTAAGTCAAGCAGCCGTCCACCTGCATGAATTACTACTACAGTACAGGAATGAAGGGATGGTACCCCAGGATATGTGAGACTTCAATATCATCACACTGTACTAAAGCAAAGGAGATTGCGGCGACTGCAATAACTACTGTGCGATGTTCGTCCTCAGTGTTGTTGGGAAGGCATTTGCCTGAGTAGTGCCGAATAGGCTGCAGTCACTGGCAGAACGTGTGCACTCAAAGGCCCGGTGCAGGTTCAGTGCAGGAAGATCAATCATCCATTTGATTTTTTCATTTTAGCAGCTGCAAGAAAAATGCTGTGAAAAGAGGAAACCTTCCCTGATCTAACGCAGGCTTTCAACCTGACAAGCAGACATGGCCTCTTCAAACTGCAGGAGAGGATTGAACATCCTCCAAAACTTTTAAGAATCATCATGACCTTCCATGATAACATTAAGGGTACTGTCCAGCATGATGGCTTCTCATCAGATCTGTTCCCCATGAAGAGTGGAGTGAAACAAGGATGCACACTCGCTCCAACGCTTCTGCTGATCTTTTTCTCCCTGCTACTGTCCTTTGCTTTCAATCAGTTGGAACAGAGGGTATGTCTCCACACAAGAGGTGATGGGAACCTTTTTAATCTCGCATGTTTGGGAGCAAAGATCTAAGTGCGGTGAGCACTATTTAGGGATTTGCTTTTAGCAGATGACGCTGCTTTGACCGTACACACTGAGGAAGCTTTGCGACCTCTCATTAGCTCCTTTGCTGTCTGCAGCGAGTTTAGTCTCACCATAACTCTCATAAGAAGACTAAAATCTCAGTAAAAGGCATCAGCAGTGTCCCCAGCATCGCAGTGGAGGAGCACACATTGGAGGTAATGGAGTGGCCTCTCTCTGGACACTGAACTAGACAAGAGGATCAGAACAGCAGTAACGGTGATGAGAGTGTGAGGAAAAACCCGATGCTGACCACAAATACCAAGAGGGACATTTACAAAGCCCGCGTGTTCAGCTATCAGCTTTATAGCACTGACGCTTGGACCATATACACTCGCCAAGAGCGCAGACTCAACGCGTTTGACACATGCTGCCTTCAAAGCATCCTGGTCATCACCTGGCAAAACTGTATCCCAAACAAGGACATGTTAGTGAAAGCAGAGCAGCTGAGCCTGTTTGCCCTGCTATCCCGAAGGCCCTTGCGCTGACTTGGTCATGTCACACAAATGAAGGATGGACGAATCAAGAAGAACACTCTGTAGGGGGCATATGCCACTAGCACTAGACCCACAGGAAGGCTATTCTTCAGTAAAAATATGTCCGCAGACGTGATATCAAGACAGGCAGCATTAAAGCAGAGAATTGAAAAACCCGAGCGGCAGAACACAGTAGTTGGAGCGCTGTTATCAGGCCACGCATCTGTACAAGCGAGAGGCAGAGACAGGGGCAGCGGGAGGATAAGACTGAATGCAAGGAGCAGATGCACAAACAATCTCTGAGCCAGGTGAAGACCTTCAAATGCAGAAACGGTAACGGAGCCTGTGGTTTAGGATCGGATGGTAGGGTCACAGCAGGCACTTCAATAACCCGGACTGGACCACCATGGACGCACAACTGATTGTCTCACGAGACAGAAGGAGGCCAGAAACAATAGTTTACCTCTCAGGCATACATTGCTATATACGCAGATGAGCCTGAACATTAACCCTTAAAGCGCCAAAGGCAGCGTTTGCCGCTCGCTGATACAATGAAATAAAATCAAAGGTTTTGAAAACCTATCGTGTGGCGACTTGTTCTTTTCAACAAGTCGCCACACGATAGGTTTTCAAAAGCTCAGGATATTTACATTTTTTAAGCGTTTGAAAATTGATTTCGGCGCCCTAAGGGTTAAAACCACTCACAAATGCAGCGAATGATGTTGATTATCTCATAATCGCGTCACATGTCCGGGTCTGTAGACAGATCTTAAACAGCAAGCGAAATGTCGGCCCTTGTATTCGATGTGTTGAATGCGGGAGAAATGGGAACTGAACAGCTTTGACTCGGGCCAAACCGTCATGGCCTGACGAGTGGGTTAGAGCATCTCTGAAGTGGCGAGACCTCGGGGCTGCTCCCTGTCAGCAGATACGAGGACCTCCTAACAGCGGCCTAAGAGGGACAAACCATAAACCAGCGACAGGGCTTTGGGCGCCCGAGGCTCATCGATGCACAAGGACTATGAGGGCCATCCCGTCTGGTCCAAAGCAACAGAAGGGTGACTGTGGCACAGGTCACTGAGAATTTCAGTAATATTTACATAAGGATGGTGTCACAACACGCAGTGCATCATATCCCGCTCTGTATGGCACTTACAGCGCCCCCAATGGGCACCTGAGTGTCAGAACTGGACCTTGGAGCAGTTGAAGGTTGTCTGGTCCAGTGAGACCCATTTTCTTTTATATCATGTGCTCTGCCTGGGTGCATGTCCACCATTTACCTGTGAGGTCGCAGCATCAGGATGCACCGTCGGGAAAAAGGCAGGCTGGTGGTGGTTGTGTGATACTCTGGGAAATGTTCTGCTGGGAAACCCGGAGTTTGAGAATTCATGTGACACCAGTTTGAGGGAGTTGTTTTGGCAGCACAAGGGACAACCTTCCGCATCTTGGGCAGGGGGTTTAAATTTTTTTAGTTGATTGAAGTATGTTCTATAGTTTACCCCTCACACATGCTGAGTTACGGACACTGATCAGCCATATCATTATGACCAGCTGCCTAATATTGTGTTCCCCTTTTGCCCCCCAAAACAGTCCTGTCCCTGCGAGGCATGGACTCCACTAAACCTCTGAAGACATTCGGTGGTATCTGACACTAAGTTGTCAGCAGCAGATCCTTTAACCCTTAGGGCTTCGAAATCAATTTTCAAACGCTTAAAAAAATGTAAATATCCTGAGCTTTTGAAAACATATCATGTGGCGACTTGTTGAAAAGAGCTCCCCTTCGGGAGCTCTTTTCAACAAGTCGCCACATTATAGGTTTTCAAAAGCTTTGATTTTATTTCATTGTATCAGCAAGTGGCAAATGCTGCCGTTGGCGCTTTAAGGGTTAAGTCCTGTAAGCTGCGAGGTGGGGCTTCTGTGGATGGTACTTGTTTGTCCAGCACATCCCTCTACTGCTCGATTGCATTGAGATCTGGGGACATTGGAGGCTAAGTCCACTCCTTGTTGTGTTCCACAAACTATTCCTGAACCATTTCTGCAGTGTGGCAGCGTACATTATCCTGCTGAAAGTGGCCACTGCCATTAGGGAATACCCGTCCCATGAAGGGTTGTACTTGGTCTGCAACAATGTTTAGGTAGGTGGTGTGTCGAAATTACATCCACATGAATAGCAGGACCCAAGGTTTCCCTGCAGAACATTGCCTAAAGCATCACACTGCACCCACCGGCTTGTCTTCTTCCCATAGTGCATCCAGGCGCCACGTTTTCCCCAAGTAAGAGGAGAACGACATACGCTAAACTGGCCATCCATATGATGTAAAAGAAAATGTGATTCATCAGACCAGGCCAGCTTCTTCCATTAGTCCGAGGTCCAGTTCTGATGCTCACCTGCCCATTGTGCCTTTTGCCAGGTCACCATTGAAAAAGAGACTTTGGTCTCAAGTGGTTTTAAAGGATTGATTGATTGATCGATTGATTGATTGACTTTTGGCGGTGGACAGGGGTCAGCATGGTCACCTGACCAGTCTGCTGCTCGGCAGCCCAAACACTACAAACTGCGGTGCGTTATATGTTCTGACACCTTTCTATCAGACCCAACATGATAGAATATTTTTTTTAGCAGTTTGAGCTACAGTAGCTTTTCCGCAGAATCGCTCCACACAGGCCAGCCTTTGCTCCGCACGCATCAGTGAGCCACGGCCACCCGAGAGTCTGGCGCTGCTTCACTGGGTTTCCTTCCTTGGACCATTTTTGGGAGGTACTGACCACTCCAGACTGGGAACAAGAGCTGGTGAGTTTGGAGATGCTCTGACCCGGTTCTGACCTGGTGCTCCAGCTGTCAGAATCTGGATCTTGTCAAAGTTGCTTTCATCCTTACGCTTGTCCATTTTTCCTGCTTCCAACATGTCAACTTTGAGGATAAAATATTCACTTCTGTGGTTTACCCCCCACACATGTGGATTTATTTATGATCTATGATTTACCCCTCACACATGCAGAGTAATTTGACCCTCACACGCACACACACACATGCACACACGCACACACACACGCACACACACACACGCACACACACACACACACACACACACACACACACACGCACACACACACACACACGCACATACACACACACGCACACACACACGCACACGCATACGCACGCACACACACATGCACACGCACACGCACACACACACACACACACACACACACGCATGTTTATATAGTCTTTTTTTTCTCGCTCTTGCAGATAGCGCATAATATATGGTTTCCCACTAATGCTCTTGAGCTGTGGGATCTATGCTTGTGGGGAATCTTCTAGGCAAGGCCCGCCCCGGTCCGACCCAACCGCCTGCAGCAGCTGACCTGAGCGCCGGTGTTTGCACTGAAGGCCTCTGTGGATGGAGATAAGCAGCAGGAAGTTTCCGTGAGCATGAGAGATGCCTCCGTATGCCAGTAAACTGCAGTCGGCCACGATGCAGATCTCCGCGCGTGAATTCAGCTTACTTATGTTAAAACATGCTCCAGTACATCATTTATTACATATCTAATAATATGACTTTTCTGACATATAGCATATTGCATACATCAAGTCTCTTGTTGCACGTCTTTCCTGTTTCTCTGTGTACAAGGGGCTCAGGAATAGAGGCTTTAAATGGTACTTTATTTTACAGCATTGAAAATTTCTTAAAAGCAATTTCACTTAGCACCCAGCAGCTCATACAGTTGGTTATTAACGTTGGCATTTGTTGTACTTCGGATGCATGTGCGCTATTTCAGCTGTGTGTGTGCTATTGTATCTGAATGAGAGCTTTTCAGCTGCATGTGTGCATCACCAGATGCTAAAAATAACAGCCCACATCAGTGCTCGCACCCGTCTGCCGCGAAATAGAATGTTAAATATATCTTGCTTCACCACGGCCCCTTTTCCTGACATTACTAATTGAATATATTTATTAATGCACATATCTGTGACAGTCTTAGAGCTATCGCCTCATCTAGAACCTCACAAGCCATCTGTGGTTCCCTGTTTTCTTCATTAGTGATTGAGGCGACTTGCGTCGAGTGACGGCAGCCTCCAGCCCTGTGCTGCACTTACAGTAATAAACGCCTTCTTGGCAGCGCTGAATTTTAAATCAGCAGATGCACTTCAAAAGCGCGGTATTTTTCCTCTTGCTGCCATCCTCCCAGTCTCGTGAATTTTTGATGCCCCCCCGCTCCTGTGGGGCGTGGGGTCCGTGCGATGGGGTGGGGGAGTGGGACGGTGGGGTGGAGAGGGGGGGTCGCGCATGCATTAGCGGGGGGGTCGACCAGCCCGCGGATTATGGCGCACACAGATTGGTTGCGGCTCGGAGGAGGTCGCTCACCATAGGCTCCTGCCATCGCCTACTTAACGCGCGGAGCGGCGAGGCACAGGCAGAGAGGAGCACCATCGCCAGCATCACACACGCTGCTCATGAGCTGAACACACTCCAGCCCAGCAGATCCAGCACGGACCACAGCACCACAATGGTGAGTTACTCAACCCCATCCGCACTGCCTCATTCACAGGGTCCAGCCCCGCAACAGGAGGGCTGAGGCACCCCTCCATCGCTGCGGGGTTTGGAATAAACAATTCTGCAGCCAGGGGACTGTGGACTTCAGCCAGTGCGTTAGAGATGACGGTTTTGGCCCCCAGCCCACCCTTCCTCCAGTTCCAAGAGGATGATGTCAACGTCTGCACTGGGAGCTCTATTACGCGCTGAGATGAAGATGAATTCTCTATTGTCTATGCTTGATGTGTTTTGATGAAGACCGTGCTCCTGTAATATTTGTGCTTCGCGCGCTAAGATGAAGACCGCGGTCCTGTTGTGTTTGCGTTTTCCGCTCTAAGATGAAGACCGTGGTTGTTCAGGGTTCATATTTGGCGCGCAAAGATGAAGACCGTGGTCATTCAGGGTTCGCGTTTGGCGCGCTAAGATGAAGACCATGGTCATTCAGGGTTCGTGTTTGGCACGTTAAGATGAAGACCGTGGTCATTCAGGGTTTGCATTTGGCGCGCTAAGATGAAGACCGTGGTCATTCAAGGTTTGTGTTTGGCGCTCAAACATGAAGACCGTGGTCATTCAAGGTTCGTGCTTGGCGCGCTAAGATGAAGACCGTTGTCTCCAGCGCACTCGCCTTCTGGGGCGGATAATCACTCACACTGCAGTGCTCTGCTCAATCCAAAGCTCGTTACCGTGCAACTGCAGGCAGGAGAAAGAATCTAAAGCCCGCACTGCTGTCTGTTTGATTGGACACCTCAGAGGCAGACCTCCATTTGATTGGACGCCTCGTGGACCATGGATGGGCTGGAAGGCCACTCCTCAGAGTAGTAAATTAGGTGTCATGGCAACCTGATCGATCGATAGGTGTTTTTATTGTGTCTCATACCAGCATGGAGCTGCAATTGGCGAGACAGAAGCTGCATTGGCTCTGTTTCGGAGGGGGAGCGTGTGTGTGTGTGAGTGTGTGTGCGTGTGTGTGTGTGCATGTCTGTGTGTGTTAGTTTGAAAAATGTGTAATGTCTTTATGTGAATGTGTATTTGTGTGTATTTACAGTATGTGTGTGTTTGTGCATGTGTATTTGTGTGTTTGTGTGCAATGTGTGTATGTGAACATGTATTTGTGTTTGTGTGTGTATTTTTTTGTCTTTGTGAATGTGTATAATGTGTGTTCTGTCTGCGTTTGTGCGCATTTGCATTGTTTCTGTAATGTGTGCATGTGTATTTGCGCATTTGTGTGTAATATGTGAGCGTGTGTTTGTGTCTATGTGTAATGCATGTGTAATTGTGTGTGTGTGCATGTGTAATGTATGCATGTGTGTGTGTATTGTGTACTGTTTGTGTGTGTAATGTGTAGCGTGCGCGCGTGTGTGTGTTTGTCGGGGCTGGTGAATACTGGAGTGCTCTCATATAAGAAACCCATTTGAAGAGGTTCATTACCAGCACATACTGCTCCCCCCCCTTCCCCCCTCCCCCGACCCCAGGGGAGATTTCCCTGCCAGAACAGAAGAGCTACAGCCCAGAGCTGCACCACACTCTGCATACTGCATACTATACACAAACCACTACACTCTCTACACATTAAATATTATACAGCACACACTGTACACGCTACATACTATACACTAAACATTTCACACTCTCTACACACTAAACATTATACACCATACACTGTACATGCTACATACTACATACTAAACACAAAATACTGTGCAGACTCTATATTACACACCACACACACTACATACAGTACACAAAACACTACATGCTCTACAGGCTACATAATATACAGTACACACTGCACACTTTAAGTGCTACACACTCTACACACCACATATTATACGCTACATTCGACACTGTGTACAATACATATTATACACTAAACACTACACACTCTACTCACTATATATTATACACCACACACTACATACAATACACTAAGCACTACACACTCTACAGAAAACATATTATACACTAAACTCTGCACACTGTTCAGACTACATACTATAAACTAAACTCTACAAACACCACAAGCTATAATTTATATACTATACATTAAACACTACTCACTCTACACACCACATATCATACACTGAAAACTACACCAAGTACAAACTACATATTGTACACTAAACATGACACACTCTATATGCTACACATTCTACACACCATATGTTATACGTTAAGCACTACACACTTTACACGCTACATATTATGTACTAAGCACTACACAGTTTACACACTACCTTCTAAACACTAAACACTACACACTCTACACACGACATGCTATACACTAAGCAGTTCATACTCAACACAGTAAATATTATATACAACAAACTTCCCACACTACATATTATACTCTAAACACTATATGCTACAAATTCTTCACATTTCATATCACACGCTACTCTACACAGTCACCACGCAACACACTACATATTACACACTGTACACTCACTACACTAAAACTGCACACGACACGTCATACACTACGCTGTTCATATTACGAACTACATAATCACACATTACACACTACACATAACACACTACCTTATACACACACTACACAGTACATGCACGACATGCACACTACACATTACATATTCACTAAAAGGTGTATATACACTACACATGCACAACAACACAACAATTTATTTACACATTCTACAAACAGTGCATACTGCAGACACGCACTATACACCCTGCATAGAGTACACACACTATGCAGACTACACACACGCACCACGCACATTACAAATACACCACGCAATACACACATCACACACAGTACAGACACTGCAAAGTACAGTTACACACATCACACACAGAACACATACACCCTATGCATATATTACACACACGCCGCACACACTACGCGAACACTACACATTAACTACAGACACACTATACACACTAAACACATCGCACACACAGTACACACACAAATTTGCACACACTTCACACTGCAGTCATACAAACACTAAACTACAGGCACATGGCAAACATGCACTTGGACAAATTATACACAACACTAACTACGTACTACACAAACACACACTCGACCCAATGCATGCACTACACACACATGCACAAATACAAACTACACAACACACACCCACTACTCAGACTACGTGCTAAACACACACACAACATACTACTCAAACACATTACTCCTGCACGCACTACAAACACACTACACACATTGCACACAACACACAACACACATAGCGTGCATCCACACACGATGCACTATGCATACACTCACACATTATACAAACATACCAATCACATATTACACACATCCACGCCCACACACTGCACATACACACACATACATTAAAATCTTTGTGGTATTTGTGTGTGCATGTATCAACACACTGTACACGCTCACACTTCACATACAGTTTACACACACTTTACATACACTGAACACACAATCTACTTACACACATCAGCCATTAGTATATGGACAGTGACACTACTTACAACAGATAGGGCTGTAAAAATATAGATTCACATAAATACCCAAAAGGTAAAGCTAACTGTTTCTGTCTTAACCTCTTATTCAGTGTCTCAAATCCTATATGGTAAAGAGTATAAAATTGTTTTTAAACATATTTTGTTCAAACCTTTATTTAACCAGCGGAGGTCTATTGTGAAAATTTTTGTTTATATAGGTATAGACTGCTCTCTGTGGATTTACATGCTTTAGTTATCTGCCAAAGAAGAAAAATGGTTAAATTTGGGGCGAAAATGCATTTTAACACATGAATACATCTGTGTTCACTGCTTAAATATATTGCTCTGGTCTCTGCTGCTCTTCGCTGCTCAGCCGGGACATTTCTGTGCTATTCCAGTGCCTGCATGCATTGCTCCGGATCGCTCAGTTATCTGGGTAACACATTGTCAGTATAGTCCAGTCCACTGGGTAATTGTAAGTACAGTTCAGTTAACTGGGTAATTGACAGTATAGCTCAGGTAGCTGCATAATAGTCAGCATTGTTCAGTTAGCTGGGTAATTGTTAATACAGCTCAGTGAGCTGGGTAAGACATTGACAATATAGCTCAGTTAGCTGGGTAAAAGTATTGCTCAGTTAGCTGCATAATTGTCAGTATTGGTCAGTCAGCTGGGTAATTGTCAGTATAAGTCAGTTAGCTGGGTAATAGTCAGTATAGCTCAGTTAGCTGTGCAACTGTCAGCAGTGGTCAGTTAGTTGGGCAATTGTCTGTATAGGTCAGTTAGCTGGGTAATAGTCAGTACACTCCAGTTAACTGGGTAATTGTAGGTATAGTTGAGTTAGCTGGGTAATTCTCAGCATAGATCAGTTAGCAGCGTAATTGTCAGTATTGGTCGGTTAGCTGGGTAATTGTCAGTATTGGTCAGTTAGCTTGGTAATTGTCAGTATAGGTCAGTTAGCTGGGTAATTGTTTGTATATGTCAGTTTGCTGGGTAATAGTCAGTACACTCCAGTTAACTGGGTAATTGTAGGTATAGTTGAGTTAGCTGGGTAATTCTCAGCATAGATCAGTTAGCTGGGTAATAGTCAGTATAGTTCAGTTAGCTGGGTAATTGGCTGTATAGCTCAGTTGCGTAATAGTCAGTATTTGTTGGTTAGCTTGGTAATTGTCAGTATTGGTCAGTTAGCTGAGTAATTGTCTGTATAGGTCAGGTAGCTGGGTAATTGTCTGTATATGTCAGTTAGCTGGGTAATAGTCAGTACAGCTCAGTTACAAGACATTGTCAGTATAGCTCAGTTTTTTGGGTAATAGTATTGCTCAGTTAGCTGGGTATTTGTCAGTATGGGTCAGTTAGCTGGGTAACTGTCAGTAGCCTATAGGTCAGTTAGCTGGGTAATAATCAGTATATTTCCGCCGGGGAAGACACTGTGTTCTTTTGTGTTCTTTATGGTTTTGCTTGGAAATCTGAGGGCAAAGGTTGTCGTTTCCAGTCGCGTGACGAATTCGGCTCATTTGAACCCTCAGGCAAAGTCCCGGAGCATATCTTCCACGCTACGCTTCATATCTGTTTTAATTATTAGATGATTGTGCTGCATTCTGTTCCTGTACAGTCAAACTGCATGGTCAAAAATATGTAGACAATGGCTCATCCAACATCATGGGCAATAATTTGGAGATGATCCCCACCGACTTGGATGCTATCCCAGCCTGCACTCTTCTGTGACGGTTTATCACTTGTTTTAAGGACATTCCTGTGGGCATTTTCTTCCATTCCGACACCAGAAGAATTACTCAGTTCAAGAGTGATGTTGGGCTATTATTCCTGGCACAAAGTTGACTCTCCAGTTGATTCTAATGCTGTTTGAAAATGTTAAAGTCTGGACTCTTAGTGAGTTATTCAATTTCGTCAACTAATCTCCACAAACCAAGTATGAACCTTGCTCAGCGTTTGGGGTACTGTGATGCTAAAGGGGGAAAGGGCGATATCCAAACCGCTGGAAGTATAGTATCTTCCCGAATGAGATTGCATGCTACGGAATCAAGATGGAACTAAGAGGCTTTCCCTAAAGCATGAAAACAGCTTTAAAGTACGGAGTGTCTGCATACTTTTGGTCACATGGTGTATGTGTGTACCTGGAGCGCTCAGGTGTGTGTGGTTTGCGCACCTCAGCTTCAGGTCTCTCTCTCACCTCGGCACAGGTCATGTTCTCCAAAGTTAACAATGAAGTACCTGATAAAGGCTCCTGTATCTCTCCCCCATCCCTCCTCCTCTTTCTCCCTCCCTCCCTCCTTTTTCCCTCTCTCTCTCTCTCGCTCTCCCTCTCTCTGCAGGAGGTGAGAGTTAATGAGTGCTGGAGGTTGTGCAGGTTTTGATGGTTAAAGTATTAAGTATTAAAGTATAACCAGGCGAAGTGACCCTCAGCCGCAGCGGAGCCTCGCCCTGAGAAAGGCTCCCTGTGGAATGTCTGAGGGAGCGGAGAGTTTCCGAGCTCACCTGAAAATAAACAGCAAACGAGTGTCAATCCAGCCCAGCTGCAGCTGAGTCTCTGAGTTACTGTCTGTCTTTGAGTTACTGTCCGAATCACTGAGTCTCTGTGTTACTGTCTGAATCACTGAGTCTCTGTGTTGCTGTCTGAATCATTGGAATTACTGAGTCTCTGTGTTACTGACTGAATCACTGAGTCTCTGTGTTACTGTCTAAATCACTGAGTCTCTGTGTTACTGTCCGAATCACTGAGTCTCTGTGATAGTGACTACATCACTAAGTCTCTGTGTTACTGTCTGAATCACTGAGTCTCTGTGTTAGTGTCTGAATCACTGAGTCTCTGTGTTTCTGTCTGAATCACCGAGTCTCTGTGTTATTGTCAGAATCACTGAGTCTCTGTGTTACTGTCTGAATCACTGAGTCTCTGTGTTACTGTCTGAATCACTGAGTCTCTGTGGTAGTGACTACATCACTAAGTCTCTGTGTTAGTGTCTGAATCACTGAGTCTCTGTGTTACTGTCTGAATCACTGAGTCTCTGTCATATTGTTTGAATCACTGAGTCTCTGTGTTTCTGTCTGAATCAATAAGTCTCTGTGTTATTGTCTGAATCACTGAGTCTCTGTGTTACTATCTGAATCACTGAGTCTCTGTGATAGTGACTACATCACTAAATCTCCGTGTTAGTGTTTGAATCACTGAGTCTCTGTGTTACTGTCTGAATCACTGAGTCTCTGTGATACTGTCTGAATCACTGAGTCTCTGTGTTACTGTCAGAATCACTGAGTCTCTGTGTTACTATCTGAATCACTGAGTCTCTGTGATAGTGACTACATCACCAAGTCTCTGTGTTAGTGTCTGAATCACTGAGTCTCTGTGTTACTGTCTGAATCACTGAGTCTCTGTCATATTGTTTGAATCACTGAGTCTCTGTGTTTCTGTCTGAATCACTAAGTCTCTGTGTTATTGTCTGAATCACTGAGTCTCTGTCATATTGTTTGAATCATTGAGTCTCTGTGTTTCTGTCTGAATCACTGAATCTCTGTTTTACTGCCTGAATCACTGAGTCTCTGTCTTGTGGTCATAATCATGGAGTCTCATTGTCATTGTCTGAATCACTGAGCCTCTGTGTTACTGTCTGAAAAACTGAATCTTTGTGTTACTGCTTGAATCACTAAGTCTTTGTTTTACAGCATGAATCACTGAGCCTCTGTCTTACAGTCTGAATCACAGAGTTTCATTATTACTGTTTGAATCACTGAGTCTCATCATTACTATGTGAATCTTTGAGTCTCTGTGATTCTGTGCATGTTTTACAGCGTCTTTCTGGGTCTCTTTTTGACTCATTAAGTCCCTGTGTTACTCTGTGATTCTGTGAGTCTCTGAATTTATGTGTGAAACACTGACTCTCTGTCAACCTGAGTATAACTAAGTATCCATGATTTTGAGCATGAATCACCAAAACTGTTTTTTGATACGAACTTTACGGAATGTCAAGAGAATCAGATATTATCCGGAGATGCCTTTTCACACATACAGCGCACGGCAGGAGATTTATGTCAGTTTACGTCAGTCGTGTTCTCACCTGCTGGAAATTCTCAATTTGGGTTTGGTGAGGTGTGGCATTTGGATAGAACGTGCTGGAGGCAGGATATGATGCAAAAAGCACGCTGCGGAAATCACAGTGTTTTGTTTGCAGCACATCGTTTGCTGTTCACCTGCGCCTTGGCTCAGTTTACACCGCAGTCATGTGTCCACTTCGTAATTTGGTGATAAACAACCAAGCTTTTGCCATTCCTTGAATTTGTCTAACAATTTTGGTGTTGACCCTCGCTGACCCTCACTGACAGAAGCTCCCAAATCTCATCATCTCTTCAGTTTGCAGATATTTTTGTTGGAGTCTTCATGTAAATGACTCTTCTTCTCCACTCTTGAATGTTTGTTTTTTTCCCGTTTCACACTTGTCGCATCAGTGCACCATCATCAACACATCCACTTGCTCGCTGTGAATTTTCCCGATAATGACCTGCTAAATTCACTCTTGGGCTCAATTGGACTTTACTTGAGGAAGCTGCCATGGGAAAGTTTGTTTAATGTCTGGTCCAACTGATTTGGACATTTATGCTCGCACATACGGCTCTTCTTGATAATGTCTAAATAAGTTCAGGGTTGCAGTGCATGTGTGAAAGGGTTTCGAGTTTCCATGAGTCTGTTGTGAATTATGAATCACTGAGACTCTGTGTGTATGAATCACTGAGTCTTTGTGAGTCACGCAGTGTTATTCAGTATTCATGACTCTATGTGTAAATCACTGAGTCTCCATAAGTCATCTGTTGCTTTGCAAGAGTCATCAAGTTGATGTGACTCTTCTATGAATCGCTGTGACTCTGTGACCTTGCTGGTGTGATCTTTGACTTGCTATGTCTTCAAAGGACACAGCCAGACTGGCGCCACCATGGAACACCTCTCTAACCGAAAGCCAGCATCTGTCATCCCACACCGACACACAACAAACAGCCCAGAGTTTTCACAACACACAAATCTACCCCACCATCAGTGGACAATGTTATGGGTCTCAGCTAAAAGAAGACTAAATATGCTGCAAGTGTAGTCTTGTAATATTGTACTCTAATTTAGACAAAAGCATACTAAGTCCTCATCTAAACAATAGTTAGAGTGTAGCATGTGTTTATGACCTTTAAAAGCATGTTATTGCCACCACAGTGTGACATAGTTTAGATTCATTGTATTATTTTTGACTGTCATAGCAAGGTCACACGTCTTTGCACATGGTAATAAATGAGGTAAATTAGAGCTTATGTGCCTCTGCTGCCCGTCAGGTTAATACACTTCTACAAAGATTCTGTTACAGAGCATAACTACTAAATCTGGCATGGTGCCATCATGCAATAGCTGATGTTTGCTGTTTAATTTATTGTAAAATGCACACACGTAGGTGCATACACACACTCTCACAGACATGCACATACACACGTGCGCGCACACACACACACACACACAAAGCTGCAAACACACACACAAACGCCCATGCACACACAGACACACAGGCACACGCACACAAACACACTTATCTAACCGTTTGCACAGAGAGCCTTCCTCTGTGACGTGTGTTTGGCGCTGAAAGCTTCCCTGAAAAGGATTGTATTTAAACTGTCCTTCAGCTGACCTACCTGTTGAATAAATGAATAAATTAGGCTGTGTGCTGCCCGAGACTCCGCCCCCTGGTGAGAGGCGAGGCGAAGGGGTATTTAAGCGGGAGAGCGGTGCTGGGGCCCAGTACAGCTCCGACAGGCAGGGGCAGAGGAACACGTGCACTGCGCCACCACTCTCAGACCTTTGGACTCTCAGTAACGAGGACAGGGATCCAGCCAATATGGGACGGGGAGTAAGTCTGCCACCTTACCGTCAAATTTATTCCATTAAAAAAATGACCCTTTGGTTCATTAAAAAGTTGAGAAAACTAATGTAATTTAAAGTTGTACTTTTAAACTTAGCCTCTCTGAGTGCACGGGACTGAGTCTGTTTTTTGACAGGTTCTTTCTCAGCTTTGACCTCTAATAATTGTGCAACTTCACAATGTCAACCGAGTAGACATGCAAAATAAGCTATTTATTATTGCTGTGTTGCTAAAACATAAACAGTTTGTTTTAAACAGAGAGAATTGTTGGGATGAATATTTGTGCCGGTCAGTGGCTTGCTGGGGTCAACCCACATTTTCTTGAAGTTTGCCAAAGTAAAGATAATACTTTTTAATTCTATTTCTATGGTGCACTATTGTGAGATGAAAAAAGAGCTGCTTATCTAAAAGAGTCGCCTCTGCTGGGCCCGAGCTGGGCTGTGTCGCGCTTCTGCGGCGTCTTCAGCTGAGTTTATGGCCGGCACTATGGACACGATGGTGCTGCCATAAAAAAAGTACTTCTGAAAGAAGCGACTGTCCCATAAAGATGAAACAGATGCACCAATCACAGGAAGGCAATAATAGCAGGCTAGAGGCTGATTGGATGAGGGTTGGGCGCAGGCTTTAGACATGCTGGGGTTCAGCTCTGTGTCCCTGCTCTAGTGGTGGGAAGATTGGTGTTTGGTGTGATTGGTGTTTGCCACCATTTACCTGAGGCCATTTGCTTATTTATTTCAGTGCGTCGTCGTGTTACCTGCATATTCCGTGTGCATTACATAAACGGTTTTATGTTGCATTCAAATTAGCATCATAGGGCTTGTAATAATGCACTTTTGAGGAATGACAGGTAATCGGGGTGGCCGTACAGGTGATTAGGTTGGCTGTATAAATTGTGCTGATTCGCACCTGCGTTATCAGTGCTCATGAGAGTGTGGTTGTGCTCTTACGAGAGATGACTGATCTGTGTGGGCTGGAGAACGTGCAGAATATGTGAGTGTAGTCGAGGAAACAGGATTAATCCACACTTTACTGATGACTGGGGATCTGCAAAATACATGCTGTCAGAGCGACACAGAGGAACCTGTGTGTTCAACATTATCAATGAAACTTTGCTTTCTGTTCAGATTGTTTTTGCTGCCAAAATCAAACCATTGAAACAGTCTGGGGCATTGGGTTGAGCTCTGGCTCTAGAAAGACATGCTCTATAGGAACACTCCTACCAGTGTCCCTGACCAAGGCTCTGGCTTTAGAAAGACATGCTCTATAGGAACACTCCTACCAGTGTCCCTGACCAAGGCTCTGGCTTTAGAAAGACATGCTCTATAGGAACACTCCTACCAGTGTCCCTGACCAAGTCTCTGGCTTTAGAAAGACATGCTCTATAGGAACACACCTACTAGTGTCCTTGACCAAGGCTCTGGCTTTAGAAAGACATGCTCTATAGGAACACTCCTACCAGTGTCCCTGACCAAGGCTCTGGCTTTAGAAAGACACGCTCTATAGGAACACTCCTACCAGTGTCCTTGACCAAGGCTCTGGCTTTAGAAAGACATGCTCTATAGGAACACTCCTACCAGTGTCCCTGAACAAGGCTCTGGCTTTAGAAAGACATGCTCTATAGGAACACTCCTACCAGTGTCCCTGACCAAGGCTCTGCCTTTAGAAAGACATGCTCTATAGGAACACTCCTACCAGTGTCCCTGACCAAGGCTCTGGCTTTAGAAAGACATGCTCTATAGGAACACTCCTACCAGTGTCCCTGACCAAGGCTCTGGCTTTAGAAAGACATGCTCTATAGGAACACTCCTACCAGTGTCCCTGACCAAGGCTCTGGCATTAGAAAGACATGCTCTATAGGAACACTCCTACCAGTGTCCCTGACCAAGGCTCTGGCTTTAGAAAGACATGCTCTATAGGAACACTCCTACCAGTGTCCCTGACCAAGGCTCTGGCTTTAGAACTGGAGTTGGTCCCCGGGTGCTGCTCTGTCGCTGCTCACTTCTCCTGAGTAACTGGGATGGGTTACATGCAGAGGACAAATTACCCCACAGGGTTCAATAAAGTACATCTTATCTCTCTTACTGGGTTATAAACAAACTGAAAGGTTGACAGCATGTCTCAGGTTGTGGTCATGACTAAAGTGAACGAGTTGTGTTTCTGGCAGCAGTGTATTTGTGATCTGCTGTTGTACTTCTGCGCCGTACAGAATCAGCCCTAAGAGAGAGATCACTCCACTGACAGAGTTTCGCTCCACATATCTCCTCTTTTGATTTTCACCAAAGAGTCATCCAGTATCACCATGGTTTCTGATTAATTTCATGTATTTGAACAGTGTATGTTAGAGACACTAATATAGATGCATGCCTGTGGAAGCACGGGTGGACATCGAGTAAAACCGAAATTGGAAGCCTCGTGGCACTTAACCCCTAATACACCCCTCAGATGGTGGCGAGAATAAGATTATTGATGCAAAGTAATTTCAGGAGAAACTCTGAGCTGTAGAGGGGTGTGTGACCCGACACACAGGTCTCTCTGGAGGATTTCTTTACAGGAGGCATGTTGTTATCACTCTGAAGATCATGGCTTTTTATCACCCCGTCAACGCTTCAAACCGACGGGGTATTGTCATACCCACCGTCCACCTGTCTGTCTGTCCATCTGTCTTCCCATCGCTTGTTACTGCTCCAGCTGCCGGATCATTGTTGGGACACCCCTCAAATTTAGAAAGGTCAAGCATATTGGGTGTCGCCAGAAGCCTATTTCCTGTCAATTTAATCGGTCCAATTTTGACCTCATTTTTTGTGGGTCAAAGGTCAGCCATGCCCCCCTGTAAGGCACAGTGAGGGGGGGTATAATTCAGTGTAGTTTTTGTAAATTGCGCTGTTTACACGTCTGCATGCTAACAGCTGCTGAATGACTCTTCCCTGGCAGGTAACAGTAACGTCCTCCATTTTAACCCCATAATGCTTCTGACACAGACAGGGCAGGACAAATATGAGCTGGCGGCGACTTCTGAAGGGGGCGGGAAGAAGAAAGGAGAGAAGAAGAAAAAAGACATGGATGAGCTGAAGAAAGAAGTGGATCTGGTGAGGACTGAGAGAGAGAGAGAGAGAGAGAGAGAGAGAGAGAGAGAGAGAGAGATGTTATGGTCTGCAGCACTGCTGTATGTAATGGACTCTATCTTGTCCTGGGTGACACTGTCAGTTAATACAAGGTTTTACAACATGATGATTTTTAGCATGTAATGCAGCATGAATCCATTTAAAACATTACATCGAAGCCCACACCTAATAATGTGGGTTAGATATGTTTTCATAGATGTCATTGATGTCATGTAAGTGCACTTGACATTAGGTGGGATGTGTCTCTGATGAATATCAGAGTTACCCTCATGACTGCTGTAATGCTGTTGAAAGGTAAATATTCTGTGCCTGTCGCCCTGTGTTTGCTGCGGATTTCCTGTGCCTGAATCCAGCCGTGACACAGTTTCTTCCCTCAAATCTCTTCAGGATGATCACAAGCTGACCCTGGAGGAGCTGAACCGAAAATATGGCACGGATCTGACCAGGGTGAGTGTGGAGTCCGGGGAGCCCTGCGCTGGACGGCTCCTCTCCATGGGGCTCCGAGAAAAACACTAAAATGTAAAGCGGTGGCCCCCCTGGTGGTGATGTGTAGTGCTCCATTCATACTGATGTCTTCATCCCATGGATGTTTTCTCCAAGATAATTTTCTTTCTCTAATAGCAGTAAAAACATGTCATTGCTAAGTTTCAGAATAAATTCATGAAATAGATCTGCTCTATTGTTTGAGACTGAGAAATGATTTTCAAAATCTTTATTCAGCTTCACATGAAGATACATCTGTGTTTCGTGTGCACAAGCAGAACTGTTTCATTTGGGGTTCTTATTACATGATCTGTGAGAAAATGAGAGTTTGAGGATGATTTTCAAATGACAGCCAAGTATTCAGGTGACCAATGCAGTGCCTCAGTCTGCCATTTGATTCAGGAACAGCGCTTTGTTATCACAGCATTGGTGCTGCCTGCAGTCTTGCAAATCATGGGTGCTATGATCACGTGACCTAAAGCTTCCTCTTCCTGTTTCAGGGACTGACTTCCTCTCGTGCTGCTGAGATTCTGGCCCGGGACGGTCCCAACGCCCTCACGCCTCCCCCCACCACCCCAGAATGGGTTAAGTTCTGCAGGCAGCTGTTCGGGGGCTTCTCCATGCTGCTCTGGATTGGAGCCATCTTGTGTTTCCTGGCCTACGGCATCCAGGCTGCATCAGAGGACGAGCCAGCCAATGATAATGTGAGAAAACAGACCAATAGTTGTGCAGTATTCCGTGTGCATATTAAAAATGTGTAATTTAAAGGTGTAAAGCTTAGAGGTAAGAAAATCAAAATCCTGTCGTGTTTCTCCCACTTTTAAACTCGGCCGTTATTTCACTGATAAATTCTATCTACTGGCTGCATAATTGTGCAAATAAGATAATTCAGGTACTTGGAACAAAGTTCTGCTGTGGAATTTTTCAGAACCTGGATTTTTTTACCTCTGCTCTAATTACCTGTGTTCACCTGTGCGCAGCTGTGCCTAAGTGTGCATGTATTTGTTAGTAATATGTAATTACCTGTGTTCACCTGTGCTCACCTGTGCACAGCTGTACCTAAGTGTGCTTGTATTTGTTAGTAATATGTAATTACCTGTGTTCACCCGTGCTCACCTGTGCGCAGCTGTGCCTAAGTGTGCTTGTATTTGTTAGTAATATGTAATTACCTGTGCTCACCTGTGTGCAGCTGTACCTGGGTGTAGTGCTTTCCGCTGTCGTCATCATCACTGGCTGCTTCTCCTACTACCAAGAAGCCAAGAGCTCCAAGATCATGGACTCATTCAAGAACCTCGTCCCTCAGGTAGGACTAAAAAGAGCTTCCTGGTTCATTATATCAAGCAAGACATCAGGGTCAATCATTCAAATGATGAGGAACAGATTAAGAAAAACCTCCTTGGCTTTGTTACTGAATAATAAGTAGTTATACTATATCAGCTGATAATGATGACTTTATGTTTTGCCCTTTCAGAGTTGACATCTATCAATCATGAAAAAGAAAACCAGATTGCATCTTTGGCTATAATCACAAGATATAATAATTCTGCTAGGTCATTTTCTTATTGGTGGTTTCACACCTAAAGTGTAATTATTTTCAGCTCTTAACATATTTACAGAATCCTACACTTCATCAGTGTGCGTACAGTAAAACACTGCTGTAGATTCTGAGTCCTAAGCATACATAGCCCAAAAACAAACAAACAAAAAAACTTCTGAATTTAGAAGAGGAAACACCTTAGAATACTATAATAATAAGTGACTGCAGGCTGCTCAGTGTAGCACGGATGCTGCTGAACAACCAGCCAAGTTAAATTTCATTTGTTAGCTTCTCATAAAAGCTCTCTGTGACACTCATATATCAAACTTTGACAACTTCCTGGTCATATTTAATTTATTCTGACAATGATTTTGGCCAGACTGTGATACCGAATTCAATTTAATTTAAACTGCAATACCGGCAACAAATTGTTCTATGTGATCCAGAGTATTTTAACTTCCTTTTAAAACTTTTCAATCAGCAAAGTGCATTGCGGCAATAAGAAACATCACTCTCCATTTCTGAAAGTTATTATGAACTTAATGAACTTAATGAACTTTAAACAACAGTGTCCTATCCAGGGCTGCTGCTATGAAGTCATAGGGGCAAGATATACTCAAAGCTCCTGAATATATTTTGTAATACATTAAAAATGGTTGCACCACACATCCTGGCCTCCCTTTCGGGCTCTACCTCGGCCACAGAGTCTCAATCAATAATATTGTCCCCAGTCAAGCCCATCTGAAAGACCTTCGCTTCATACTTCAGAAGGCAGTGTGTACTTTTGTGAATGGCCACAAGAAATTGCAAGCGGTTTTTTGGAAATATAATCCATTGTTTTTGAAAAGTAGTCCAGCTTGATAAAATCATAAATGATGTATGACTTATATAGGACAACAAACTTTGAACAACCTCAATTCCTGAAGAATTGGGACAACGCGTAAAATATGAATTGCAAGCAGTAATATAAAAATCTATTTTAGCCTGTATTGAGAAAAGTACAAAGGCAAAATTAATAATTTTTTGCCTCATTAGCTTTATTTTCGGAAAATAACAGCCATTTTGAAATGTGGTTTCTGCAACATGTTCCAATGGAGTTAAGACAGGTGCAGGTGTACCTCTGTGCTGCATCACCTTCTCTGTGAATAACACTCAGGAGGCCCCCCCCCGCCCCCATAAGCCCTGTGACAGGACTGCCAATCTCCCTCTGCTCAATCCTCATCCCCACTGTCTGTACCCCCTGGGTGTTTGCTGAACATGTGCCTTTGCTGTGGTCTGCTGTCTCTGCTAGCAAGCCCTGGTGATCCGCGATGGCGAGAAGAGCAGCATCAATGCTGAGGATGTGGTGGTGGGAGATCTGGTAGAAGTGAAGGGAGGGGACCGGATCCCAGCTGATCTGCGAATCACCTCTGCTCACGGCTGCAAGGTGAGGCCCCAAAACTCCACTTTAGGGGTCCCCAGCCCTACAGCGGCACCTCCTTTTCATTCCGCTCACCACTTCCCTTCCTGTCTGTCATTCAGGTGGACAACTCCTCCCTGACCGGAGAATCCGAGCCCCAGACTCGCTCACCCGATTTCTCCAACGAGAACCCCCTGGAGACCAGGAACATCGCCTTCTTCTCCACTAACTGTGTGGAAGGTAATGCAGGAACATCATCTTCTTCTCCAGTGACTGTGTGGAAGGTAATGCAGGAACATCATCTTCTTCTCCACTAACTGTGTGGAAGGTAATGCAGGAACATCATCTTCTTCTCCAGTAACTGTGTGGAAGGTAATGCAGGAACATTGTCTTCTTCTTCAGTAACTGTGTGGAAGGTAATGCAGACCTTGGAGGTCATGTTTATAAAAGACTTCCTGAACAAAGACAACAAGCTAGATATGAACATGGAAACAGGAAGGACCCGAGTGTCCTTTTTACAGAAGCCAAATTCAAGCTGAAGTATATGTGTTTTTTTAACAATTTTTCTACAATTTTGAGATCATTTGAAACTTGCGAAAGTTATAAATATTGGTCAAAGGCACTCTGTATGATTTGCAAGTTCTGGGCAGAGAAATTAAGACCAGATCCTTTTCATGCGCCATGCCTTGTGTTTTGGCTGCTAGGCACTGCCCGTGGTATTGTGATCAACACCGGTGACCGAACTGTTATGGGACGAATCGCCACTCTTGCCTCCAGCTTGGAAGTGGGACGCACACCCATCTCCATCGAGATCGAGCACTTTATCCACATCATCACTGGTGTGGCCGTCTTCCTGGGCGTCTCGTTCTTCATCCTCTCTCTCATCCTGGGATATCAGTGGCTGGAAGCCGTCATCTTCCTCATCGGGATCATTGTCGCCAACGTGCCCGAGGGTCTGCTGGCCACTGTGACAGTGAGTGTTTGGGAATTAACTGGAAAATCTAACAACTGTGTCTTTTAGTTGTATCTGGACTTAAGAATTGCAAAGTCACAGGATTTCGAAAGCGTAGGCATTTCTGTATTACAGAACTTGCATCATAGTAGCACAAAATAAGTAACTAAGTCTTGTGAAGGCTGCTACGCTACAGAGAAGTCATGCTATGCCACTTAAAGCACTGAGTCAATCATTTAGAGAACGATGCAGCTCTGGATGTCAGTCATGTATTAATGTTAATGATTTACTGTAGTTAAGGAAAGGCATGACTCTCATTAACCAGATAAAGTGTCACCTTCCGAAAGCAAAATGTCATAACTTGGAGATTGAATGAGGGGCAACTTTTGTCTTCCATGCAAGATCCATTCTTGTATTTACATACAATAGGCTTCGTCTGATCAGGTGCCTGTTATGTTATTTGATATTTTAGTCTAGTTATGAAGTCTGAATTTATTTTGTTGGTGTCAGCGCTGCTGGGGTTCGAGTCATCTGTTGCTCTTTACCTCCATCCCAGGTGTGTCTGACCCTGACGGCCAAGCGCATGGCTAAGAAGAACTGCCTGGTGAAGAATCTGGAGGCCGTGGAGACCCTGGGGTCTACTTCCACCATCTGCTCCGACAAAACTGGCACCCTCACCCAGAACCGCATGACCGTGGCGCACATGTGGTTCGACAACCAGATCCACGAGGCTGACACCACAGAAAACCAGTCCGGAACCTCGTTTGACAGGACCTCTGCAACCTGGACGGCTTTGGCTCGCATTGCGGGTCTGTGCAACCGAGCTGTGTTTCTGGCCGAGCAGAGCCACGTGCCCATCCTGAAGGTAGGCCAGGCTGATGTATCCTCTCAGTCTATGTTTTACTGCAGATTTTATAGAAAAATTTTAGCAGCTGCAACTGCAAACCTGCAAACATGAGGAGCAGAGGGCAGATCTGTGACTCCATGAGGAGCAGAGGGCAGATCTGTGACTCCATGAGGAGCAGAGGGCAGATTTGTGACCCCATGAGGAGCAGAGGGCAGATTTGTGACTCCATGAGGAGCAGAGGGCAGATTTGTGACTCCATGAGGAGCAGCGGGCAGATCTGTGACTCCATGAGGAGCAGAGGACAGATTTGTGACTCCATGAGGAGCAGAGGGCAGATCTGTGACTCCATGAGGAGCAGAGGGCAGATCTGTGACTCCATGAGGAGCAGAGGGCAGATTTGTGACTCCATGAGGAGCAGAGGGCAGATCTGTGACTCCATGAGGAGCAGAGGGCAGATCTGTGACTCCTTGAGGAGCAGAGGGCAGATTTGTGACTCCATGAGGAGCAGAGGGCAGATCTGTGACTCCATGAGGAGCAGAGGGCAGATCTGTGACTCCATGAGGAGCAGAGGGCAGATTTGTGACTCCATGAGGACCAGAGGGCAGATTTGTGACTCCATGAGATGCAGAGGGCAGATTTGTGACTCCATGAGATGCAGAGGGCAGATCTGTGGCTCCATGAGGAGCAGAGGGCAGATTTGTGACTCCATGAGGAGCAGAGGGCAGATTTGTGACCCCATGAGGAGCAGAGGGCAGATCTGTGACTCTGTGAGGAGCAGAGGGCAGATTTGCGACTCTATGAGGAGCAGAGGGCAGATTTGTGACCCCATGACGAGCAGAGGGCAAATCTCTGACTCCATGAGGAGCAGAGGGCAGATTTGTGACTCCATGAGGAGCAGAGGGCAGATCTGTGACTCCATGAGGAGCAGACGGCAGATTTGTGACTCTGTGAGGAGCAGAGGGCAGATTTGCGACTCTATAAGGAGCAGAGGGCAGATTTGTGACCCCATGAGGAGCAGAGGGCAAATCTTTGACTCCATGAGGAGCAGAGGGCAGATCTGTGACTCTGTGAGGAGCAGAGGGCAGATTTGTGACTTTGTGAGGAGCAGAGGACAGATTTTTGACTCTGTGAGGAGCAGAGAGCAGATTTGTGACTCTGTGAGGAGCAGAGGGCAGATTTGTGACTCCGTGAGGAGCAGAGGGCAGATTTGTGACTTTGTGAGGAGCAGAGGACAGATTTTTGACTCTGTGAGGAGCAGAGAGCAGATCTGTGACTCTGTGAGGAGCAGAGGGCAGATTTGTGACTCTGTGAGGAGCAGAGGGCAGATCTGTGACTCCATGAGGAGCAGAGGGCAGATCTGTGACTCCATGAGGAGCAGAGGGCAGATCTGTGACTCCATGAGGAGCAGAGTGCAGATTTGTGACCCCATGAGGAGCAGAGGGCAGATCTGTGACTCCATGAGGAGCAGAGGGCAGATTTGTGACCCCATGAGGAGCAGAGGGCAGATCTGTGACTCCATGAGGAGCAGAGGGCAGATCTGTGACCCTTTGAGGAGCAGAGGGCAGATCTATGACCCCATGAGGAGCAGAGGGCAGATTTGTGACTCCGTGAGGAGCAGAGGGCAGATCTGTGACTCCATGAGGAGCAGAGGGCAGATCTGTGACTCCATGAGGAGCAGAGGGCAGATCTGTGACCCCTTGAGGAGCAGAGGGCAGATCTGTGACTCCATGAGGAGCAGAGGGCAGATCTGTGACCCCTTGAGGAGCAGAGGCCAGATCTGTGACCCCATGAGGAGCAGAGGGCAGAACTGTGACTCCATGAGGAGCAGAGGGCAGATCTGTGACTCCATGAGCAGCAGAGGGCAGATTTGTGACCCCATGAGGAGCAGGGGGCAGATCTGTGACCCCATGAGGAGCAGAGGGCAGATCTGTGACTCCATGAGGAGCAGAGGGCAGATCTGTGACTTTGTGAGGAGCAGAGGGCAGATTTGTGACCCCATGAGGAGCAGGGGGCAGATCTGTGACTCCATGAGGAGCAGAGGGCAGATCTGTGACCCCTTGAGGAGCAGAGGGCAGATCTGTGACCCCATGAGGAGCAGAGGGCAGATCTGTGACTCCTCTGATTCTCCTGATATCTGCTCTCCTTAGTTTTTACACTGCGGATGCGCCACTCAGCATAGGCTCCCCATTTCAATCACAGGATAACAAAGTTTGCATTTTCTAGCGTCTGTCGGCCCCTAGTCTGACCAGAGGTGACCATGAGAGAGCCATGTGCTAACTGTACTAGCCAGCCTGCAGCCGTTCCCTCACATGCTGCCTTTCGGTAACGTGGATCTCTGGCCATAGTTTGTGGTGACATGGGGACATAAGATCCATTCATGAGCCCAGTGCCACTCATGATCGCCCCTGGGAAAAGGTGAGGGTTGGGGGCCGTTTGATTCCTGAGCTTACGGGCCCTGCTTTCTCCTGCTCAGAGGGACGTCGCTGGAGACGCCTCAGAGTCGGCCCTGCTGAAGTGCATCGAGCTGTGCTGCGGATCTGTACAGGAAATAAGAGAGAAGCACACAAAGATCGCAGAAATCCCCTTCAACTCCACCAACAAGTACCAGGTACCAGGGCACACACGACCTCACTCAGGAAACACATTCACACCTATTGAATAAAGGTCCTAATTTCCAGTCAAGGATACAAATCATCCCCTGAGCCATTTTAGACACGGCGTCAGTCTGTCACTCACATCCGTGGACTGTCTTACAAGGACTATACCAGTGGTCCTTCATGTCGGCCCCTCGGGGCCCACTGTTTATGCTGGTTTTTGTCCCAGCCACAATATTTAGAGCAGTTATTTACCCCCATAAGCCACCTTTTGAATGAAATATCCAAACATGCAACAGAGATTAAAATACCCTTAAACATATTTGTGTTTATTTTTTCAATATTGAAGATAATTTAAGGTAATAACATCTTTAAAAGATCAAATTTGACACTGAGAAAATTGGTAAGCTTAAAATTACTTCACTGAACAGAGGTGTTTTCAGTTCCTTCAAAATACTTTCTTGAACTTAATAACACAAGCATGACTAAACAGGTTTAAGTCTTAATAACTTGTTTTCCTCACAGTTGAATAGTTTTCAAGACCATGTGTTCATGAATTCATCAACTAGGCTCCGGATTCTTTAATCTGATCCATTAATCTTTTTTTCTTTCTTTATGTGGTTGTTTCCAATACATCACGGAATAGATATGGATTTTTTACATTTTTTGTGGCATGGATATAACTATCAAAATGTGGTGTGAGAGGGTAAATAACTGCTCTAATGCACCTAATAAAGACAAATTAAAAACTTGGTAAAACCCGATGAGTACAGTTATGTTTGGTCCCCCGGACCAACATTAAGAACGACAGGATGATACCGGTTCTGGAGGGACACTGTTCAAAGCTCTTGTGTGTGTTCCTTGTGTTCAGTGTAGTGAACATGCCTTTTAGGGCACATTTCCTCATCCCCTACGTTCTTACTCAAACGACTTTCTGCATCAGTAAAGGCAACACTGATTTCTTTTCATCTGAAATTATTGTTTGAGAGGCTGGTTTTGATAGGCTGGTTTTGAGCCCTTTGGCCTCCTGATATTCCTTTCCCAAAGCTCTCCATCCACAAGAACCCCACCCCCTCCGAGACTAAGCACCTCCTGGTGATGAAGGGTGCTCCTGAGAGAATTCTCGATCGCTGTTCCACTATCATGATCCACGGCAAAGAGCAGCCCCTCGATGATGAGATGAAGGATGCCTTCCAGAATGCCTATGTAGAGCTGGGTGGCCTTGGAGAGAGAGTGCTGGGTAAGCTGTGCTCCCATGATGCACTGAGACAAATCTAGCATTACTTGATCAATGGTATCAGTTCAATCATAAAATATCTTTATAGAGTAATATTTAGCACAGAACCCAATTTCTGTTTTAGTGTGTCTGTTTCAGCATCATGTGACTCCATCAGTCAGGTTTTTTTTTTGTCTCTGAGGAAGCCCTTTGTTTTTGCCATGATGACTGTCGCCTCCTGATTCTGCCCTGCAGGATTCTGTCATTTCTTCCTCCCTGATGACCAGTTTGCTGAGGACTTTCAGTTCGACACCGACGAGGTCAACTTCCCCACGGAGAACCTGTGCTTTATCGGCCTCATGTCCATGATCGACCCGCCTCGCGCGGCTGTACCCGACGCCGTGGGCAAGTGCAGGAGCGCTGGGATTAAGGTGCGTCTCCCACTCACACTTTTCACCGGCAAACAAAAGATACATTACAGGCCTCAAGTCAACTGTTATCTTTCCAATTTCAGGTTATCATGGTAACTGGTGATCATCCAATCACTGCCAAGGCCATCGCCAAGGGTGTGGGTATCATATCTGAGGGCAATGAGACCGTGGAAGACATTGCTGCTCGCCTCAACATCCCAGTTACTGAAGTCAACCCCAGGTATGAAGTTCCCAGTTACTAAAGTTAACCACTGGTGTTCTGGGAGCCATGGGTATACTGGTTTTTCTCATTTGGCAAACCAATACAAACTTAAACCATGGAGAGAGATAGATACTTGGTATGTCCATTTACCAGATCAAGAATTTCTGATTGGAGGAAACTCTTGAATGGTTCAAAAATGAACCAGACAGCTAGTCTGGAGCTCTTGGGGAACGAAGATATAGAGGATCTCAGGAGTGGATGTGTCACTCATGAAAGTTATGAAACAAGTTGAGCAAATTTTGCTTTTGTTGCAGTGAGCAACAAACCCAAAATTTACTCAACAAGTTTTGTAACTTTCTTATGACATGACCATGAGTATATGATTCTGTTTATCACAAAACTGAATTGCGTAATTTAATAAAAAGTAAATGTAATTTCCTTTAGCGCCCATTGTTAGCATTGAGCTAACTACATCGCTCTGCCAACTTAGTCACTGAGTGTCAGACATTCGCAGTTGAACTACCGACGGTTTGTAAATTCAGTCAACTAAATTGCTAGCAAACGTTAGCTTGCTAGTTAACAAACTAATGTTACATAATGGCTATGAAAAAATACTGTATGGACGCTAGCAAGCTAGCTATCCAAGTAATGTGAACTTAGTTATGGGAGTGGCACTTGGCTTGCTTACAAATGCACTTGGTATTCAGTTTGACAAAGTATTAACAGCATGATACAACGTGAAGTGATTTTTTTCCCATACTCTCAGCCAAATTTCGCAAAAGTGATATTTACTCTGGGTAATATCAAAAATATGTCATGAGCTGGGCTATGGGAAAAGCACTACAATTATGTGATAGAATTGCTTCTGTTACTTCTGAGATCATGACATTCCAAAGATTTTACTTGATCTCAACTATTTAAATTCAAAGACAGGGCCGAATCCAAACCATTCAACCAAAGCACATTCAAACAAATGCTTTTTAAAAGGTTTACAGAGAAAAGGTAGGTATTATTATTGTAAATGTATTGTCGAGCAGTATTTAGGTTAGTCTTGATACATCCCTAGGCGTATAAATTATTCCATGACTATACCAAATTTAAGGGTACTACACTCGATTCACAATAAAGTGAGCAATGTGTCCTTGGGTGGTACAGTCATGGGTTTGCATAATTCAAGGAATAAACCAAATTTTCTTCATGGTAAAAATACAGGCCATACTAGGTAATTTCCAGATGTTTGTGCCATTCCCGTGTGATCAAGGAGGTATATCGAATGTGGCAGGCCAAAGGAGGGCCCAGGCGGGGTTTGAACCCTAGACTTATGGGTAAGAGCCACACGCGCTGACCACGTCGCCAAAGAGCCAGGCTCATTGGCAAGGTCGTCAGGGCGTGTACTTATTAGGAGGCATTTGCCAGTGACAGGACCCATCAACTGTCACACAAGCATTAGCTATGTGGATGGCCTGACAGTTGGCCTTTTCTCTAAGTGTGGTGAAAGTTGGGCTGACTGCAGATCTTTTTTGTTCTCATCGAGATTTTATGCTTCCTTCTCTGTAGAGATGCCAAAGCCTGTGTGGTCCATGGTGGAGATTTGAAGGACCTGACCTCAGAACAGCTTGATGATGTCCTGAAGCACCACACTGAGATTGTGTTTGCCAGAACATCACCCCAACAGAAGCTCATCATCGTAGAAGGCTGCCAGAGACAGGTAATAATAATAATAATAATAATAATAATAGTAAATACGCCTGCAAGCAAGGATTGCATTCTTCTAATGCAAGCATCCATATGGCTGAAATTTCATTGGATTCATTGGGTCTTTTTTTGAGCTATGACCTACTTCTATTTTTATAATGAACTGAGAACCAGGCCTAACTTGGACAAGACCCGCAACTGCTATGCATAGGAAAATCAGACACAAGGGAGTGGCCACAGCTGATCACACTTAGGGAACAGGGGAGTTAATGAGACGATCAATCAATTAGCTGGAAGAAACCAGAAAACTCTTGCAAACTCCTAAAACAGGGAAAGAACCAAGTAGGAGGACAGGATGGTTCTAACAGTTCTGACTGTCGCAATTACTTGAGATTCTGAGTCTGATTATGACGATCTCGGTGTCTCTTTGAACTCAGGGCGCAATCGTGGCTGTGACGGGTGATGGTGTGAATGACTCTCCTGCTCTGAAGAAGGCCGACATCGGTGTTGCTATGGGCATCGCTGGATCTGATGTCTCCAAGCAGGCAGCTGACATGATCCTCCTGGATGACAACTTTGCCTCAATCGTGACAGGAGTGGAAGAAGGTAAAGCAATGAGGGCTCACAATGTAGGTGTTCCAAGAGCGCTGCCATGAACATGGACCTCTGCTAATACTGACCCTGCTCTTTCCAGGTCGTCTGATCTTCGACAACTTGAAGAAGTCCATCGCTTACACCCTGACCAGCAACATCCCTGAGATCTCACCCTTCCTCCTCTTCATCATCGCAAACATCCCCCTGCCTCTGGGCACGGTCACCATCCTTTGCATCGACTTGGGCACTGACATGGTATGAGCAGTGGCCAATCTGCATGAGATGTCTTTCTGTCATGTAAGATGTGTTCTGAGTTTGATTGCTAAGACTGGACTCATTTGATCATCTTCAAGGTTCCTGCTATTTCTCTGGCGTATGAAGCAGCTGAGAGTGATATCATGAAGCGACAGCCCAGAAACCCCAAAACAGACAAGTTAGTGAATGAGAGGCTGATCAGCATCGCCTACGGACAGATCGGTAGGAGCCAAGACTTCTTGATATTATCAGTGTTGTGCCCATTCTTCTAGAATTGAAGACCTGGATGCAAGAAGTACTAAAGTCACATTTTCCAAAAAATGAGCTGACACTACTACCATAAAGTAGAGTGTCATGTGCATCATTTAAAGCCAAAAAATTCCAAATATAAGTACTCAAGTCCTCAATACTGATATACGGCCTTCCCTGAATCTACTGAATTTTTGTGCAAGAAATACGCAAGTCTTTGCAGAAGTACTTAAGTCCTTGACGTCATCAGGAACAAGTGCCTAAGTCCATGACTGTCCAATCAGCTGCTAGTATGTGTCATGTGACATGCGTAGCAAAAATGTGATAGGTATCGTTCAGGAACCAGACGCGAGAACAGAGCAGTGCAGAAAAATGGGATTTTATTTGGAAAGGGGGCGAACCCCCGCAGAGCAGGAGGCAACGGTACAAAGTCCACAATCCAAAAATCAATCCCAGGGACAGAATCCAAAGTCGAAAAACCAGGACAGCAAAACAGTAATCGTAGTCGGGCAGAAAAAGGGTTCGGTACACAGGCACAGGTTTGTCAGAGAAGCAAAAGCCAAAACGCGGACAGGGAACACGAGACAACCTATGACAAAACATACAGCTCCGGTTAGGGAGTTCTAATGTGCACAGATAATGAGAGGTAGGACAGAGTGGAGCAGGTGCAGAGGATCTGCTGAATTGCAGCAAAGACTAAGTGCAGGCAAGAGGCGGAGACTAGAACAGGGCGAAAAGGAGAGCTTGTTAATCAATTAGTAAGTGCAACTATACAATCCCTAGTGCTCGTTAGTAAGTTAGTATTATATACAATGTTAGTTTGGGTTAGTAACTTTAACGAAAACAACAAACTGTTAGTATTGGTTAGTAATATAGAAAAGAGAGGCGAAGGAAGTAAAACGAGATTGGAAGGAATGTTAGAAACCCAGAAACCATGAAATCACCTAAGCATGTGACACGCAGGACTGGGGAGAAGCTGTAACTTAACAAGAGACCAGACAGGGGAGACAAAGTGCAATGCAGGGCATGAACAAAGACATGGACCGGAATCTAACAGAATAGTGGATTGGGAATGGCAAAAACAAAAACATGGCAAAGTACAAAAACTAAACAGAACATGGCAAAACCTAACAGAACTGATCATAAACATAACAGGGAATGGCAGAAACATAATAAACATGGCAGAATCAGAACAGAAAGAGCAGAATCATAACAAAACGACTGTTTGGCAATCAGAAAATGATTGAAACGGCATTTGTGTGGTAAAAGTACCGAAGTCCATGCATTTTATGGCAATAAGTACCGAAGTCCAGGCATTTTATGATAAGAAGTATCAAAGTCCGAACCTGATTTTCTTGTTTTTTAAGAATAAAGCATTATTTTTCCACAAAAACGTGTCTGTCTACTTTGTATAACCCCTGGGACTAGCAGCAGGCGCCACTGAATGTTATCTTTTAAAAAAAGTATCTGCAGCATGTTTTCAAAACTTTGACCCTTAATATCTCAAAAGTGTTATTTTGTGACTAAAGTACTTCTTGCACCCAGGTCTTCAATTGGTGTTGAGGTCATGAGGGTGGACATCTGTAGGTGCGAAAGAGCAGGGCATTGGTCAATGTCTCTCAGGTCCCTCATGTTCTCCATCTCCCCAGGCATGATGCAGGCCACTGCAGGCTTCTTCACCTACTTTGTTATCCTGGCTGAGAATGGGTTCCTACCCTCCACGCTGCTGGGAATCCGTGTGAAATGGGACGACAAGTACATCAATGACCTGGAGGACAGCTATGGGCAGCAGTGGGTCAGTACTCGATGGTGTGGACCTCTCTGTGCCTCAGGAAAAAGATGGAAAACTAAACCTTCTCTCTCTTTCTATCTCAGACGTATGAACAGAGGAAGATTGTTGAATACACCTGCCACACCGCCTTCTTCGCCAGTATTGTGATTGTGCAGTGGGCTGACCTGATTATCTGCAAAACCAGAAGGAACTCCATCATCCAACAAGGGATGAAGTGAGTGTAACTACAAGATTTCCTTGATATACTCTTTTTGGACACAAAAATGACAACACTTGAGGAAAAACACTACTTTAAAGAAGTGTTGAATTTGCATTCTTCAAAAATTTCTCCATGGACAGATCCACATGAACACCATATGTTGCTGGATAATCAAGGAATTCTTGATTTCTCATAAGTTACTTAATTTGTGTCTTCTCTTGAAAATGTGGAGTTGATGTGTAGTTATTCCGGCGTAGCTGTACATGTAAACTGTTGAGTGCATATGCCATGCTTTCCTGCTATTCTCAGAGCTGGCGAGTGTTGCATTTTCAAAAAATCAATGATGTTAACATGTTTATATTTTTTCAACTTCAGGAATAAAATTCTTATCTTTGGACTGTTTGAGGAAACGGCCCTGGCGGCCTTCCTCTCCTACTGCCCAGGAATGGACATCGCCCTCAGGATGTACCCTCTTAAGTAAGTGCTTGTCCCTTCCTTACCTTGTTATAGGCGTGCAGGACACTGGTTAGAGTTAGAGCTCCGCAGCACTCCTGACTGGGAACGTGGAGGGACATGCCTGCCTGAAGTGTAGCGACAATGGCACCTAAATCGTTGGTTTGAAGTCATGCTCCAGGGCTTTGGATTTAAAACTCCAGAGAGACTCAAAGGAGTGCATAGCTCCCTCAAAATAATAATCCCAATTTTTTTTCATGTTTGATGAACAATGATTGTGACTTTTTTATTGACATTACTTCATAATGTCCCTTTATTACATTACGAAGTGTTCTCCACTTGATGCTTACCTGTTTCTAACTGCTGCGAAAATTTCATCCCTTCAGGAAAAGTTTTTTTCCCTCTAGCGAACTCCAGAACCCAATGATTTAGGCCTCTTCCACACGGAGATGGAGATTTTCGAAAACGGTCTTTTTTTTTGTAGTTTCTAAAAAATCTCCTGTCCACACAGCATCGTTTCTAGAAATATCTGCGTCCACGCGGAGACGCCTAAAACGACCCAAAACGCTGTAGTAAATATTCCAAGCCTGTGTGTGGCACTGTGTACAGACTAGAGGGGGTGGGGGCTGTGATGGGGGCTATCACGCCATTGTTTTCGAAAACCTGTGTTGGTCATCCACATGAAAACCTGTAGCATTTTCAGATTCTCTCACTCTGGAACACATTTTCGGGCTGCGTTTTTGCCGTCTCGCTGTGGACGCAAGGCCGAAATGATGAAATATTTATGCGTTTTCAAAAAAATCGCTCTCGTGTGGACGGGCCCTTAAAGACATTTTTTGTCTTTAAGGGCCCGTAATGTGATAGCTAATGGTATGTCCTAACGTCCTGAGAATTAAATCACTTCCGTAACTTAATATGGGATAGGATGGTGTTAGGGCAAATGGGTATGTGGATTTTGCTCATGCATAATGGGGATTGGGTGGTGATGCGGTTAGGGCACATGAAGATGGGGTGGGCATGGTGTTAGGGCACATGGGGATTGGGTGGGGGTGGAGTTAGGGCACATGGGGATTGGGTGGGGGTGGTGTTAGGGCACATGGGGATTGGGTGGGGGTGGTGTTTGGGCACATGGGGATTGGGTGGGGATGGAGTTAGGGCACATGGGGATTGGGTGGGGCTGGAGTTAGGGCACATGGGGATTGGGTGGGGGTGGAGTTAGGGCACATGGGGTCAGGATGGTCATAGTTCAGTCAGCAATGCTTAGGAATGGGGAGAGAATGCTGAACCTGTGCAGCTCTGTAGCCATGTGAAATTTTGAGAAGTGGCTGAATAAATGTGTTGTCCTTTAGGCCGTCGTGGTGGTTCTGTGCCTTCCCCTACTCACTGCTCATCTTCCTCTATGATGAAGCTCGCAGATTCATCCTTCGGCGCAATCCAGATGGTAAAATGCTGCTTCTCTTCTCCAAAGCTCTGAATCCTCAGTCATCAGTGTTTTCACTGTCCCTGGTCAATAAGCCTGAACCCTCATTTCATGCTCAATCCAGTTTAATGGCCAATTCAGATACCATAGACATCAGCGACACACTGAATTATCTATGTACCATAGAGACTTTTCAAACAGCCTCTGCTCCAAACAGAGAGGAACCAGGGGCACCTCAGCATTGATTTAACATAGAGATGAATAGTATGTCCGGGGGCACATGCTTTAAGCAAAACCATATAACACTGTACCAGCAAGCAGTGTGTCCAGCGTTCTCTTATCAAACACGTGTGCGCACGCAAACACAGACATGCGCGCACACACACGCACAAATACAGACATGCGCGCGTGCACACACAGGTGCACACACACAAATACAGACATACGCACACACAAACACACAAGCGTGCACACACAAACACAGACATGCGCGCACACAAACGCACACACGCAAATACAGACATACGCACACACAAACACACAAGTGTGCACACACAAACACAGACATGCGCGCACACAAACGCACACACACAAATACAGACACGTGCACACACACGCACGCACACACACAAATACAGACATACGCACACACAAACACACAAGCGTGCACACACAAACACAGACATGCGCGCACACAAACGCACACACGCAAATACAGACATACGCACACACAAACACACAAGTGTGCACACACAAACACAGACATGCGCGCACACAAACGCACACACACAAATACAGACACGTGCACACACACACGCGCGCACACACACAAATACAGACATACACACACACAAACACACAAGCATGCACACACAAACACAGACATGCGCGCACACAAACGCACACACACAAATACAGACATATGCACACACAAACACATAAACACACACATGCGCACACACAAACACACACTTGCGCAAACACACATGCACACACACAAACACACACAGATCAGAAAGGCATTGAATGCGTTTCCTAAAATCTTGATTTTTCCCTTTGTTGCAGGTTGGGTGGAGAGGGAAACATATTACTGAAGCGTTTGCATCACAAGATTTGCATGGTTGTCTTGCTGCTCGGAGAGTTAACCTGCCAGCCCTTGGGTACTATATGCACGTTTTTAATAATGTAATTTTAAATAAACGGTCGACTGGGTTTGATTTTTGTGTCCAGTTTTTTTTTTTTTTTTTTTTCATTCAGGCTTAGTATTCAGGGAACCAAGCCCAGGTTTGGCTCTGCTCAGGCAAGGCGACCTGAATATAGAGGTAAATTACAAAATATACTGCTGCACCACTTCTACATCAAGCCTTTCATCCACAGCCTGTAATACTCATCACAGAGAGAGAGAGAAAAGAAAGAGAGAGAGAGAGAGAGAGAGAGAGAGAGAGAGAGAGGAATGAATGGGGATGGAACCTTCTTACTCTCGCCTTGATTGGGTGACCTTATTTCTTTTCTCAAAACAATGGGGACATAGAGGTGTAGGATGTGAGGACTGTGGAAGTGTGAAGGTTCGTAAATAGGACACCTAGTGCCGCACAGTGAGCCCCAAGGATTCACCCCCATTAACAGGAAGCAGAAGAGCTCCTTTCAGCTCGCAGGAAAAGCTGAACACCTGCGCAGCACACAAACGCTCTCGCTTCGCTGTTCTAATCGGCTAAAGAATGCGTGCGAGGAATGCACTTCTGTCTGCAGGAAAACAAACCAGAGAGATGCATTTCACCACGGGAAAACACTCCCAGTGTTGGAAAACAAAAATAAATACCTAGATAATCATGAGACGCGACACAATATAGCACACTTTATTAAACAGGTGGCAGTGCTTTTCAATACAGCAGCTATTTATTCTGTTTTCTGTTCTCGTATTGGCTGTACTTGGGTTGTGGCCTGGACTTGCAGTTCAGAATCAATCTTGGCTTCAGTATACCTTCAGTCGTAATACTGATCGCACGCATATCAGCACTAATCGAACTAACCCAGCTTGGGCTGTGTCAAGGTAATACTAATGAGGTGAAATCTGGAAGGGAAGAGCTGAGATAAATCGAGTCGCACGCAATCCTGCTGCAGAGTCCTTTGCGCTTTTCCGACTGTGTCGACGCATCGTCGCGTTGGGGAATGGAACAGGGCATCACTGTAAATGAGCTGTGGTCTCACTCATTCTGCTCTGTGTAGAGGAAGATAAAAACGATAAAAATGGCAGAACTCACCAGTGACCCAGTTACGCTTCGCTACGGTGGCGCACATTATTACCCTGCAGCGCGACCAGCACAGGTCTCATGAGAAAAAATGTTCTACAGAATCCAAAATGCATGTAATTGATTTCCAATAATCGCTTCAAATGTTTAATGCTCGTCCAAAAACAGGCAACAAATTATGAATAGAAATTGCTTAGAGGAGCCTGGCGATCTAGTGACTCCTAAACTGTAAAACTGTGGAACATGTTACATGTTTAGTATAGCTAATATAAACACCGGTGTGTAAAAGCTAAATGCCTGGTCATTATTTTTGTAAATAGGTGTTCTCATTCAAAGCACTAATGTTCATAGGATTTTGCGATCGAGGTTTTTCAGATTTGTTGAATGCACAGTAAAACTGAATCTAGACACAGTGACATATTTAAAAAGTGTCATAAAAAAAGTATTTGGCAAATGTTCAGAACTTAAACATTTGGTTTTACAGTGTATTATTATAAAAAGTTCTTGGAGCAGAATGTATGATTCTTTGGAATGATTATGTGGCAATCCAGAGAGTCACTTCATTACTGAGCTTAACAAACAGGGTTAGCAGCAGAAATCTTGTTATGATGAGCCTCCGCTTCCTGCAAGCTGTTTGAGTCTGGCCCGTGCGCTCAAACCGTTGCCTTTTCACTCAAGCTGGCTCTGTAAACAGAAAGGTGGCTGACGCCTGGCTTAAATGTAGCATTTCCTGTGAACGCAGTGCATGCAGCACGTTGGCAGGGAATCGCGTATTGCTTTGCAAAGGAGGCTCTTCGGAGACTGCAGATCTGGAGATTGGCTCCTCTGAATGCTGCCTGCGCCTCCGTCCCGATACTGAAACTCCCTTCCCCCGGTGAGAGGAGGGGGGAGGCGTTTGCACTGCAGTGTTCTCGCCGTTTCCTCGCGAACTCGGCTTGAGTGCTGGGCCTCATTCAGCCCCACAGGTACAGTTTCAGGGCGGAGCCTAGGATTCTGTCCCGCTCTCCTCATGGCTTGATACAAACATTTCAGAGGCGCAGGTTCTACAGCGGAGGTGTAGAGTGAAGTGGAATGGGGGCGGGGGGATTCTGGTTCTGCGGTGCGTGTGCGTGTGTGTGTGCGTGTGTGTGTGTGTGTGTGTGTGTGTGTGTGTGTGTGTGTGTGTGTGTGTGTGTCTGTAAAAGCTGGGGATAAAACCCCCCCGGAAACAGCCATTATTTGTCCATACCAAATGCTGGTCAGGCTGTACATTTTTGTCGCTGATTTTACACCCTGACCTACCTACCAAAGTATTTCAGTTTGATTCTTATTTTGCCTTGTCTCAAAAAGGAATACAACTCATCTCATGCTTATTTTGCCTTGTTACATACTGGAACTTATTGAAATTTCTCTGTACAATACAGAGAACTCGCTAAGAATCTTCTCACACAAGAGCGGTTTTAGAGCAAACCGTTCAGCTTGTTCCCACTTCATGTATAATTTACTGTATTCTCTAATCTCTATTTAGCCTCCAGGAGCGGCAAGTTTATTATTATTATTATTATTATTATTATTTATTATTATTATTATTATTATAGATTTTTTACTTATAATATTATTTGGGTTTTTTAATCACTGATGAGTGTTCATCGGTTGTGGGGTCTTCTTGGTACCGTGCTTTCGTAAATTGCAAAGCTGGCTAAACGTGTGCGCGGCGCAACGAGGTAAATTTCACCCCAGGGAGCAATTTGTTTTTGCCACAAGAGGGCGCTGCTCCAGACCAAAAACCCACTGCAGTCGAGCGGAACCCTTTGTGCTTTAGGGGAGGGTTATTACATGGCTGTTTCCATGGCAACACATTTAGTCCGCACCGTTTAAAGAAAAGAGTGGGGTATTTTTTTCCCCAAAGATTTCAAACAGAGACAGCTCTAACTGTTTCCCTGTAATGTCCGATAGTCAATAAGAATATGGCCACAAACAGCAATGCGAATGTCCTGATGTGCGTGCTTACAGGATAGGCCTACATCGAACTTTTCTAAATATATTACATATGACTGTTTAATGCAGTGAGACTGCAGTAGTGCCGTATAACCCAGTAATGAGTCAGTCCAGATCTTTTGAGTTTTGTATGCACAGTGCACTGATTAACAATTGCTGGCAGAAACAACGAAAATTAAGTGAACAATTAAACTTCATAATTAATGTGAATGATTGATGAGAAGAATTGAAGTTGCTCATAAATGTGTCAATGTTTCAAAGACAAGCACTGTTAAGTGACAAAGCCTGATCATGTTTATAAAAGACCAGACCTTTCGAAGGGAATATAACGAGAGCAGGCTAACAGCACAATAACTTGCGAATACACTGCCATCATACTTCCTCGTGTGACACACAGTGGATACGGTGAAGGTCAGACTTGCAGGGTCGCCCAAGATGGGCGTGATGCTTCCACAGGGGACTCGGAATTTCAGAAACCTAGATGCCCGCCTATGTGTTCTCCAGGAAAAACTGAACCTGATTTATTCTTGAATATATCTGCACAGCACACATAGAACATCAGAGAGCTTCATATCAGTCATTGTCAACGCCTTGAAAACTGAATGGTAATACATGCTATTTAAAGATTCCTGATCAAAATATTCTCACACCAAATGCAACCGGACATGGTCGTTTATTACGCGACCCGATAGCAATAAACTCTTCCACATCAAGAACCCCTCCTCCTATTCATGGTTACCATGGCAAAAGGAGCAGACGTCACGAGCAAAGGAACTGAGTATATAAGTATTCAAACCTCAGATTGACTGCAAGGCAGGTTCCGTGCGTGTTGCGGCGGAGTGACACGTGTGGAGGGGCAGACGGGGGCTCGTATTTACTCTCGTTTTAAAGGAAAACATTTGTGTTTTATTAGTTTTTATAAGGCTTTGCAATCAAGAAGACTGTTATACAATTTCGGCAAAGATGGGACTTGGAGTAAGTGTTTTTGTTGTTTTATGGTTTGTCATCGATTTAGTGCGTTTGGCAAGCTTATTGTGCTGGTGCTTGTCAAATGTGTTTTGTTTTGTCTGAGTTAGTGTTTTTAATAAGCAGGTATTCCATTAAAGCAAAGCATTTCAAACTTGTTTTCGAAATTGCGTTAAATATCGATAAATTGTACGTCACTGTCAAAAAGCCGCCTTTGGAAACTGGTCGCTTTACTTCCGCATTACAGCAAAAAGTTTCCATCTGAATTTTTAATTAAAATGCGGATCTCTGTTGTTACAAAAGTGAGCTACCATCGTGTGTATAATACCACCTTACGTATAGTTCCCGCAGCTGTTTAAAATGAGTCGAAGTATTTCGGTGGACATTAAAACGTGGTGATGAAATGGTTGCGCTGAAGAACGTAGCAACAGGATTACTGGAATGGAGTTTATTTCCAGGCAAGAGAGCCTCACAGCAGCGTGGACCGTGTCGCAAGCTCTTACAGAGAAAGTGGTCTAGTGACGTCGTATACTGTCTGCTTGTTTCGGGAAAGCAGAAGTGTTTCAGGGAGGAAAGCAGCGCAAGCATGACCATTACTCAAACACAAAACAAGTTACTGTGAAAGTATTGGACTACAATCTAGCGCACGATAATGCTGTCGTATAAATATATGATCATGGCTTCATTTGTGTGTTAAAATATGTCCTAATGTGACAGCAATTGTGGGCGAGTTTCAGTTGCTATTCTTCTAACTAAATTTGGGGTGGAGGGGGCTGTGAAAAGCGCATCGTTAATTAAGCAAGGTTCTACTGCAGCCTGCTGCCGAAGTGTACTGCAGGCGCAAGCCTATCCGCTGGTAACGCCCCTGTGAGAAGACGGAAGGAAGATGACGGTTTACAAGTGTTTCAAGCATGTTTCAACCTGAATCCGAGGATTTGCCGCGTACCGAATCGTTGAAATGTTCCCACTCATGTTTTCCGCCCATATTGCAACACGCAAGCTGGGAGCCGGGCGGTTACACCCGGTGGCATCGCAGTGCTGTACTCACGCCTGTCAATCAAACAGCTGGGCGTGTCCCGTGAGGTTTCGAACACAGATCCGCCTCATTGTGGCCCTGTCTGATTAGTGGTTTTTTTTTTTTTTTTTATGGCGGATTTGTTTCTCAGTTACAACCGGTAGTATTTATGTTAATCTTTTATTCAATATGAAAATAATAAAATAAAAATTCATATTAAAATAATAAAATAAAAATTTCCAGAAGGTATTTGCAGCCACGATCTCAGCAAATGATCCACCCGCCCATAACTGACTTTCTGTTCGCTGAAGTACAGTGAGAATTTGGCCTGTTTTGACAAATGTAAAGAAGATGGATTTATTTTTGCCTTGAATTTGCAGTAGTTTAGAGTTGCAAGCATATGGCAGAATTGGTAGATTGAGTCTTGTGCACATTGTTATGGATAAATTAATTTTATGGTAAATTGTTTTCACTGACTTCCCCTCCCTTTTTTGTCTGCATTGCTGCGCTATTCCTCTCCCCCGCAGGCATAATTCTGAAATTGTAACGGGCTGCTGCCGTATCGGTGTAGTGCAGCTGTTCCTGATCAAGTGAGGCCGGTGCTGCCGGGCGGCATTGAAAGATTTATCATATCTTTTCTCCGGTGTCTCAGCAAAATGGGTCCTTTCTGATCCCATCTTCAAACGGATCCTCTAAGCTTAAATAAAGATCCCCACCCCACCCTTGCGGTAGAGGAAAAAGTAATTGATTGTCTTTCCCTCCAGTAGCATCTCAGCTTCAAATAGAGGCTCTTGTGTGAAGCATTAGTCATGTGCAGCGTATCTGCATTTCGCAGTGCTGCAGCGGAGTGCTGCTGATTGAAATTGGCCGTTACAGAGCTTCTGTCCCACAGCTACAACCTCTGTGAGATCCCATTGTTGTAGAGTTCAACCTATTTACCTGCAAAGAAGTCAAAAAGTGAAATTTTACCTAGTGCATTGCAGGCACAGGCTTGCCTTTAAATGGCAGATTCATTCAAACACATTTAACAGACAGAGGGCAGGGACACCTCAACCTCTGTCAGATAGCCAGAGGTGTGGCTTTGTCACCGTGGCAACTGGGCTGGGTCTGCATCTGGGGAAAAAGGAGTATTAATTTCCAACTTAAGGGCAATACTGTTATTGCTGCTCTTTATTCTCATTTAACACAAAGCTCTGTAGCAATCCGTTAAACCTGCTGAGGTTTACAATTCAACTCCTACGTGCCACTGTAGAGCTGAACCAGGCTGGCTCATTATAGCCCTTTCCCACTGTAGAGCTGAACCAGGCTGGCTCATTGTAGCCCTTTCCCACAGTAGAGCTGAACCAGCCTGGCTCATTATAGCCCTTTCCCACTGTAGAGCTGAACCAGGCTGGCTCATTGTAGCCCTTTCCCACTGTAGAGCTGAACCAGGCTGGCTCATTATAGCCCTTTCCCACTGTAGAGCTGAACCAGACTGGCTCATTGTAGCCCTTTCCCACTGAAGAGCTGAACCAGGCTGGCTCATTATAGCCCTTTCCCACTGTAGAGCTGAACCAGGCTGGCTAATTATAGCCCCTTCCCACTGTAGAGCTGAACCAGGCTGGCTCATTATAGCCCTTTCCCACTGCAGAGCTGAACCAGGCTGGCTAATTATAGCCCCTTCCGACTGTAGAGCTGAACCAGGCTGGCTCATTATAGCCCCTTCCCACTGTAGAGCTGAACCAGGTGGCTCATTATAGCCCTTTCCCACTGTAATGCTGAACCAGGCTGGCTCATTATAGCCCTTTCCCACTGTAGAGCTGAACCAGGCTGGCTCATTATAGCCCTTTCTGACTGCAGAGCAGAGGAATGCTGTGAAGTTGCAATATGAAGAACAGTACAAAGCAACTCACTACACTCCTGTGGCCGAAAGTCACGTACTGGGTTATAGTCAGGCCATATGCAGAGTTAGCCTGAGTTATACTGTGGTTGACCTCGTTCATTTGTGTCAAAAAAAAAAAAATTGTCTGCCTCTTTTCATCCCTCTGGATGTCAAGCATCTAGTTCTTTTCACTGAGCAGCTTTTTGAAGCATTGGTCCTGATTGGCTAACTGGCGAATTGACTGCGTCAGAATGAGGGCATGAGTCCGGGAATTGGTTGAAGCAGTCTGTCGGTGCTCAGTGCCCGTTCTACCCAGTGTGAAGGCCGACATGTTTAATGTTAATGAAGCTAAAGGATGAAATGTGCTAAATCAATGTGACGGAGTAATGCATTGAAGCAGCTGCAGCACAGCCCCAGCACTGTTCGGCATGAGACGCGCCTTTCCTGCCGTGCGGCCAGGGTTCCCCCTGGGTTCTGAAAATTATTCTTCACTTTCTCCCTCGAGAAATGAAGTTAAAAAAAAAATTCTTCACTTTATCATAGTCCTCATTTTTTTATTACTCATGGACTTTATAAAACTTTAAAAAGCCTTCAAAGCGGACTAAGTGCATGCAGCATGAACAAGGTCAAACCTCAAATATTTGTGTTAACAGGTCTCTCCATTGTACTTTCGATTGTATATACAACCACAATTCCGAAATAGTTGGGACGAAGTGTAAATTGTGAATAAAATTAAAATGCAATGACTTTCAGTTCACATGAGCCAGTATGTTATTTACAATAGAACATAGATAACATTTCAAATGTTGAAACTGAGACATTTTACATTTTTATCCGCAAAATTAGCTTATTTCAAATTTTCTGGCTGCAATAGGTCTCAAAGAAGTTGGGACGCAGGCAAAAAAGGGCTGAAAAAGCAAAATATAAGAGAATCAGCTGAAAGAACATTTACCAAGTAATTAAGTTAACTGGCATCAGGTGTGTAACATGATTGGCTATAAAAGGGATGTCTTAGAGAGGCTGAGTCTCTCAGAAGTAAAGATGGCCAGAGGCTCTCCAACCTGTTAAGGCTTGCGTAAAAAAGTTGTGGAATACTTTAAAAACAATGTTCCTCAACGTCAAATTGCAAAGGCTTTGAAGGTCTCATCATCCACTGTGCATAACATCATCAAAATATTCAGAGAAACTGGAAAAATCTCTATGTCTAAGGGACAAGGCCGAAGACCTTTACTGGATGCCTGTGATCTTCGGGCCCTCAGACGCCACTGCATCACTCACCGGCATGATTCTGTCATTGACATAACTAAATGGGCCCAGGAATACTTCAAGAAACCACTGTCTGTAAACACAGTCCGCTGTGCCATCCACCGATGCCACCTAAAACACTATCATGCGAAAAGGAAGCTATTGTTGAGCATCATCTAGAAGCGCCACCGTGTTCTGTGGGCCAAGGCTCATTTAAAATGGACTGTGGCAAAGTGGCAAAGTGTCCTGTGGTTAGAGGAGTCCAAATTTGACATTCTCGTTGGAAATCATGGGCATCGTGTCCTCTGGGCTAAAGAGGAGAAAGACCACCCCTCCTTTTATCAGCGTTCAGTTCAAAAGCCAGCATCTCTGATGGTATGGGGATGCATTAGTGCATATGGTGTGGGACACTTGCATGTTTTAAAAAGCACCATGAATGCTGAAAGGTATAAAGGTTTTAGAGCAACATATGCTCCCCTCCAGACGACATCAATTCCTGGGAAGGCCTTGTGTATTTCAGCAGGACAATGCAAAACCACATACTGCAGCTATTACAACAGCATGGCTTTGTAGTAGAAGAGTTCGTGTGCTGAACTGGCCTGCCTGCAGTCCTGATCTTTCACCGATTGAGAACATCTGGCACATAATTAAACGAAAAGTCCGTCAAAGGAGACCCAAAACTCTCCAGCAGCTGGAAGCCTGTATTAAACAAGAGTGGGATCAAATTCCAATGGCTAAACTCAGGAAACTTGTCTCCTCAATGCCCAGAGGCCTCCACTCTGTGTTAAAAAGAAGAGGGGATGCTACACCATGGTAAACAGGCCCCTGTCCCAACTTTTTTGAGACCTGTAGCAGCCATCAAATTTGAAATGAGCTGATTTTGTGGATAAAATTGTAAAATTTCTCATTTTCAACATTTGCTATGTTCTCTCTGTTCTATTGCGAATAAAATACTGACTGATGTGATATGAAAGTCATTGCGTTTTGATTTTACTCACAATTTACACATTGTCCTAACTATTTTGGAATTGGGGTTGTATAATTTTGGGTTCATTCAAGTCCAACCTCTAATAATGGGGACCCTGTGGACCATAAAAGCTAAATTAAAACCTCTTTAGCATTTAGCGTGGAATTTATTCATAAGACTGGCAATAGAAATCCCTTTAAACCCTTAATTTCTTTATTTTTTCCCTTAAAATTTTCATCAATGCAGCCATTTTTGACATCCCAAAATTAAAAAGGGACACACCCTTTAAGGGCAATAGAGAGGCCTGACAAAAATGCTAAATTGGACTTGGGATGAGCTCAAAATTTTGTGCTGTTGGAATCAGAATTAGTGGAATTGTCAAATGTTTTTTTAAATGTTTAACTTTTAAGATTTCCATTAACTGATTCCAAATTGAACTTCAAGTGAGCTCAATGTTTTGTGCACAATTTATTGGAATTCTTAATGTAAATCTCAAATGTTTAGGGTTTCAAATGTTAAACATCTCAGATAATTCTGATGCCAGCAACAAACAAGTCTCAGTACTGGCACCCTCATCCTCTTCTCTCTAGGGAGTGTTTCTGGTTACTGTACTGTCCGAAACCACCATGTGATGCTAAGCTGGTGAACCCAGAGTCCCCCAGCGGTAGCAAGCGCCACGGGATTTACATAATTCAGTCCTAATTACAACACCACGCCTAGCGGATTAACACGTATTGTTATTAGTCAAAAGTTTGGCGTCCATTCGGTCATAAGTGTGGTCTATTTTTACAAAACAAAAGAGTGAAACGCCCCTCTAATGTTATAAGCCACTCGTTAAGAAAAATAATTGCCTGGAGCTTGTTACAATTCTGCGATAGCAATTCCAGTTGGAGCAAAAACCATTGCACACAGCGTTCACCCCAGGACCGAGTTTAAGAACTGTTGAGTTGGGCTTCAGCAAACTACCTTACTGGCTAACTGTCGCACTGGCCTGAACATATTGTAACAGCAATGAGTTCACAGACAACCAACCCAGCCGTGGAGGAACGGTTTGTCGTCAGTACGAAGTTTTGATCATTATTGATGATGAACCAGATTTTGTATAGCACTGTCTTTTGCCTTTAAAGCTTACTTGGAAGTACCATGTTTTGCATAACGTTAGCTCAGAGATCGCCTGTCATACTGTGGTAGGAAACATGGCAACAAATAACATGATTGTACGCATCAAGCGACTGTTAAGTCAAAGACTAATCAAACTAATATGTGCCGTGTAAAGATGCGCTCATATCAATCACGTTTACGTAACTAGGGACTCATAGAAATTTACACATCTTGTTTTCCTATTTCATTATGAGGGATAACAGCTTCCACCGTTTTACAGGTAAAACTAAAATCCGCGAATGTTCACTCTCTGACATGACTGACTGCCTGATGACATCATTCAGCTTTTCAACTCCATGGAGACCTGTCAGCCAGTAAGACAGCATTTGGACGTATTTTCCCGTAAAACCCCTCTCTGATTGGTCTTTCGTGGCTCTGTTCATTGAAGATAAAACAATAGGAAAGTGCTGTCCTGTTTTACGGGCATTCAGTAAGGTAGTAAACTGCCCAAAGTGCAGAACTATTTATTTATTTTATTTATGCATTCATATAAACTATATGGGGCTAAAGAAAACATATTTGGGGCTACAGCCTCGAACGCTCTGGGCAGACAGAGCCACTATTTGCCATTGAATTTTTATTCGTCATTAAACATGCATTCGCCACTGTGACGACTGCTCATAATTTTCTCCTCGTCACCGAAGAAATGACCGGCAGCGGGAACCCTGCGTGCGGCACGTCAGATGTGCAAACTTAGCCCTCAAGACTTTGATTCAGAAGATTCATAACTCTTAAGATCTATTGGTGGAGGTGAACAGTGATGACTCTCAGGATTCAGTGAGTTGATAGTACAGTGCTATGAGGAAGTATTTGACCCATCCAGATTTCTTCTATCTTGTATATTTGTTGCTCTTAAATGTTTCAGATCATCAAACAAATTTTAGTATTGGACATGGATAACCCTGGTAAACATAAAATGCAGTTTTTAAATAAATTCATTTATTGAATGAAATAAGCTATCAAATGCTACCTGGCCAATGTGAAAAAGTAATGTCCTTGTAGTAACTAAATCAACCAATTAAACAAATCTGATTGATAATTGGATTCAATTTAACTCGACACACCCAGGCACGATTACTGCCAGCGCAGTAATTTTCTCAAGAAATTCAAGAACAGGTGAGTAGCAAATTTGTTGAAATTTACTAGTCTGGAAAGGGTTAAAAGACATTTTTAAGGCTCTGGGAGTTCAGTGAACCATGGTGAGAGCTATTATCTACAAATACAGAAAACACAAAACTATTTTGAACCTTCTCAGGCGTGGCTGACCACCCAGAATTCCTCCAAAACCGCATCAACAGCTCATCTAGGAAGTCACTAAAGAACCCAGACTAACATCGAATGAACTGCAGGCCTCACTTGCCTCATTAAGGTCAATGTTCATGGTTCCTTTATAAGAAGGAGACTTGGCAAAAATGGCATCCATGGGGGACTAACCAAGAAGAACAAACATTGTCTCACATTTGTCAAAAAACATCTTGATGACCCCCGAGACTTTAGGGATAAAGCTTTGTGGTCTGATGGGTCAGGAGCGGGACTTTTCAGAAGACATGGGTCCCATTTCGTAAAGCTGACGCAGCGTCCCGCAGTAAGAACATCATAACAACAGTCAAACATGGTGGTGGTAGCCTGATGTTCCGGGGCTGCTTGGCTGCTTTAGGACCTGGGCGAATTGCTATAAATGATGCAGCAGGACAATGACCCAAAGCACACAAGCAAATCCACGGTTGAATGGCAGAAAAAAAACCAAAATGGAGGTTTAGGAGCGCCTAGTCAAAGTCCTGACTGTAATCCGATTGAAATGCTTAAACAAGCAGCTCATGCCAAAAACCCTCTATTGCAGCTGAATTGAAGACCTGAGTGCAAGAAGTACTTAAGTCACATTTTGCAAAAAATGAGTTGACACCAGTATTAAAAGCCACAATGGCCAGAGCATCATCTGCTACCAAAGATTTCTGCAAAGAAGCATTCAAGTCTTGTGCACTGGTCCATTTCCATTGCCCATTGTCATTATCTGCAACATGTTTTGAAAACTTTGACCCCCAGAATCTCAGAAGTATTATTTTGTGACATAGGTACTTCTTGCACACAGGTCTTCAATTGGAATAACTCTGCAAAGAAGAATGAGTCAAATTCCTCCTCAGTGATGCAAAAGGCTCATTGCCAGTTAACACAAACATTTGATTTAGCCCCTAAGGATGGCACTACCAGCTGTTTGGGTTAAGGGTGCAATTATTTTCTTTACATAAATGATATAGGTTTTGAATAACCTTCACCTTCGATAAGTGAAGAGATCATTTTAAAGCTGCATTTTGTGTTTACTTATGTCGTCTTTGGCTTGTGTTAAAATTGGTTTGATCTGAAACATTTAAATATGGCAAACGAGCATAACTAGAAGAAAATCTGGAAGGGGGCAAATACTTTTTCAATGCACTGTATCATGCGCTACAATGTTCATCACTTACAGCTCCTGCCGCGGTCACTGCTCCTGTCAGTCATTACGGCTGTGCTCATATCTCACCATGGATCAAAAACAGCAGCTAAAATGACCCTGCAGAAGGAGCACACTGTCGCTATGCTCTTACAGTAGTTGGAGACGCTATCACAGTGTGTACTGTGCTTTTGGTTTGGGTTTGGTTTGTAATCTCGGGTACATGCGGTTGAATTAAATTGCTGGTTAGATCTACGATTCGGTCCAGGTACCTGTACTGTAGTGTGGGTTTGGGTGTTTAGCCATGTTTGGGTTTGGCTGTGTTTAGGTATAGTAGTGTGGGTTTGGCCTGTACTGTAGTGCGGGTTTGGCTGTGTTTAGGCATAGGTACCTGTACTGTAGTGTGGGTTTGGCTGTGTTTAGGCATAGGTACCTGTACTGTAGTGTGGGTTTGCTGTGTTTAGGCATGGGTTTACTGTAGCTGTGTTTAGGCATAGGTACCTGTACTTGTAGTGTTTAGGGGTTTGTGGGTTTGCTGTGTTTTTGCAGTGTGGGTTTGCTGTGTTTAGGCATAGGTACCTGTACTGTAGTGTGGGTTTGGCTGTGTTTAGGCATAGGTACCTGTACTGTAGTGTGGGTTTGGCTGTGTTTAGGCATAGGTACCTGTACTGTAGTGTGGGTTTGGCTGTGTTTAGGCATAGGGATGTAGTGTGGGTTTGGCTGTGTTTAGGCATAGGTACCTGTACTGTAGTGTGGGTTTGGCTGTGTTTAGGCATAGGTACCTGTACTGTAGTGTGGGTTTGGCTGTGTTTAGGCATAGGTACCTGTACTGTAGTGTGGGTTTTGCATGTGTTTAGTGTGGGTTTGCATAGGTACCTGTAGTGTGGGTTTGGCTGTGTTTAGTGTACTGTAGTGTGGGTTTGGCTGTGTTTAGGCATAGGTACCTGTACTGTAGTGTGGGTTTTGCTGTGTTTAGTGTTTAGTGTGGGTTTGGCTGTGTTTAGGGTACCTGTACTGTTTAGGCATAGGTACCTGTAGTGTGGGTTTGGCTGTGTTTTGCTGTGTTTAGGCATAGGTACCTGTACTGTAGTGTGGGTTTGGTGTTTAGGCATGTGTTTAGTGTGGGTTTGGCTGTAGGTACCTGTACTGTAGTGTGGGTTTGCTGTGTTTAGGCATAGGTACCTGTACTGTAGTGTGGGTTTGGCTGTGTTTAGGCATAGGTACCTGTACTGTAGTGTTTGGTTTTAGCTGTGTTTTTGTTGGCATAGGTACCTGTACTGTAGTGTTTAGGCATAGGTACCTGTACTGTAGTGTGGGTTTGCTGTGTTTAGGCATAGGTACCTGTACTGTAGTGTGGGTTTGCTGTGTTTAGGCATAGGTACCTGTACTGTAGTGTGGGTTTGGCTGTGTTTAGTGTGGGTTTGGGTTTGCTGTGTTTAGGCTGTGTTTTGGCTGTGTTTAGGCATAGCTGTACTACCTGTACTGTAGTAGTGTGGGTTTGGCTGTGTTTACTGTAGTGTGGGTTTGCTGTGTTTAGGCATAGTGGGTTTGCTGTGTTTAGGCATAGGTACCTGTACTGTAGTGTGGGTTTGGCTGTGTTTAGGCATAGGTACTGTATAGGCATAGGTACCTGTACTGTAGTGTGGGTTTGCTGTGTTTAGGCATAGGTACCTGTACTGTGGTTTGGTGTTTGCCTGTACTGTTTGGGTTTGCTGTGTTTAGGCATAGGTACCTGTACTGTAGTGTGGGTTTGCTGTGTTTAGGCATAGGTACCTGTACTGTAGTGTGGGTTTGCTGTGTTTAGTGTGTACTGTAGTGTTTTGTGTGTTTAGGCATAGGTACCTGTACTGTAGTGTGGGTTTGCTGTGTTTAGGCATAGGTACCTGTACTGTAGTGTGGGTTTGGCTGTGTTTAGGCATAGGTACCTGTACTGTAGTGTGGGTTTGCTGTGTTTAGGCATAGGTACCTGTACTGTAGTGTGGGTTTGGCTGTGTTTAGGCATAGGTACCTGTACTGTAGTGTGGGTTTGCTGTGTTTAGGCATAGGTACCTGTACTGTAGTGTGGGTTTGGCTGTGTTTAGGCATGGGTTTAGTGTGGGTTTGCTGTGTTTAGGCATAGGTACCTGTACTGTAGTGTGGGTTTGCTGTGTTTAGGCATGTGTTTGTGGGTTTGCTGTGTTTAGGCATAGGTACCTGTACTGTAGTGTGGGTTTGGCTGTGTTTAGGCATAGGTACCTGTACTGTAGTGTGGGTTTGGCTGTGTTTAGGCATAGGTACCTGTACTGTAGTGTGGGTTTGTGTGTTTAGGCATAGGTACCTGTACTGTAGTGTTTGCTGTGTTTAGGCATAGGTACCTGTACTGTAGTGTGGGTTTTTGTTTAGGCATAGGTTGGTACTGTGTTTAGGCATAGGTACCTGTACTGTAGTGTGGGTTTGCTGTGTTTAGGTTTGGGTTTTGCTGTGTTTAGGCATAGGTACCTGTACTGTAGTGTGGGTTTGGCTGTGTTTAGGCATAGGTACCTGTACTGTAGTGTGGGTTTGGCTGTGTTTAGGCATAGGTACCTGTACTGTAGTGTGGGTTTGGCTGTGTTTAGGCATAGGTACCTGTACTGTAGTGTGGGTTTGCTGTGTTTAGGCATAGGTACCTGTACTGTAGTGTGGGTTTGCTGTGTTTAGGCATAGCTACCTGTACTGTAGTGTGGGTTTGCTGTGTTTAGGCATAGCTACCTGTACTGTAGTGTGGGTTTGGCTGTGTTTAGGCATAGGTACCTGTACTGTAGTTTGTGTGTTTAGTTTGCCGTGTTTAGGGTTTGGCTGTGTTTACCTGTACTGTAGTGTGGGTTTGCTGTGTTTAGGCATAGGTACCTGTACTGTAGTGTGGGTTTGCTGTGTTTAGGCATAGGTACCTGTACTGTAGTGTGGGTTTGCTGTGTTTAGGCATAGGTACCTGTACTGTAGTGTGGGTTTGCTGTGTTTAGGCATAGGTACCTGTACTGTGGTGTGGGTTTGCCGTGTTTAGGCATAGGTACCTGTACTGTGGTGTGGGTTTGCCGTGTTTAGGCATAGGTACCTGTACTGTGGTGTGGGTTTGTTCTTTTGTTCATTTCTGTAGTTATTTACATTTAGTCTTGGTCTGTTTGGTCATTAGTGCACGAATGCTGCTTGTGATAATGGCTGCAACCTTAATAATGCAACTCCCTACTGTGGTCTGAATTAATGCCACTTGACAGCCATGAAAGGGGTCCGTCAAAAAACTGCTGCACCCAGTGACAGAGCAAACCAACGGCTGTCCACAGGGACCATTGGAATGAATGGAGCTTTGCACAGCTTGCATCATGCTGGTCATAGCCATTTGCACCATTGTAGCAGCAGTGCAGAGTTAGCGCTGTTGTGTCGACAGATGTGTGGGGTCGTGCAGCCTCTCGGGCTGGATGGTTGAGCTGAGAGTTAATTGGCTGAGGAGCTGTGTGCATCAGGAGTCCATGGCTGCCTGCTCTGCAGTCGGGTCGCTGGATATATTTAGCCCATTTATCATGTGTTACGGTGAGTGTGGAGCGTGTCGAGGCCCTGTTCTGTATCCTGTCTGGACAAAGACTGAGGGCAGGTCCTCACCGGCCTGTTGAGTGTGTCCAGCCCTGAGACTGTACAGCTGGGCAAACATGCTGCCTTTGTGCTTCTTCATTATCCCTCGTACTTTACATGAGCGCCAGGCTTGGTGTCTTATTACCTCTGTGCATCTCAGCTGCTCATGAGAACAGTCACATCATCATGCAGACATGCGCCTGTGTTATAGAGGCACTGAGTGTAATGAACAGAACTCTGTTATTCGGGGGGGGGTCCCCCTACCTCCCTACCTCCCAGGTGCGATCGGTCCCAGCCGCAGCCTGCCCTGGATTTTAGCTGCTGTTTTCATTTGGATGGGGTTGTCAGCGCAGCACCCTGATGTTTGTGTGGTTTAGTCTGGTGTGATGTGCTTGGCCTGTGTGGTTTATTTTCATCCATAAACCCAACTGCGACTCTGTGACACACCACTGAGACACCAGGTCTTTCTGCCTCTTCTGTATCATTGCTCTGAGAGGATTATGGCTGTAGCATGGCTCAGCCACTCAGTTATGTTGCTTTTTTGGACAAAATAAATATGCTGCCTTATTCAGGCTGGAAAAATAAAAAAATAAATAAGGTTTAATTAAAGGAGAATATTTGCTATGTGAAGTGGGAAGGCGGGAGCAGAGATGTTATAATTAGGATGAACTGTGAGTCAGTGGGAGGCTCTCTGCTCATACTGAGGGCTGTTGTGTGCTATTTCAGTGACTCACTCTGAGCCTCCCCCGGATACATGCTTCAGCTGTACCAGAGTCCTGCGCTCTTCAGAGAGAGAGAGAGAGAGCAGCATAGCTGTGCCTCTCCCCACTAAACCAGGCCTGCTCTTCAGAGAGAGCAGCAGAGCTGTGCTCCTACCCTCTAAACCAGGCCTGCTCTTCAGAGAGAGAGCAGCAGAACTGTGCCTCTCCCCACTAAACCAGGCCTGCTCTTCAGAGAGAGCAGCAGAGCTGTGCCTCTCCCCACTAAACCAGGCCTGCTCTTCAGAGAGAGCAGCAGAGCTGTGCTCCCACCCTCTAAACCAGGCCTGCTCTTCAGAGAGAGCAGCAGAGCTGTGCTCCTCCCCTTTAAACCAGGCCTGCTCTTCAGAGAGAGCAGCAGAGCTGTGCTCCTCCCCTTTAAACCAGGCCTGCTCTTCAGAGAGAGCAGCAGAGCTGCGCTCCTCCCCTCGAAACCAGGCCTGCTCTTCAGAGAGAGCAGCAGAGCTGCGCTCCTCCCCTCTAAACCAGGCCTGCTCTTCAGAGAGAGCAGCAGAGCTGTGCTTCTCCCCTCTAAACCAGGCCTGCTCTTCAGAGAGCAGAGCAGCAGAGCTGTGCTCCTCCCCTCTTCAGACCAGGCCTGCTCTTCAGAGAGAGCAGCAGAGCTGTGCTCCTCCCCTCTAAACCAGGCCTGCTCTTCAGAGAGAGCAGCAGAGCTGTGCTCCTCCCCTCTAAACCAGGCCTGCTCTTCAGAGAGAGCAGCAGAGCTGTGCTCCTCCCCTCTAAACCAGGCCTGCTCTTCAGAGAGAGCAGCAGAGCTGTGCTTCTCCCCTCTAAATCAGGCCTGCTCTTCAGAGAGAGCAGCAGAGCTGTGCTCCTCCCTCTAAACCAGGCCTGCTCTTCCCAGAGAGAGCAGCAGCTCTTCCTCCCCTCTAAACCAGGCCTGCTGTGCTCAGAGAGAGAGCAGAGCTGTGCAGCAGAGCTGTGCAGCAGAGCTGTGCCCTCCCTCTAAACCAGGCCTGTTCTTCAGAGAGAGCAGCAGAGCTGTGCTTCTCCCTCTAAACCAGGCCTGCTCTTCAGAGAGAGCAGCAGAGCTGTGCTCCTCCTCCCCCTGCTAAACCAGGCCTGCTCTTCCAGGCCTGAGAGAGCAGCAGAGCTGTGCCTCTCCCCACTAAACCAGGCCTGCTCTTCAGAGAGAGCAGCAGAGCTGTGCTTCTCCCCTCTAAATCAGGCCTGCTCTTCAGAGAGAGCAGCAGAGCTTTGCTCCTCCCCCCTAAACCCGTCCTGCTCCTCAGAGAGAGCAGCAGAGCTGTGCTTCTCCCCTCTAAACCAGGCCTGCTCTTCAGAGAGAGCAGCAGAGCTGTGCTTCTCCCCTCTAAACCAGGCCTGCTCTTCAGAGAGAGCAGCAGAGCTGTGCTCCTCCCCTCTAAACCCGTCCTGCTCTTCAGAGAGAGCAGCAGAGCTGTGCCTCTCCCCTCTAAACCAGGCCTGCTCTTCAGAGAGAGCAGCAAAGCTGTGCTCCTCCCCTCTAAACCAGGTCTGCTCTTCAGAAAGAGCAGCAGAGCTGTGCTCCTCCCCTCTAAACCTGTCCTGTTCTTCAGAGAGAGCAGCAGAGCTGTGCTTCTCCCCTCTAATGTGGGCCTCCATAGATGGGAACATTTCGGTTTAGTTTTGCGCAGGTTCTCCAGGTCGGGTTCTGGCTGACGGTACAGTGGGTAAGGTGTGTGCTTGAGTCTGCGCCGGGACCCAGTGACGGGCGGAACCAATGGCAGGCCTGAGCTATGTCCTGGAGTAAGTGTGAGCTGAAATAAACGCGCCTTGGCGAAATCCACCCAGAGCAAATTAGCGCGTGTCGAATGCTAGACGTGTGGTTTTCAGTTGTCAATGACCTGAACTAAAAGCATACATGCAGGGCCAAAAGTATTTGGACGGCGACACAAATTTTGAGTGCTCTAATTCTGACACTGTTCACGTGTTCTGGATGCAGCTGCATGTCCTCTCATTGAAGGGCACACCTGTGTGGAGTGATACCTTATGGAATTACCGCCCTTTAAAACGGACTCTGTTCAGTGTTTCCCACAACATTTTTTGAGAATATGGGGGCACATGTGTGGTGGCAGACCAATGTCTGGGGAGGTCATTCTCATTTTGTTGAGCGGGGGGGATCATTCTCATTTCCGTGTCTTCCAGTACCTTTCCTATTTTTCCATTTTTTTTTTTTTTTTTTTTTTTCCCCAAGTGTGCGCATGTATGATCAACACACAGTGTTTGGAACGGCCTGTTTGCTGCTTTCCAGGAAGGACGGGATCAGTATGAGCTGGCGGCCACTTCGGAGCAGGCGGGGAAGAAGTCCAAATCCAAGAAGAAGGAGAAGGACATGGATGAGCTGAAGAAAGAGGTGGATTTGGTGAGTCATCTGGAGTTTCACTCTCATGGTCAGTTATTTGGTGAGTAACGGCTCCTCTTCATCATGGTCAGTTACTGTCTGCACTGCAGATGTACAGTGTTAGAGTAACGGCTCCACGGGGTTTGTGTGAGAGTCAATGTGACACTGAATCTTTCACTGTGTGGTTGGAGCTCTACTGTTTTAAACATGATCTTTAGCCTCATCTGATGGTGCAGTAATCCACCTGTGACTGAAACGGTTTTCTCAGTTTGGTGTCGGAGCTCTAATTTGATAATGCCACTGTGTTCAGCGAGAAAAATTATTTGACGGTTTATATTGTGCTTTGAGGGCTTAACTGAGTTCTGTCTTTCTTCCTTCCTGTCTGTAGGATGACCATAAGCTTACCCTGGAAGAACTCAACCGCAAGTACGGCACAGACCTGACCAGGGTGAGTCTGAGGCTGAGTGGCTAATGGCTAGGCTAACGTAATGGGTGATCCAGTGGAAATTCTAGTGTGCCTGATCCAGTAGATCTAAATTGGATGGATTGTTGGAATCCAGTGAGCGATGAATGCGGCAGGTGGATGTAATCTTGACTTAATCTAAACTGGGAAAATCATTGCTGGGTCGTGTTGATCGTCTATGACTCTAAATGGAGCCGCTATTTGATACTTTAGGGTACAGGTCTGAACAGAATGAGTTTCTATGATAACACAATCTGATGTGTATTACTGCTGTTCTTCCTGCATCGGTCGGTAAACGTTCAAACCAAAATTAGCGATCTGTTTGACCTGTGTAAACATGCGTTGTGTGCTATTTTTGTACAACATGGCTATTTTCAGGGATTACTTCAATGAAGTGTGGCACACAGCTGTGCAGTTCACAACCTCTGAATAATTCACTACAGAAACTTGCCTGAAGGATTTCAGCACTTTCATACGAACACACAGCCCTGTTTTACTGCAACCGGTTGTTGCCTAGCAACAGCAATAACCTAGATGAACACTTTTGCACTCTGGACTAGTTTTTTTCTGGTGTTCTAGAAAAGAGTTTAAAACTAATGTTCTTGCGCAGTCAATACAAATCAATTCTTTGGCCCATTTTTTAAAAATTTCTTTGTAAATCACCACTGAAATTTATTTGCTAAGGACACTTGAAATTAAAATGCTCTATTGTTGGATTGTCATTGTTATCCAGTTTGCTGTGAGACTGAAAGCTATACTGCTAACACCAGGCTATGACTTACAGGAATGCTCGGGAATACTAAGGGACTCAGAACCGATAGTCAACTAAAATGAACTTGCAAAGCTTGGATTCCTTTGGCACAAAGTGACGCAAACTTGGGTGGCAAGCTAGCCGACATGGCTAGCTAGACAGGAACCGACACGAGTGCTTATTAACAGTATCAATGTTGGGGAGAGGGTTAGCTGACATTGAAACCCCTGAAGTGAGCTGACTTGGATATGGATCCACAACTAGAGATTTAATAACTTTGCATACATGGCCAAACACAAAGCAAATGCAACAACACACGACGTGGCTAGCTAGGTAATATTACTTACTAGCTTGACTTCTGCCTTGCAGCGTTTTATTTTGCATAGCTCTTACTTGAAGCCAGTCTGGCATTTACTCTTGTCTGACCTCTTGCTTGGCCACTCTTCCTTTTTCTCTTCTGTGCTTTCTTCGTAAACATTCTCCTCGGTGTCTTCACCACATCCGTTATGTCCATACTGAGAATACTCGGCTAACTTCATCTCATGGCCAGCCATAGTTGGTGGTATGACGTAGCTAGTCCCATAAAGCGTTATGCACTTTTCGCAAGTGATTGTACTCAATCAGTTACAGTTCCATAGAGCAAGAACAGGTGTTCAGGGTACAGAGTGGGAATGAAAGAGGCACCATTCTCCCTATTACAAGGCAGTTACTGTAACAATGATTTTGATGCTGTTATTGTAGGGTAATTTGGTTGCCTAATGTTGCTTTATTTGCATTAATTAAGCATTTCTGAATGATTTTGCCTGTACATATTGATCTTATACAGTTCTGGAGAAATGAACAGGATAAATATCCACCTGCTGGAGAGCCTGCTGGCTGTTTAAGCCCCTGCTGGGTAGTGGGAGGTTGTTTCTTGATTTTGTTCAGGATACTTGTGACTGTTGTGACATTTTTCCCAGGCTTTGTTGGGAAACAAAAAACGTGGACCTTGGTAGACCTCCCCTTGTGAAAAAAGGTGTAAAATGCCATATTTTAAAAGAACCTCCCTCCCTTCCTCATACCTCAGGGTCTAACAGATGCCCGTGCTGCCGAGATTCTGGCCCGGGACGGTCCCAACGCCCTTACACCTCCCCCCACCACCCCAGAATGGGTTAAGTTCTGCAAGCAGATGTTCGGGGGCTTCTCCATCCTGCTCTGGACAGGCGCCATCTTGTGTTTCCTGGCCTACGGCATCCAGGCTGCCATGGAGGATGAGCCAGCCAAAGATAACGTAAGGCTCCTCACCAGCCAGCCAATGATAACGTAAGGCTCCTCACCAGCCAGCCAATGATAATGTAAGGCTCCTCACCAGCCAGATAATGATAACGTAAGGCTCCTCACCAGCCAGCCAATGATAATGTAAGGCTCCTCGCCAGCCAATGATAACGTAAGGCTCCTCACCAGCCAGCCAATGATAATGTAAGGCTCCTCACCAGCCAGCCAATAATAACGTGAGGCTCCTCACCAGCCAGCCAATGATAACGTGACACTTCTCACCAGCCAGCCAATGACAACGTAAGGCTCCTCACCAGCCAGCCAATGACAACGTAAGGCTCCTCACGAGCCAGCCAATGATAATGTAGGGCTCCTCACCAGCCAGCCAATAATAATGAAAGGCCACTCACCAGCCAGCCAGTGATAACGTAAAGCTCCCCTGCACAACACTGCACTGTAAGAGTAAGATCTTTTAGTGCTGTGGACATGATTCTGTTCTGTGATATTGATCTCTAACTACTTTCCTCCTTAGCTGTACCTAAGTGTGCATATATTTGTTAATAATATGTAAGTACCTGTGCTCACCTGTGTGCAGCTGTACCTGGGTGTAGTGCTTTCCGCTGTCGTCATCATCACTGGCTGCTTCTCCTACTACCAAGAAGCCAAGAGCTCCAAGATCATGGACTCATTCAAGAATCTTGTCCCTCAGGTACGGCCTCCCGGGTTCTCTATTGTTGTCATTGCATTGAAAAGCTTTATAAAAATAGCTTCGCATCAGTAAATTGCAAACACCAGCTGAGTCATAAGTAAACAGTCCCTAATTATAGAGATTGTTAATTAACATGCGTATGTTTCATCTGAATCCTCGACATGCAAAATGTCTTTTACAAAAACAAGTCAGTCCAGCCTTGAATAGAGGTGAAACCCCTCGATACCCAATGGTGCAATCAGATTAGTGATCCTCTGTTCATAATGGATATATCTGAAAAATCCTACTTCAGTCTCTTAACAGGAAATGGTCAGTCATAGGAACTTACCTGAAGTGACAGCAGGTTTCATATTAGACGTAACCAGGCTGTGGTCTGCTGTCTCTGCTAGCAAGCCCTGGTGATCCGCGATGGTGAAAAGAAGAGCATCAATGCTGAGGATGTGGTGGTGGGAGATCTGGTAGAAGTGAAGGGAGGGGACCGGATCCCAGCTGATCTGCGAATCACCTCTGCTCACGGCTGCAAGGTGAGGCCCCAAAACACCACTTTAGGGGTCCCCAGCCGTACAGCGGCACCTCCTTTTCATTCCGCTCACCACTTCCCTTCCTGTCTGTCATTCAGGTGGACAACTCCTCTCTGACCGGAGAATCGGAGCCCCAGACTCGCTCACCCGATTTCTCCAACGAGAACCCCCTGGAGACCAGGAACATCGCCTTCTTCTCCACTAACTGTGTGGAAGGTAATGCAGGAACATCATCTTCTTCTCCACTAACTGTGTGGAAGGTAATGCAGGAACATCATCTTCTTCTCCACTAACTGTGTGGAAGGTAATGCAGGAACATCATCTTCTTCTCCACTAACTGTGTGGAAGGTAATGCAGGAACATTGTCTTCTTCTCCAGTAACTGTGTGGAAGGTAATGCAGGAACATCATCTTCTTCTCCACTAACTGTGTGGAAGGTAATGCTGATTGTACGGCACTATACTGCCCTGCTCCTGGAGAACCAGGCTGGATGAACTAGATCAGAAGTAGTCAAACCTGTTTTTGGAGATCTACCACTCGTAGGATTTCTCTCCACTCTCTTCAGAATGAATCTCATTCTACAACTGGAGGTCTCGGTGATTTAATTGAGCTGAATGATAAAGCCGCTAGTCTTTTATGCGATTTATTTTGGCAGTAAAACTGTAAGGAATGAATAGAGTAGCAGTTACAGATGAACAGCTGATGTCTTTGGCCTCCCTGGTACCAGAAACGAGACCCCAGGATGGACTTCACTGTTCTTTACTGTACAGTTCATATTGATTGGACGCAGAAAAATGAATGGAGGAGAAAACCAGGGAATGACCTTCACGGGGTTTTGGAGGGAAATTCAAATGATGATGACGGAAGGGGGTAGTGGGAGGAGCCTTTACAGATGCAGAATGATGGAAGAGGGGGAGGGGAGCAATGCTTCCTTCCCCCAGTCAGCTTCTAGTTGAGTCTGGTGTCCCTCATCTGGGTTAAAAGAAAGGTCTTCTGGATGAAAGATCTCCCAGAACAGGGGTTTCCCACCACTGACCTGGGTTATTACCTTCTTGTGTACAAAAACTGTCTGTAACATCCTAATCATGACTAAAGCCAGCCATCAGAATTATGTAGAAATTGTGTTGCTCACAACTGATCAGGTGATGTTTTTTCCAAAATGTAAACATTGTCTGTGCATCATGTCCTAAGTCGGTTTGTATTATTTGGTCAGGCACTGCCCGTGGTATTGTGATCAACACCGGTGACCGAACTGTTATGGGACGAATCGCCACCCTTGCTTCTGGTTTGGAAGTGGGACGCACACCCATCTCCATCGAGATCGAGCACTTTATCCACATCATCACTGGTGTGGCCGTCTTCCTGGGCGTCTCGTTCTTCATCCTCTCTCTCATACTGGGATACTCGTGGCTGGAAGCCGTCATCTTCCTCATCGGGATCATTGTCGCCAACGTGCCCGAGGGTCTGCTGGCCACTGTGACAGTGAGTAGAAAAAAATTGATGTTTTTGTAAAGCAGTTTCAAAAGGAGAGTTATAATGTACCGTCTTGGACTTCTCAGATGAGGAACTTAATTTTGCTAGCACAATTAAAAATGGAGAAGTTTTGATTTCCTTCCAGTTTGTTTACTTAACTCTTTACTCCCTAGTAGCTATCTTAGACTGCTGCCCTAGCAGCCACTGACCCCTGGTGCCCTAAGACAATGTGGCTACTAAAAATACCACGACTGTAGTCGGGATTCGCCGGCAGAAGCGATGTGTTTATCACGCCTGTAGTCGGGACTAGCCTGCACAGCGACCTAAATTATCACGACTGTAGGCGGTATCAGGGAGTAAAGGGTTAATGGCAACAAGTTATATCAGTCTGGGCAGAGTCTGGTGTAGAATTTGAGGAATCATGTATAGATGTTCATGGAAGGGCATGCAGTTTAACTTGGCTGTTAATCCTTTCAAAAGTTTTGTGCCAGGAACGGTTATTTATATGAAGAAATCAGATGATGTGAGGAGTTAATCTCAACTGTCACGTGACCACCCTTCGCCATCCAACCCAGGTGTGTCTGACCCTGACGGCCAAGCGCATGGCTAAGAAGAACTGCCTGGTGAAGAATCTGGAGGCCGTGGAGACCCTGGGGTCTACTTCCACCATCTGCTCCGACAAAACTGGCACCCTCACCCAGAACCGCATGACCGTGGCGCACATGTGGTTCGACAACCAGATCCACGAGGCTGACACCACAGAAAACCAGTCCGGAACCTCGTTTGACAGGACCTCTGCAACCTGGACGGCTTTGGCTCGCATTGCGGGTCTGTGCAACCGAGCTGTGTTTCTGGCCGAGCAGAGCCACGTGCCCATCCTGAAGGTAGGCCAGGCTGATGTATCCTCTCAGTCTATGTTTTACTGCAGATTTTATAGAAAAAATTTAGCAGCTGCAACTGCAAACCTGCAAACATGAGGAGCAGAGGGCAGATCTGTGACTCCATGAGGAGCAGAGGGCAGATCTGTGACTCCATGAGGAGCAGAGGGCAGATTTGTGACCCCATGAGGAGCAGAGGGCAGATTTGTGACTCCATGAGGAGCAGAGGGCAGATTTGTGACTCCATGAGGAGCAGCGGCAGATCTGTGACTCCATGAGGAGCAGAGGACAGATTTGTGACTCCATGAGGAGCAGAGGGCAGATCTGTGACTCCATGAGGAGCAGAGGGCAGATCTGTGACTCCATGAGGAGCAGAGGGCAGATTTGTGACTCCATGAGGAGCAGAGGGCAGATCTGTGACTCCATGAGGAGCAGAGGGCAGATCTGTGACTCCTTGAGGAGCAGAGGGCAGATTTGTGACTCCATGAGGAGCAGAGGGCAGATCTGTGACTCCATGAGGAGCAGAGGGCAGATCTGTGACTCCATGAGGAGCAGAGGGCAGATTTGTGACCCCATGAGGAGCAGAGGGCAGATTTGTGACTCCATGAGGAGCAGAGGGCAGATTTGTGACTCCATGAGGAGCAGCGGGCAGATCTGTGACTCCATGAGGAGCAGAGGACAGATTTGTGACTCCATGAGGAGCAGAGGGCAGATCTGTGACTCCATGAGGAGCAGAGGGCAGATCTGTGACTCCATGAGGAGCAGAGGGCAGATTTGTGACCCCATGAGGAGCAGAGGGCAGATCTGTGACTCAATGAGGAGCAGAGGGCAGATCTGTGACTCAATGAGGAGCAGAGGGCAGATCTGTGACTCCATGAGGAGCAGAGGGCAGATTTGTGACTCCATGAGGAGCAGAGGGCAGATTTGTGACTCCATGAGGAGCAGAGGGCAGATTTGTGACTCCATGAGATGCAGAGGGCAGATCTGTGGCTCCATGAGGAGCAGAGGGTAGATTTGTGACTCCATGAGGAGCAGAGGGCAGATTTGTGACCCCATGAGGAGCAGAGGGCAGATCTGTGACTCCATGAGGAGCAGAGGGCAGATTTGTGACTCCATGAGGAGCAGAGGGCAGATCTGTGACTCCATGAGGAGCAGAGGGCAGATCTGTGACTCCATGAGGAGCAGAGGGCAGATCTGTGACTCCTGATTCTCCTGTGTAACTGTACTATACTATAACTGTACTATACCATAACTCAGTTCAATTCAATTAAATTTTATTTGTATAGCACTTTTCACAGGCAGGCTGTCACAAAGACGCTTTACAGAGGGGAAAAGGGCAGAGCCCAGACAAATCCCTAATCCCCAAATAGCAGGCAAAAAAACTCCCTGTAGGGAGAAAAAAAGCCTCGAACTGTGGTGAGAAAAAACTCCTCAGTGAGAAGAAATCTCAGGAGGAACCTGGCTATTGTGGGGAAGCCCATCCTCCGCTGGCTGGCTAATTAATTGATGATAGTAAATTAAAATCCAAAGTTCTTTAAACAATAAGGTGTCCAAGCAGTGACATCTGTAGCTCCAGGAAGTGGAGAGGCGGGGATGAGGGGATCAGGACAGCAGGAAGACAGCAGGCGATGACCATTAGGTAGTGACAGGGCTTAGGTGTTCCGGGGGACGGCGTTCCTCGGAGAAAACATAAAAACAAAAGAGGGTTAGGTACTGGATAAACTAATACATACTACACAAAATGTTGTCCTGTGTCGGGTATCAAGTTACGCTAAAATACTACAACTCAGGGGTAACCAGTATAGAGCAGTCAACTCTCCTTCATCCACTTACTGCAGCACAGAGACCCTGAACTTCATCCGACTAATGCTGCGTAGTTTTTCAATTAGACACCACCAACACCATGTGGACCTACCCGGTGACTAAGGCCTTAGCAAGCCCCACCGGTGCCATGTAAGTGCAATCTCAGTGCCACCGGTTCCACATGGATTTAAGCAATTTTGACAACTAAAACCTTGTATCCTTCGTCCACTTATAGCAGCACAGAGGCCCTGAAATTCCATCCGACTAATGCTGCGTAGTTTTTCAATTAGACACCACAAACACCATGTGGACCTACCCAGTGACTAAGCCTTTAGCAAGCCCCACCGGTGCCATGTAAGTGCAATCTCAGTGCCACCGGTTCCACATGGATTTATATAATATTAACAACCAAAACCTTGTCACAAGAAGTGAGCATACCCAGAGACTAGGCAATCACCCTAAAAACAGGTAGTATACATGCTCATAATGTGTTAAGTATAGGCTTGATTAAAGAGGTATGTTTTCAGCCGACTCTTGAACACAGAGAGTGTGTCTGAGGCCCGAATGTTTGTTGGGAGATTGTTCCACAAGATTGGGGCTTTGTAAGAGAATGCTCTGCCTCCAAATGTAACTGAATATATTTGGAATTTTCAAATATCCAGCACCTTGTGAACGAAGTAATCTTAGAGGGGAGTAAGGAATGAGAAGTGCACTAAGATATTCTGGGGCCAAATCATTTAAGGCTTTGTAGGTAAGCAGTAGAATTTTATATTCAGTTCTAAATTTGACAGGCAGCCAGTGAAGATTTTTGAGTACTGGGCTAATGTGGTCATATTTCTTCATCCTGGTCAGATCCCAAGCAGCAGCATTCTGCACTATTTGAAGGCGATTTAGGGTAGAACTAGAGCAGCCTGACAGTAAAACATTACAGTAATCCAGCCGAGAGGACACAAATGCATGAACCATTTTTTCGGCATCCTGAAGAGACAACATTTTTCTCAGTTTTGATATGTTTCTAAGATGGAAGAAAGCCACTTTTATAATGTTGTTAATATGACAGTGGAGAGAGAGATCTGAATCAAGGGTGACACTAAGGTTTTTGACGACAGCTTTGGCAGAAACCGGGAGTCCATCAACGTTGAGAGAAAAAATTGAGGAATGTGTCTCTGAGCGTTTTGGGACCAATTACCAATAATTCAGTCTTATCTGGATTTAATGAGAGAAAATTCTGTGTCATCCATGCCTTAACAGCTTTAAGACACATCTTTAATCTAGTTAGTGGATCAATTACACCTAAAAGATATATAAAGCTGTGTGTCATCTGCATAACAGTGGTACTTCACATCATATTTACTTATGATGTTTCCAAGGGGAAGCATGTATAAAGAAATATAGTTGATATAGTTCGTTTTAATGAAGATCAAGTTATTGTGGACGACTCCACGATTCTTCCTTTTTGATTTAATTGGGATTCGGGGAACAGACACAATCTCTATTAAATTTGATCGAATCAATGATTTATCAAGACTAACTGTATTAAATGTCTATGATCTAGATTCGATACTTGGCAGTCAATTGCACTGGTTTAAATTGTAGGCGAAATTTTTTGATAAAATGACTGTGCCCTCGAGAGGGATGAACACCGTCCCTCCTCAACAGACCAGGGGTGCGTTCAAAGCCACACCGGTGCACACCGTTTTGTTACGGTTTCCGGATTGAACGACCTGTTTCCTCCAACTGGTGCGCAACCGTGCACAACGGGGTCTGAGGTATGTTTTCTCCTGTTTGGTGGGTGTGCCCAGGGTGTTATCCAATCAGCTGCAACATGTATATAAACCGCGCCATCTTAAAAAGGCAGTGGCGCAATGAATCCAACGAGGGTAGTATATAAATGCATCTCTTGCAGCTTGGTATTGTATGGCCCTCTCGGCTGCCTTAGTTGCAGCGCTTGCATGGCACAATGCGGCGTTCAGCGCACTACTGTTGCCGTTTAAAAATACGTTTTGCTATGTGTTGCAGACTTTGAACGCACCCCAGGTCTGCGCCAGAAAGTTCGCCAATTCTCTATGAACCCAACGTTATTTCCTGCGCACCACTCAGACAACCAGCGATTGAGTGAATCTAATCTGCTGTACATTTCGTCACTACATCGGATCGGGTATGGACCAGAGACAGTCACCGAACGCGACAGCTTCTTAGCTTGGGCGCAGACAGACTTAAAACCACTCTTCGTAATCTCCGATTGTCTTAAACGAATGTCATTTGTGCCGGCGTGGATGATAATTTTGGAATATTTGTGTTTACCCTTATCTAGTAATTTCAAATTCGCTTCGATATCCGTGACACGAGCGCCAGGAATACAGTTCACTGCAGTAGCTGGTTTAAACACCCTAACATCTCTCACTATAGAATCACCGATAATTAGTGCGTTTTCTGGCACTCGTTCGTACAACTGTGAATCTTCAAGGGGAGCGAATGAATTAAATTGTTCGACAGGAGAGAGAGCAGATGGCTGTACGCGTTTCTTTCCCCTCCGTTTACCTCTAACTGTTACGAATGCGTCCTGCTGCGGGGACGCTACCGCAGCAGGCATGGAGTGGGAAACCGAAAGAGAACTAATATTAGCGCAACTATCGGGCTGGACAGAAAAAGAGTCAATGAACTCCTCATTGGTCGGAATATTCTGAAGAGTCTCAATGCGAGCTTCCAACTCCAGAACCTTTTCAGCTAAATTGGCATAAGCAATGCATTTCTTACATGTATAAGTGCCACTGAGTGTGGAAGTGTCGTAACAAAACATACTGCATTCAGAACACAGGACGGGGAAAGAGGTCGGGGAACAAGGGGAAGCAGCCATGGTTGGTTACTTACGCTAGCTAGGTGCCGATGTGGTTTGTCAGCCGAGTCAGAAGGTTGACCTCACGGGCGTCTTGGTGGAATCACCAAGACTGTACTGTACTGTACTGTACTGCACTGTACTGCAGAGCCACGTGCCCATCCTGAAGGTTTGTCCTGATAAAGATACATGCCGCCACTAGGACGGAAAGAGACAGTCACTTTCATTTATTCTGGATTTGTCTTCTGGATTGGCGTGTGGGAGGTAGTATGAAGGAGTTGAACAGCTTATAGCAGCACAAGCTGCTACACGTTACGAGAGATTTCAGGAGTAACTTAGTTTAGATGGACAGTAAGTAATTTCTCGCATCTTCTGGTCCTCCAGCGGTGTCTGCGTCTCCTATGATTCTGCCGGTTGCCTGTTTGCTGGAGTCCTATTTCGATCAATTAAAGATCCAGTGATTCTAAAAAATTTGCCATGCAAATGTTCCCTTTTTTCCAAATTAAGTTGGGAATTATCACAAGTCTGTTCAAGACCACATCTTCAGACAAAATCAACAAGCCTTAGGAAAAAAATATGGAAACTAAGAGTCTCTGAAGGGAAAATAAGGCAATACGGATACGTCGGTGTAATTAAGAGGAGTCGTGAGGTGTAGATTTGTGTCAAAGGGGAATTTGGTAGCAGGCATGGGTTTCCTGGCAGAGGGCCATCACCTGACCTGCTGCTATAGAGACGATCCCCCCCGTGGACCCAGAGCATTGCTGGTGTTCGACAGAGTCCTTATCCGGCTCAGTCCCCGATGAGTCCTGCCTTTCTCCTGCACAGAGGGACGTCGCTGGAGACGCCTCCGAGTCGGCCCTGCTGAAGTGCATCGAGCTGTGCTGTGGCTCTGTGAAAGCCCTGAGGGACCAGTACACAAAGATTGCAGAAATCCCTTTCAACTCCACCAACAAGTACCAGGTATTCAGAAATTCATTCATTCATTCATACATCCTTTACTATGACTTGGATATATATTGAGGTAGATTCCTCATTTGCTGTATAGCTGAGTGAACCATAAACAATAAACAAGATCCTTGACACCAGAGACGTAATTAAAAACATTAGATAGGGCAATGGCAAAAGAAAGACAAAATGATAAAAAGCCAAAATAATACGAGAATGAATTAACTAAAACAAAAACGAGTGGAACTGAAATACGATGTAGTTAACAAATGAAATGCCCTGAAAGGTAAAAATGAGGTGAGCTTCAGATTGTTCTGTATATTATTCCAGGTTGCAGGTGCACAGTAGAAGAAACTGGTTTTTCTGTTCTCAGTCAAAACAGCTGGCACCTGTAATGTGATCCAGTCATTTCAGCATGTCTGGTGTGGAGCAGAATGAACAGACAGCAGTGAAATGATGTAAGAGGGTCAAACCAGTGTTCGCCTTTTAAATAAATAAAAAAAAACCCAGTATCTGTCACGCCTTACAGCAAAGGAGGGCCACCCGGCCTTAGCATATAGCTCACAATGAGTATTATAATCATCCCCGGTAATAAATCTTAGCACGGAGTGATAAATACCATTTCAGGGTTTCAGAGTTGTGACCGAAGCATGCCTGTACATAATATCACCATAATCAAATACTGGAAGTTGCCTCATAAGCATCCTTCTATAATGCAGAGGAAAACATGTTTCATCCCTATTAAAGAAACTAACTTTTTTCCTTGACGTCCTTGCCAGATTTCTCTCATGATTTTTAAAAGTTACCTTTTCATCAATCCAATTTCCAAGATACTTGGACTCCGTGGCTCTTTTGATGATTAATAATTGCACCATTATTAGTAGAGATCATGAGCTCATCATAACCAATATTTCTGGCTCTGGAGAAAAACATCTGCATAAAGAACCAATTCATGGTTATTGAGTGCAACTTGTAAAACAGCAAAACACTGAAGGGATTCATTTGCAGAATGTACAGCATCCTCAGTACAGTGCAAAATTGTGTCATCAGCATACAGATGCATATTACACTGTTACAGAAGAGAAAATATTATCTATATACAAAGAGAACAGAACAGGCCCCAGAGTTGAACCTTGTGGGATACCTTTTGTGATTTGTAAAAAATCTGATTTCACATTTCCAATTGTCATATATTGACTTAACATACAAACACTGAAATCATTTATATGCAATTTCATCAAATCCGATATTATGCTGTCTATTTAATTGCAAAGCATGATCGACTGTATTAAATGCCTTCAGAAGATTGATAAAAAGGGCTGCACAGTGTTTCTTTCCATCCAAAGCCAAAATAATATCATTCAAAACAAGAATGGCAGCATTAACCATGCTATGCTTTTCTCTAAGACCCAACTGATTCATATTTAAGATACACTGCGCTCAGAGGAATGATTTGAACAGATTATTTACCAGAGATTCTAGGTATATGGACCATTCACTCAGCCGTTCCACTCCCTCAAGGTTCAAGGAGAGTTTAATCACATCTTCATGAAAAAAAAAACTTGATGTCCTCCTCATCTCTCCTTTCTCGAAGCTCTCTATCCACAAGAACCCCACCCCCTCCGAGACAAAGCACCTCCTGGTGATGAAGGGTGCTCCTGAGAGAATTCTCGATCGCTGTTCCACTATCATGATCCACGGCAAAGAACAGCCCCTCGATGATGAGATGAAGGATGCCTTCCAGAATGCTTACCTGGAGCTGGGTGGCCTGGGAGAGAGAGTTCTGGGTAAATTTTGTTCCCACAATGCAATGGGGCTACCTTATGACAAGAAAGCTCATTATAGAAATGATAGGTTAATATGATGTGGTTGACTGTTCTGAGATGTATTTTACTGAAGAGTTGGTCTCTGCCTGGAGTTTTGTCTCCGCACAGAACTGTGCCACCATTTTCATTGTGTCACCCTTTTACTTCATCCTGCAGGATTCTGTCACTTCTGTCTCCCGGACGACCAGTTCCCTGAGGACTTCCAGTTCGACACTGATGACGTCAACTTCCCCACGGAGAACCTGTGCTTTATCGGCCTCATGTCCATGATCGACCCGCCTCGCGCGGCTGTACCCGACGCCGTGGGCAAGTGCAGGAGCGCTGGGATTAAGGTGCGTCTCCCACTCACACTTTTCACTGGCAAACAAAAGATACATTACAGACCTCAAGTCAACTGTTATCTTTCCAATTTCAGGTTATCATGGTAACTGGTGATCATCCAATCACTGCCAAGGCCATCGCCAAGGGCGTGGGTATCATATCTGAGGGCAATGAGACCGTGGAAGACATTGCTGCTCGCCTCAACATCCCAGTTACTGAAGTCAACCCCAGGTATGAAGTTCCCAGTTACTAAAGTTAACCACTGGTGTTATGGGAGCCATGGGCAGGCTGATGAGCCAAAACTTAAAACTTGGAAAAAGATGGCTGCCAGATATCCGCACTGACCAGACCAGCTATTCCTGTTTGGAGGAGAACTCTTGAACGACACAAAAGTGAAATATGAAACTCCTCTAGATCCCTTTCAGGAACAGAGATGATTGCTTCTGTTTGTCCTGGGATAATGATATTTCAGAGGATTCTAACCAATTAAACAGTTATAATCTGAAGAGAGGGTCTAGTTAACACAGTTAAGAAAATCAGAGACAGATCACTTTCTAAAATAACCCTCTATTAACCACCGTAGCATATCTGCTACATAAAGTGAAAGGGTTAACAGCCTGGACACCCTGCTGGTTTTGTTTCTTATTGTCAAATAAACATTTGAGAATAACTTGAATGGTCCGTCACTTTAATTTTTCCATTCGCATTATTACCCAATGTAGCAGATCTGCTACATTTTGGAAAGGTGGGCCAAAGGGTCGAATTTTTTTTTTTCCACATATTTCTGCAGTTCTTTTGAGATTCGTTAGGAAAACGGACTTCGCCAAGCAGAAGCCTTGAGGTCTGCCTGGCTGTCAACTTTTTTAACTCCACTAGTGTAAACTCTGGTGTTAACTCCATTGTCTGTTGTCTATTGTCTGTAAACAATTTGCATACAGCATCTTTAGGAAGTGATCTAGTTCATAATTTAATTTCAGCCTTGTAACCCTCTCCCGAATGGCCGCGGTAGGGTGGCAGACCAGTTTATATTCTGGTTCACTTGAGCCTCCAGTCTGTAAGTGTGGTGAAAGTTGGGCTGACTGTTCTGATCGAGATTTTATGCTTCCTTCTCTGTAGAGATGCCAAAGCCTGTGTGATCCATGGTGGAGATTTGAAGGACCTGACCTCAGAACAGCTTGATGATGTCCTGAAGCACCACACTGAGATTGTGTTTGCCAGAACATCACCCCAACAGAAGCTCATCATCGTAGAAGGCTGCCAGAGACAGGTAATAATAATAATACATATGCCTGCAAGTAAGGATTGCATTCTGCTAACGCAATTGTCCATATGGCTGAAATTTAATTGTTTTATGATGGCTATTTTTTTGAGTAATGAAATACTTTTATGTTTACAATTAGGAAGTTTGAACAAGATATAGCAAGCAAATTTTGAACTAAGACTTGTGTTCAGTTGTTTGCTTTAACACCAATAATTGATGGTCTCTAAAACTTAAGCACTTAACCTTAATGTTTGATAGATGCTAGTTCTGAAGGTTCAATAATCATTATAATCATTATAATAATAGTAGTAAGCATCATCATCTTTATCTTTGTCATCATCTGTGCCATAATCCTGACATCACCACCGACAGCCGTAGCACCACACGATCTGCGTCAGCGGTGGTTGAAGTGGTTGAGGCAGGTGTGGGCTAATTATTACCTGGACGGGAGACCACCTGGGAAAATTAAGTTGCTGCTGGAAGTGGTGTTGGTGAGCCTGAAGGTGGAATTTAGCGTCCTGATGAGCACAGGAGCACCTTAGCTGTTTAAATCGTTTTAACTGTTTATCTTACTTTTGTGTCGTCTGTGGTGTATGCTACAATGTGATTTGGATGCCTTACCAATTTAACTGCACAGCAATTTTACCTATGGGTATAAACTAGGCCTACGCTGTCGGCGGCCGACAGCAAGAGGTATATTCCCGAAATTCCCCAATCCTCGAAACCCCCTTTATTAGATTCCCCTTTACTAGACCTACAATATGAGGCAAATTTGAGGTCTGTGTAAGTCAGGGGTGTCCAATCTTATCCGTAAAGGGCCGGTGTGTGTGCAGGTTTTTGTCCTAGCCAGCAGTGCTACTACACCTGATTCCACTAATTAACTAATCAGGGGTTTCAATCAGGACCTTGGTGGGTAGAATCAGGTTTGTTAGTGTTGGGCTCTAACAAAAACCAACACCCACACCGGCCCTTTCTGGATAAGATTGGACACCCCTGGTGTAAGCAATTGTTCCAGAGATACGGTAAAAAAACTGATTTATTCAGTATATAGCGCCACCTGGTGGCAAACCTAGGAGTGCATACTTGCCCAAAATCTAATCAGTTCATCCTCTCTACCATATGTACCCATATGCTAAAAATGAGAAGCCAATGTAAAGTATTTTGTGAGTAAATCGCGCTAACGGCTAAAATCTGCGGATGCGGCGGGGGGTGGGGCGAAACCATGATATCCCCGAAACTCGTATTTCGGGGATATAATAAAGTAAACCTGAACCCGAACCTCTGGTCAAATAAACCTCAATGCCTCAGTGCGATGATGGGGACACTGCTGTAGGAGGCACCGTCTTTTGGACGAGATTTTGAACTGAGTTCCTGACTCTGTGGCCATTAGAGATCCACTGATGCGCTTCTATTAGAGTTCGGGCTCTCAGTGTCCTGTCTAAATTCCCAATCTGCTGCCTAATCATTCCCTGGCGTAAGAGGCTATGCAAATTGTCCTCTCCGCCTCAGCTGATGTGCGGTGAGCATTCTGGTGCAAAATGGTTGCCATGCTACACATCAGTCGTGATGAGATGAGATTGCTCCATATTGCTGGAAAGTGCTTTGAATAAGGTTTCTATGAGGAAGCACTGTATGAATGCAGTGTTCATTCAATCATTACTTAAAGAGTTAAAGAGAAATATTCCAATTGTAAAATTGCTTTACCAATTACCTCAGCAACGTGTAATTTAGAGACAATCCTCTGAGAAGAAGTATTTTCTATCTACAGTGTGCATTGTGTTCTACAAGTGACCGTTACAATCACTTGATGGGAATCTGAGTCTGATTATGATCATCTCTGTGTCTCTTTGAACTCAGGGCGCGATCGTGGCTGTGACGGGTGATGGTGTGAATGACTCCCCTGCTCTGAAGAAGGCCGACATCGGTGTTGCTATGGGCATCGCTGGATCTGATGTCTCCAAGCAGGCTGCCGACATGATCCTCCTGGACGACAACTTTGCCTCAATCGTGACAGGAGTGGAAGAAGGTAAAGCAATAAGGGCTCACAATTTAGGTGTTCCAAGAGCGCTGCCATAAACATAGACCTCTGCTAATACTGGCCCTGCTCTTTCCAGGTCGTCTGATCTTCGACAACTTGAAGAAGTCCATCGCTTACACCCTGACCAGCAACATCCCTGAAATTACCCCCTTTCTCCTCTTCATCATCGCAAACATCCCCCTGCCTCTGGGCACAGTCACCATCCTTTGCATCGACTTGGGCACTGACATGGTATGAGCAGTGGCTAGTCTGCATGAGATGTCTTTCTGTCATGTAAGATGTGTTCTGAGTTTGATTGCTAAGACTGGACTCCTTTGATCATCTTCAAGGTTCCTGCTATTTCTCTGGCGTATGAAGCAGCTGAGAGTGATATCATGAAGCGACAGCCCAGAAACCCCAAAACAGACAAGTTGGTGAATGAGAGGCTGATCAGCATCGCCTACGGACAGATCGGTAGGAGCCAAGACTTCTTGACATTATCAGTGTTGTGCCCATTCTTCTAGAATTGGTGTTGAGGTCATGAGGGTGGATATCTGTAGGTGCGGAAGAGCAGGGCATTGGTCAATGTATCTCAGGTCCCTCATGTTCTCCATCTCCCCAGGCATGATGCAGGCCACTGCAGGCTTCTTCACCTACTTTGTCATCCTGGCTGAGAATGGGTTCCTACCCTCCACGCTGCTGGGAATCCGTGTGAAATGGGACGACAAGAACATCAATGACCTGGAGGACAGCTATGGCCAGCAGTGGGTCAGTACTCGATGGCGCGGACCTCTCTGTGCCTCAGGAAAAAGAAGGAAAACTAAGCCTTCTCCCTCTCTCTATCTCAGACGTATGAACAGAGGAAGATTGTTGAATACACCTGCCACACCGCCTTCTTTGTCAGTATTGTGATTGTGCAGTGGGCTGACCTGATAATCTGCAAAACCCGAAGGAACTCCGTCTTCCAGCAGGGCATGAAGTAAGTGGAGAAGTGATCCTGAAATTTGGCCTTCAAATCCAAAAGCGGCAGTTTTTTTTTTTTTTTTTTTTTTTTCTCCTGGGTAATTAAGAAACACATTAAATTTATTATGTCCAAAACCAAAAGGTCATTGGAATAGTTACGAAATAGGTGAAATAAGGTACCAAATTCATGTAGAGTATAAGTTCATTCGCTACCGCGAGCATCAATCGGAGAGTACAGTTTTAATGTTGGCCAAGTCAATTTGATCGAAGGAGTGATTTCAAATTAACTGATCTTTCACTAGTTGCCTAAACCAGGGGTCCCCAATCTTTCCCAGAAAGGGCCAGTGCTTTCATTGCAACCAAGCAGCTACACTCCTGATGCTACCAATCAAGGTTATTAGCAAAGAGTCCAGGGGTTGATTAGTAGCATCAGGTGTGTACATGCTTGGTTGCAATGAAAGCCTGCACCCATACAGACCCTTTCCTGGGAAAGATTGGGGATCCCTGGCCTAAACTGTGCACAAGCCTGACTATGAGGACCTTGATTTGAGAAATTGGGGAGGTGGGCTCCGAATACAGCTAATTTCACATGTCATGTCTGTCCCTCTCAGGAATAAAATCCTCATCTTTGGACTGTTTGAGGAAACGGCCCTGGCGGCCTTCCTCTCCTACTGCCCAGGAATGGACATTGCCCTCAGGATGTACCCTCTTAAGTGAGTGCCGTAGCCCCTCAGGATGCACAATATTCTGTGTACTCATTCTGCAGGGCTCAGCTCTGCATGGGCAACCCATGACCTTACACTCAGGGGCGTAGCTGGTCATTTTCGGCTCTGAAAGAATATCAACTTCTGTAATCTCCATCTTGCTGGAGTTTCTCTGGGCCCTGAGAATCTTCCTTGGCTTCCATCCCCGTTGTGACGGCCTTGTTGGTGTCCACTACCAACAGCACTAAACTTATTTTTATCCCTTTTCGTCTTGCTTGAGATTTTTATTCTGGTTTGTTTGTTTCCTCAGACCGAGTTGGTGGTTCTGCGCCTTTCCCTACTCTCTGCTCATCTTCATCTATGATGAAATCCGAAAGCTCATCATTCGACGCAGCCCTGGCGGTAGGGATCAGATCAGGGGCAGAAAAGTTACAAGCCTCAGCTCTCCGGATATTCAGAAATTGCATCATAGTTTCAATAGTTTCAATTTAACTCTACTTAGCATTTACCTGTGCTGTGTAAACTCTGTAATGGCCAGTGGTTCCTAGACCTCTCCTAAACTACCCCTGGCCTAGTGACTGGAACCAAGTATTAGATGTTTTCCACCTCAGGCTCATCTGAAACCACTTATCACGCCCTTGAGTAGCTGTACCAAGTGTGCTTGAGTCACAGAACAAACTCTAGCTGCGGGTATTTGAGAAGAGGTTTGGGAAACAGTGGACTTGACGCATATCCATGATGAGTTTACTCAAACCCTGCATGTTCTCTCCTGTCTTTCAGGTTGGGTGGAACGCGAGACCTACTACTGAAGCTCTCTATCCGCTTCACAGTCCTTTTGCATGGTTGTCTTGCTGCTCGGATAAAATTTTAACCTCAATAACTTCTGGATGTGTTTTTATATAGAGAATGCCTGACACAAACACAGAGATCGTGAACCAAGAGATTGTGTGCCTTTTGTTCTGGAGCAGGACACATTTTATACATGTTTTTAAGAGTGTAATATAAAATGACATCTCAGTCCAATCCATTCCAGTCTGGTATAATATATACTTTTTTTTTTTTTTTTTTTGTACTGGGAGTCGGACAATATTCTGGTTTGTTTGCCATTTCCGCATGTTCGACGTTCAGGATAAACTTCCGTGACTCCCATTTGCCATGCAGTAAGCAAAAGTTTGGTTTTCGCTGAAATATAATCACCTGTTACATAGTATGAAATTGCACTTGCTGTGATACAAGTATGGTCTACCCTTCCACAACTCGACTTCGTTTTCCCTACTGTAGACAGGCCTTTTTTGTTGCTCCTGAGTAAATTGTAAATTCAAAACCCTGCAATAAAACACTCCCAAAATCCCGAGGGCAGGAGAGTGTGTTTGTGTGTGTGTGTTTGTATGTCTTTTTTAAAGTACATTTTTACGGACTCGAGTTCTAGAGGCGAGGAATGCATGAGCCTTGATATCTGATATTGAGACGGTGGGTAACTTGTGATCAATATTGCCATTTTTATACCCCCGATGAAGAAATGTCGGGGGTATATGGTTATATACCAAGAATTCCGTCCGAAGACATTATTTGACCGATTGATATCTCGAATATTATTCATTGGATTCTTTTCAAATTTGGCACACACATTCTCTACCACAGGGAGAGGTGCAGTGCAAAGTGTCGGCCATCTCTGTCCGTCCGTCAATCCGTCCGAAGACATTATTTGTCCGATCGATATCTGGAATATTCATTGGATTCTTTTCAAATTTGGCACACACAGTCTCTACCACAGGGAGAGGTGCAGTGCAAAGTGTCGGCCATCTGGGATGATTTTTTGCAAAAATATCGCCGTTTTCCTGTTTCTGGACTTAGACATTTTCAAGTGGGTTCAATGTCAATTTGTTTGATATCTCGAATATTCCTTAATGGATTCTTTTCAAATTTGCCACACATAGTTTCTAACATCTAGAGAGGTGCAGCGCTAAGTGTCATAGATGTGTTGTTATTTTTGTCAAAATTGATTTTCAGAATGTGATAATTTCTATAATCACCAACGGAAAAAGCATGACTGGGGACGTCGGGGGTATTGGTAAGCTCTGCTTACTTTTTGACTTGTTATCATGAGTGTTTTGCCTGCAGATGATGCAGCTCCTCTAGAGCAGTTTGGGTACATTCTTGCCTGGGTGAAGCCTTTTTCAGCAGGTGAACCAGCTCCCTCAGCTCCGAGCTCCGAGGCTGAGCCACCCATCAGGACAGAGACCTCAGCTCTGGCCACTGGGCTTTACCTGTCAGTCCCAACTCAAACCAGCCGGCGTGTAAAACTCCCATCCAGAAAAAGTTGGCACATCATGAACAATGCTAATAAAATCACCCTTTCATACTGTATATTAAAAACAGAACAACACATACATATATTGATGTTAATGAGCATTCAAACTCTTACTAAAAACGTATGATATGATGACAGCTGCTGAATTTAAGTTAGTGCAGTTAGCTGTTTAGCACTGCGTGAAGTCATTTCTTTCATTTACGCTCATCAAGTGTTAGGCCACTTAAGAGAGCAGTTTTAAATCTGAGACCGATCAGGACTCCAGGCAGGTCGATCTAGCACCCCACCTCTCCGCTCATGCAGCCATGCACTTGTGATCTGTGCAGTATGTGGTCTGGAACGTACAGAAATATCCCTGGAGCAGACAGGTGGCAGCATATGTTGCTCTGAAACTCATGAATATATTTCTGCGTTAATTGTGAGCTGTTAAATGTCCAAGTCACCAATGCCATGTGCACTGACACTCTCCCACACCATGACAGACGTTTCTTTCGCAAATGTAGTTTTTATTCTTGTTAAATGTCAATGCTGGTTTCAGCGAGGATGGAAGGAATTGGAGCGCAGATGGCCGGACGATGAAAGTACCACACGCCTTGTCTCAGTTGTCAGCTTGCTATAGTTTAACCTTAGCTAGTTTAACTTTCAGCTTCAGACAAGATTTACGTCCTGTCTCTGTCTGCAAGTGATCTAAATCACCTGGTGCTTCAGACTTTGTGGACTGCTGGCTAACAGATGGAGGCTTTGTAGTCCATGGATGCCAACAATTTTTTTTTTTTTGTCTGTTGATGGGTCGATGCCATATTAATGAAGCTAACATACGGGACTGAGATGGTTGTACCTGCGGGAGTAAACCACTCACTCAGCCAACAAGCTTTCTCTCCTCTGTTCATCAAAATTATCAGAAATGTGGAAAGGCCTTTGTGTTTTTTAGGTAGTGTTACTACATACCTTCGCTGCACAAATATGACTCATGGAAATTTGTGTAAAAACTCAAATGTCGAGAACCGCGACCGAATGGCTCATTGAACCTCTTTGGCAACACACCGTGAGCACATGTTTGTACCACTAGCATGGCTGACTTCCTGTGACACCACATGTAAACAACCGTGGAAGTGATCAGTTTTCAGTTTAAGTGCGTTTGTGAGGAAGGTTCCTTGCTCCTGGGGGAATTTTGATGTAGCCATTTAGTGTGACTTTCATTGTGTCTGCCGGTTGTCTTCAGGAAATCATATTAAAAGAAACCGCACATTTTAAAAGTTCAAACAGTTTTTACTGAAGCCTAATTGCTTTAAGATTTTTTGAAACCAGGTTTTGTGGATTATGAAGATTCTCTATCGCTTACCAGTGCATGTACGTATTGGGGAGATGCATCTACCTTTAATAGGTAAGCGAAGGCCACTGTCAGTGTTTTGATTGATTAGTTAACGTGATATTTTACTTGGAACAAGAACTTATTTATCAAGAATGAATGTCTCGAAAGGATTCTACATAATTATACTGATGTGTTTTGGTAGTTAAATATGAGTAAATTATTACATTTATTCACTATTTGAATCCAGTTACGCGGGCGTTACTGCTGGGATGCGTTGCGTAGCCTATGTGGAAATGTTTTGCCGACATGGCAACTAAGTTTGTTTTTAAGCAAACTGCATAAATTCAGATAACCTGAATTATCTCCCTGTTTTATTTACAGGGAATGAACTCTTGTTTGAGGGTAATGGTGATTCTAGTTTGGCTAATGGTGGCGTGGGTTTAATTTTCGTTGCTCATGAGGGACTGAGCCGGGAAAGTTAATGTGTTGTGCACACACACCATAAAAAACATGCTTGCATATCTTTTTTAAATGTTGCATTTTGGAAGGAGAGGCGAGAGTAATTCGGAGCTTCAGTTACTGGCCTGTGTGTTTCTTGCACTGGGTTAGCCCGCTCTAACTTTTACCAGATTGGCAACAGTGTAAAAAATAAAATGTTTACAAAACTAGAAAAAGTTAAGGCAACCAGCTGCAAAGCAGTTTTGAGTTTGCTCAGCTTTGAGTCTCAGTGGTTGTCCTGCCCAAACTCATTTTTTAAACGACTTGAAACTTGAAGTTGAGCCAACTCAAAAACGCTTTTGCTACAGCTGGTTGCCTTTTTTCTTAATGTTCAGTCAACTTTTTATTTTTAAAGTGAATGGGCAGTTTTTATACTGGGTCTAATTGTATGGTCAGAAATGTATTTGATTTTTGTTATTGTCTGTGAAATTTCTGTTTGTTAGGCCACTGTTTTGCTACTGTTTATTTTCATAACTCACATGAGTGAGTTATATGCAGTTATTTCCAAAAGACAAGTAATAAATTGCCTTTTGCCACAAGCAGACATTCGATGGACTGTTTTGTGGACGCATCACAGAACTTGAGGTTACACCACATTTTGGAATGAATATGCCGTCGTGCACCAGTACCCCAGAAAACGGGTCACGCGTACATTTGATTTGACTTGATTGCCTGAGTTGTGTAAGTTTGAGGACTGTAGAAAAATCAAGGACCTGTTCAGCCTAAGACTGGCAAATGAAAAAAAAAAGTTTAAAGATAAAAAATGCGAATGAAAGGAGTGCGGGAGTGAGTTTTTATTTATTTTTATGCTTAAATAATATTTTTCCATTTATCACTATGATTGTGTAAAAAAAATACATTAATAAGTAAATTAAATGAAAATGAGGCAGGCAGAGTGTAATATAAGTCACTGATCCAGAGTCATGTGACCAATTATCTGGGGAGGGGGGGACTTTTCCAAAGAAAAGGTCGCCCTTTATGCTCTTGGCCCACCTTTGGCTTTCATCACGGCACACACTCCTCATGGTATTGTTTTGAAAATCTTACACAATATTACAACATTTATTTCCAACCAGATGTGCATTCAATTTTGGCCGATAAATATTGTATTGATGATGGGCAGGTCAAGCTACTCTGTTTAAGCCTTCCCCAGCACTTCCCAGAGACTTTCATTTGATTAAGGTCCAGACTCTGAGGTGCCAATTACTGTGTGAAAGCCTGATGAATCTCAGCATTGTCATCCTAGAATATGCCTGTGTTATCCAGGGATTAAAAAGTTAATTGATGGGTCACTGGACATTCAGTATATTCAGGTAGGCTGCTGAATTCATTTAATTGCTGCAGAACAGTGCTGAGCCCAGACCTGACCAACTGCAGCAGCCCCAGATCATAACACTGCCTCCAGAGGCTTGTACAGTGGGCTGTATGCAAGCCGGGTGCATCAATACATGGGCTTCCTTTCTTACCCTGACGAGCCCATCACTCTGGAATATGGTAAATCTGGACTCATTAGACCACAAAACCTTTTTTCCATTGTTCCTCAGTCCAATCTTTATGCTCCCTTGTAAATTGAACTTGTTTTTCCCCTATTAGTCCCACTAACAAGGAGTTTTCTTGTGGCCAAGCAGCTGTTTGGTCCCAATACCACAAGTTTGCGTTGCATCATGCATGTGGAAATGCTCTTCCCTTCATAACCATGAAGCTTAGCTATGAGTTCTGCTGTTCATTTTTTGAGATGAGACTTCATCAAGTATATTTGTGATCCCCGATCAGGATCAATCATGATTTTTCTCCAAACCATTTCTTCTGGGAAGTCGACCACTATCCTTCCAGGTTTTAATAAATTGTAGGACAGTTCATGACCCAATTCTAGTGAATTCAGCAATCTCCTAAGCTGTTTTCTTTGCTTGATACTGGCCAATAATTTGCCCCTTTTGAAACCCAGTGACATCTTTTCAATGACAATGAGATGCGTCCGACATGGTTTTGAAAGAAATGAGAAGTTATGCACTGAATCAGTCAGAATTAAGAGTTATTGCCAGCTGAAACGTTTTCACCTCTGCAGTAATGATTCATAGGCTCATTTACTTATAATTCAAAGGATTCATTTACTTATGTAAATGCAAACGGTGACTTTTTTTGGGCAGGGATATATCTCAGGGCAGGTGTGTGCCCTGCCAGGTTTGTTTGCTGTGAGTACACTGAAGGCTGTGTGCTTTCCTGCACACTGTACTGAGAGGGTGTGTATCTCCATTGTAAGCCTGGCTCTGAGTAGCCTGTCATATTACAGTATTTAATCAGTGTGCACTATCAGGACATGGTGTAATATAAACTGATATATTTGGGCACTGTGCCAGATCAGGTATGTTTCCTGTGGCTGGTCTAACGAGAGTGTGCATTTTGAGTATGTTTGGCCAGATGGTGTGTATCAGATGATCAGTGCTGCATTTGTTTATTCAAAAAGTGTTTGTTCTTCTGGTGCTGGATTATGGGCGTGGCTACAGTCATTAAGATGTGTTGACTGAGGAACCAGGTGACCCACTGAGAGATGCACTACCCCCTAGGGGGTTGTTGCCAAGCAGTAATGGCTGTGTTTAAAGGGATAGTTCACTTTTTTTGAAGTGGGGTTGTATGAGCTACAAATTGCCACTACTTACATTAGATGCAGTAGAAAGCTCTCTGATCTCCCCCAGGTAGCCGCACCAGTGCATAGTGCTGGACGAAGATTTAGGCGATACACTATAGTGAACGGTCCCAAAGTAACAGCGTATTTTCACGGCCTAAAAGAGGTCCTACCTGAAAATAATACACCACTTTAATTGTACGCTATATTACAAAAATTTACAACACTTCAGCTGCTCGGAAAAAACACAGTTGCTCTTGAACTAACCAACTGACGTATTCCTCTGCGCGGGCCTATTGGAGTAAACTGCGCGCTGTAGTGATCAGCTGTTTGGGTCACAGTAAAGCGTTTCGCATGTATTCGCGTCTTTGCATTGACTTTGAATGTAATCTTGAGAAAAATTTGTTTCGCGTCCAGTGTAAAAGCGGCTTAAGTGCGGTTGTGAAGTCGGACGGTCGTTAAATTTATGCAAACATTTCGAAAATGGTGTGCGTTGCTTTCCTGGATGTGAAAGCGAAGCTGTATCCTGATGCACTTACAGCTTTCACCGCATTCCTTTGCGGGATAATGGACTTCGGCAGCTGTGGTTAGTTGCACTCAACATGGATATTGATACGTCACCCGTATCCCTAAAAGAGCTCCATGTTTGCAGCATTCATTTTTCCAAAGAGGATTTCATGAGGCCACATTCAGAGAAATCTCAACGGTGCACGCTGAAGAGCACTGCTATACCCATTAGGCATGGGCCGGTATGAGATTCTGACAATATGATAACCTTTAGCAAAAATATCACGGTTTCACAGTATCGCGGTATTGTAATTACAGCTCTAAAATGTATTCTTTTAAAATTTCTAGGTAAAAAACGTTTTGCCATTGAACACAATCTATTTTATTTTTAAACAACATATACAATATTTGGTATATTAGTAAACGTGTACCATGTTAAGTTAAAATAATAAAATAAATAATTGAATTCTTCTAAATAAAATTAATTTAGTACCTTAAGGGAGCCTAAACCTGCAGCTCAACAATAATCATGACCTGCACTTTCTGTCTTTGACAACTCATAAAAAAAAACTGCTCATACCGCAGGAACGGTATGATGGAAAATTTTAGCGGTTTTGATACCGTGACTTTTTCAAACCACGGTGTACCTTGAAACCAGTAACCGGCCCATGCCTAGTACCTATGCATCAGGTAAGAGAGTGCAACACCTGTGAAAAAGTCTAATGTCACGTTGCAGCACAAATTGATATCACGCAGGGCCTACGCAGCCACATACTGTGTATCCGCTGTGCTGGTTATAATAGGGATTTTTTTTTTTTTAATTTGAAATGTAATTCTATGCCATTGAAATGCTGTCTCTGCCACAAACCACTAAGAGTCTGACCTAAACAGCTGATCGCTACTGCACGCAGTGAACTACGATGCGCCTCGCGGAGGCATACGTCAGTTGGTTAGTTCAAGAGCAACTGTCTTTTTTTCCAGCAGCTGAAGCACTGTAAATTGTTGTAATATAGCGTACAATTAAAGTGGTGTATTATTTTCAGGTAGGACCTCTTTTAGGCCGTGAAAATATGCTGTTACTTTGGGACCGTTCACTACAGTGTGTCGCCTAAATCTCCACCCAGCACTATGCGCTGGTGCAGCTACCTGGGGGAGATCAGAGAGCTTTCTACTGCATCTAATGCATGTAGTGGCAATTTCTAGCTCATACAACCCCACTTCAAAAAAAGTGAACTATCCCTTTAAGTAGCCTGGAATCCATCCATATTAAGTGCTGGTCGCTCCCAATGGTCACTCATTGATATCCACCTCTTTCACAGCTCTTTCACGACTTTGTGACGTTACCCATAAATCATAGGGTATCTCGGTTCGTCTCTTCCGTTTGATGTGCTTGTCAATGGTTGCATAGCTGTAAAAGCCAGCTTTTAGTTAATACAAATGGAAACAAAACGGAAGTGCATACATAGTACGGATGTTTTAAAAAGTTACGAGGACAATTCCGTTATAGTGCCTCACCCGTCACTTCTCACAGAGGGGGTAGATGACATAAAACAATGGCCCGATGTTAGCTACATCTAGTTAATTATTAACCTCCGCCAAACGAAGTTGGCAGGAGGTATATGTGATTGCTGCCATTTGTCTGTTTGTTAGAGAACACAACAACTCTAAAAGTAATGGACGGATCTCTGAAATTTTGTGGGTGGGTCGCTATTACATCAGGGATGGATTTTGATGGTGATCGGTCAAACAATATGCCCACCACAGCAACCATCGCGAAATCCTATGTTGCAGATATACAGATCTTACAAGAGTGGGCGTGTCATATGAAAGTTATGAAACGAGTTTACTTAATAAGCAACAAACCTAAAATTTACTTAATGACTTTCCTAACTTTCTCATTCTGTTTATCACATAACTGAACTGCGTAATTTCATGGAAAGCAAATGTAATTTCCCTTAGCGCCCAATGTATGTTAGCACTGCGCTAACTACATCGCTCTGCTAACTCAGTCTCTGAGTCACAGATATTCGTGGCTGAACGAGCAACGCTTGGTAAATTCAGTCAACTGAGTAGCTAGCTAATGTTAGCTCGCTGGGTACCAAACTAATGTTACATAATGGTTTTGAAAAAGTATTGCATGTACGCTGCCTAGCTAAGTAACGTGAACTTAGTTATGTCAGTGGCGCTTAACTAGCCTCCTGCAGCGCTGAGCCATAGCAATTCAACCAACGTTACACTCGGTATTCAGTTTGGCTTGGTAGAAACAGCGAGACGTAACGCTAAGCGATTTCTCCCCCCCCCATGCTGTCAGCCAATGCGATTTTCGCAGAAGTGAAATATAGGATCATGTCAAAAATATGTCATGACCTGGGCTATGAGAAAATTACTTCAGTTATGTGATAAACCTTAAATTTCTTACGAGCCATGTTCACTCAGCAAGAGTACAACTGTGCTGCCTTGGCGGAGGTTTGCACTCAAGGAGTGCCTCCAGTTACCTTGTGTTTTCCGAAGGCGTTGATGGCGAAGAATTGCAAAATTATAAAAGCACGGAGACATATAATTACCTGCATTGTAACAAAATAGGTAAAGTTCTGCTCAAGAAACACATCGACTTCATATTTCTGAAGGCAGCTGTTGAGCACAGCCAGAGCGTCAGTCAAGCTGAACATACAGCGTGGGTAATGCTGAGGGAAAGTGGAGTCGTCGAGACAGTCGACTGCTCATGTATTGCCAGATTAGGGAAATCATGTAGTCATGCAGCAGCTATTCTGTGGAAGGCAGTGTTATTCATTAAACCACAGCTCCCTTCAGTTATCCAAACATCAGAACAATTAGATATATTTACAAAGATGTTATTGTGCTTTCATTTCCGAAGATATATGCGCTTAAGTTCAGCGGTGAGTGGTTAAATGATGAACATCCTATTGATGTCATTATTTCTCATTTTTTTTGTTGTTTGGACTAGCTGAGACTGTTTGTTGCGGTCATTGGCACCAAGGCTACCGGAAAAACAAAACCGAACAGCGGAAGTGGGCATTCTGTCATGGCAGCGCCCATGGGCCTCTGGTGAAACCAAGGCGGTAGGAATACACACAGAAGTTGAAGCTCAATTGAACGCTCTGGAAGATAGCAGATGATCACCTAGCGGTAGCTTCTCCATTCACCCCCATTCATTTTGTCTGACTTTTGACATCAAATAACTTTACACTAAAAACATTATGAGCCTTCATGTCAGCGATAATATTTTCCACAGAGAAACTACATTTTGTAGCAGACGTCTTTACTTCGTATGTAGCGTTATGGTCTAATAGTAAGCATTTTTAGCCGATGGCACCAGGCTAGGCTAAAAGTGATGTGAAATGCCGGCGACTTTCTGTCGCACAGGAGGTAAATAACCGTACTGTTTAGACCAGAAGCCCAAAGACGAATCATAGAAAGTAGATGATTGAGCCACATCGCTAACGAAGTGAAGTACCTATGAAGTAATGGAACTAAAACATAATAACATCGCACGGAATCAGATTATACTTGCAGACGCAATCGCTTGCTCGCTGGGAATTATGTGTAGGATACATCTACTAGACGAGTTACCGCTTCTCAGGACGTTGGTTTACGTCAGCGAGCTGACTTCGAGCCTGCGCAATAGGCGTGGTGCTCAACTGAAAACTCGTTCAATTGAGCTTCACGCTCTCCCGTTGAAAACAGCGCCGTCCCGCCGTCCACTTCTTTTACTGTCTATGGGTGAAACTTGTGGATAGTCTCGCTAGAGTCCCTTTATACCGAGAGTAGCGACAACTCCGTATTTGAACGCCATCTTGTTTCCGTCTTTCAGTGTGCGCGCATATGGAACAGTGAGACGTCAGCTTTTTCCTACGCTCTTTAACCGTGACTACATTCAGAATATAGAACCGATTCTGATGTCTTATTGCTAAATGAGCCTCGCAAACTAATTTACCCACATCTGTGCTGCTTCACAAGCTAAATGAGCGCAGAATTTAACTAAAGGCACTCCTAGAGTGCAAATGTCCACCAAGGGAGCACAGTCTTAATCTTGCTGAGTGAACATGGCTCTTCAGGAATTTAAGGTCCATCACATTACTGAAATACTTTTCCCATAGCCCAGCTCATGACATATTTTTGACATTACCCACGTATCACTTTTTCGAAAATCGCACTGGCTGACAGCGGGGGGGGAGAAATCGCTGAGCGTTACTTCTCACTGTTTCGATTAAGCCAAACTGGATACCGAGTGTAACGTTGGTTGAATCGGCATGGCTCTGCGCTGCAGGACGCTAGTTAAGCGCCACTGACGTGACTTAGCTAGACAGCGTGCACGCAATACTTTTTCAAAACCAATATTTAATATTAGTTCGTTACCCAGCCAGCCACTCAGTTGACTGAATGTACAAAGCGTTGCTTATTCAGCCAGGAATGTCTGACTCAGAGACTGAGTGAGCAGAGCGATGTAGGCTAATTAGCGCAGTGCTAACATACATTGGGCGCGAAGGAAATTGCTTTCCATGAAATTCCGCGATTCAGTTGTGAGATAAACAAAATGAGAAAGTTCTTAAAGTGGTTGAGTAAATTTTGGGCAACTCACATACGCGAATTTGTTCCATCGTCAAGGCAACTTACCTGACGCAAAAACGAAGATGAAGCGGGTTTCCAGCCGGCTCTGCTAACCTTCATTTCCCAAATCTGTCGTCTTTTTAGATCAGAACAGTGACGTGCGGTCGGAGGTTAGTTTGGTGAGGCAGAATCCTTCCCTTTGCTTGATTAGCAATCAGACGATTAACTAGTTTAGTAAGACTATCCGGCAGAATGACAGGCCAGTTTAAGTTTCCGCGCGTTATTACTCAGTACATCGAACCTGAAATACTCACTAGACAGCAGATTTGCGTGTACTTGCTTCCAGGAAGCCGAAGCAATGTCATCAACGAATATTAAAACAGTTCGACTTATGCAGAGTTCAATGCTTAATCAATATACAATGTATTCTCCTTTAAATACGCGCTTTTACACCCAAACAAAAAGCGGGCGTTTATTTTCAGTCTTCTTTCATAATCCGATTAACAAAATGTTTAAACGATATACAGAATTACCGAGAGCCGACAATTTTTCCTAATTGATTATTCAGATTTCCATCCTTGCAGTCTCAAATTGAAGCGTATACGTGAATGAATCTTTTTGTCATTATCTCCTCTATCAGTATCAGGCTTCCTATAGGCTTGGTCTTAATTGTTTTGATTGTCAATCAGGAATAGTACGTGGGAACAGGTTCGCAATATCCTGTGATAAAAGTTTGGGTCACTGCCTCACCTCACCGCACATCTCTGGCTTCCTGTCCAATATTTAATTCTGTGACAATGGGGCAAAATAATCGGTGATAATCTGAGCTCACGTTCACTTCTCCCCATTTGAATCAATTCATTCAGGACCCGCCGCAAGTCTATCTAAAGGGGCGGGGCACCCTTGTGACTGTGAGCCAATCACAGATCTTGCATGAATTTTGTGCGAATATTTGAAAGTCAAACGATAGCCTTCGGACCATAGACTGTATAAAATGATGGACGCAGCACTCTGGTCCGAAAAAAGAAGCCCATGCGGAAGTACCGTAAAATGGCATTCTATTTCATGGCCAGCAGATGGCGACGTCGGTGGTTGCAGAAAGAAGTTCAATGCTATAGAAGTCTATGAGAAAATGACCCTACTTTCCCACCTGATTTTTCATTTAAATAATGATTTTTCACATTATTTTTTGGTAGCTATAGCAAGTTTCAAGTCTCCTTCGATATATCATGATGTTCATTTTTGTAAATTATGGTCCCAAGTAGACTAGAATAAAGGATAAAGCCAGAATATGCTTTAGAGGCGTGGCTATCCTCTGGTCCTCGTCCGATACGGTCAGATCTCCCTCTCACGTCCCTCCCCGGATCTTGATTCTCGCTCTCATCCAATAGAAATCACATCCGGTTTCAAAATGACAACATGGCGCAATTCAAATTGCCAAAATCGAGGCTTCCTTTATGGCATGCTGAAACCCATGGGTGACGTCACGGTTGCTTCGTCCATCTTTTTATACAGTCTATGCTTCGGACTGAAGCCAGACCATGTATTAGCAAGTGACCGTTGGGAGTGACCAAAACGGATGGATTCCAGGCTAGTGTTTAAAGGGACTATGTCAGCCAGGGCGCATGTGCGGGACGAAGCGAAAAACTAGAAAATGTTAGGCTAACTATTTCAAGTTCATAGGAGATGTAAGGTGTAAGCATTTCAATCTGTTTATATCGCGTTCATCCTTGAGAAATTCATTGAAATTTTTACCAAAAAACTATCTTTATTGATCGTAGAGCCTATTCATAGCATCAGTTTGTCATAGTTTGGGTTTTGTAGCGTTATTATTGCTTTTAAGTTAGCCTATGTTGATTGTTATGTCATCCCATGGCAGTCGTTGAACTGGAAGCGGTCGCAAAAGGATCTATGACAGCTGCATGTCAGACAAATAGTTGTGACAAACAGGTTCTGCGAACATTAAAGACAGTTGCTTGATTTAAAAAAAATCCCCAAACTTCTCAATGATGCACGCGATGCAAACAGACTGAAACTCCACCACAAATTCACCGGTTTACCTTACCTCACACTTTGTGTTTTCGCCCAAAGAATAATGGATGGATAGTATAAATTATTCTCCGTGGGTTTCGGCTAAGATAAATGTGGTTACTCTAGCAACTCCGTGTTTGCAGGCCGTCTTCTGTATTTAAAACAGCAACGAAGGTACGCTTTACACACATACTAATAAGCTTGGGGTTTGTATTTCTGCTCCCTTGATATCGCACTGCATGTATGAAAGTGTTTATCGACTGGACTTCTACTACGCATGTGCCCCAGCTGACATAGTCCCTTTAAGGCCCTGATGACTGGCCTCTTCAGGGCTGCAGTGATCAGCTTCCTGATTCACACACTGGGCCACAGGGCTGTTATGATTGGCTGGTTGGTTCAGACACTGGGCCAAAGGGCTGTTATGATTGGCTGGCGGGTTCACAGGTTGGGCCACAGGGATGCCGTTATTGGCTGGCTGGAATAAATGTAAAGACCTGAGAGAGTAAAGGAAATATCAACTTTTTTACCTGCCTTTTGCATTTCCTGTTGTTCAGACTGTGAGTCTTATCTCGGTTTTTGAGCTCTGTGTCAGTAATCCCTGTAATGTTTGGAGTCGAGGCTAGTGTGTGTATTTGTGACTGTAATTGTGTACCAGTGAAAATGACTTTGGGGTCTGTGTTGTGAAATAAAGTTGTGTGTTTGCAGTTTACTGCCTGTAACTCTATCAGCTCCTGCTGATAAATATCGCTCTGTTACTGCGCCCTAGAGGAAGACTCTGACACATGCAGTATATTACACACCGTCCACTAATACAAGAAAACTGTGATGATAGCATTAGCACTTCGCTCACTCTGAGACACTGCTGGCTAGTGATGCCGACCCTCCTAATTCTCCTCAGTTTGATACAGTCTCCATTAGTGAAACGGGAGTATGGAAGTGGGCATTAATGATTGATAACCATCCCATTAGCAGTTCCCAGCCGTTTGCCCCCTTAGAGCCTGATCTGAGAGAGGACTGAACTTATGTGCTCTTCACTTTCACTTTATCTTTCCATATAACATTACAGATCCTGGCTGCTCCCCAGTTCGGCAGGTTGGTGGATATATGAGGAGTGAGGCTGACCCTCGGTGAGCTCGATCTGCTATGAAATCTCACGGCCAGCGTTTCAGCACAGGAATTCTCAGGTGAGGCTTCGGTCTGGACTCGGCCAATCAAATTCAAGTTACAAATGTGCCCCCCACAAATTGATGTGACAAGTTCTACCCATCCTGGAGTTCTTTGGGCATAACTCTAAACAGCTGAAATTGGCTGTAATCTGCATTATTCAAATTCTACTGCTGACTGAGATACTATACTGGCAGATAAAATTGTCAAATTTAGAAACTCATACATTCATAAATATGGCCGTTCACTGTGTTTACTCAATGGAACACAAATGTCCCAGGTGTTATACTGAGTATACTGTATGCCTACAAGATTTAGGTTTATTTATTTTATTTTATTGATCTCTACTTGCTGAGGGAAGGTTGATAGCACTGGCACGTTATGTCACTGCCAGGACCTGTGAAACCATCAGGCTAGGTGCCATTGGGCGGTGCTCAGTGTGACTAAAACTCTACACCAGCACCGAGAGTCGAAAAACAGCCCAACTCATAAACCGCCCGCAGCGTTAGAAAAAGCCAGAGGCCAAACCTTCAAACTGGTCTGATATTGGAGGCTGCAGTACCAACAGACACCAGCAGGAGGAGAGACTAGAGGAAACTCAGTTTGTGCCACAGAAACACCTGATATCCCTCGTGTTGTTTGCTGAAGGCTTTGCCTGTACTCTGGTTATGTTCCATACAGGTCTTTAACCCCTTCAGTGCCAATGATGTAAGATATCAAAGTCAGACGGGAGCTCTTTTAAACAAGTTGCCACATGATGGGTTTTCAACAGCTCAGGACAACTACATTTTTAATTCTTTTAAAATGTATTCGGCGCTCGCAAGGTTAAACTGAATGATGTGGCTGAAGCCATTCCTGCTTGGATGCATACTGGCTGTTTGCAATGCTTGAAAACTGCTGGCTTTCTGAGCCAATCGCAGATCAGCACCTCCGATGTCCTACACTCCCTCATGCAGTTTCTTCTTGACTGAGCTCTTTCAGGAAGTGTTATGCTGCATCAGTACCAAGATCCATCTCTGCTGTTACTGTTCAGTCCCTGATTAATGCTGGAATAAAATATATGGCCGGACGGGAAGGACTCATCTCCTTTACTCAGGGCGATCACTGAGCCAATATAGCCCATCTGCACTGAGGATGTACAAGGCTCAGAGGACAGACCACAAATATATCAATCCGTTACAGCCTTTCTGCAGAGCACAAATATATCAATCCGTTACAGCCTTTCTGCAGAGCACAAATATATCAACCCGTTACAGCCTTTCTGCAGAGCACAAATATATCAACCCGTTACAGCCTTTCTGCAGAGCACAAATACATCAATCCTCTACAGTCTTTCTGCAGAGCACAAATATATCAATCTACTACGGCCTTTCTGCAGAGCACAAATATATCAATCCTCTACAGCCTTTCTGCAGAGCACAAATACATCAATCCTCTACAGTCTTTCTGCAGAGCACAAATATATCAATCTACTACAGCCTTTCTGCAGAGCACAAATATATCAATCCTCTACAGCCTTTCTGCAGAGCACAAATATATCAATCCTCTACAGCCTTTCTGCGGAGCACAAATATATCAATCCTCTACAGTCTTTCTGCAGAGCACAAATATATCAATCCACTGCAGCCTTTCTGCAGAGCACAAATATATCAATCCACTACAGTCTTTCTGCAGAGCACAAATATTTCAATCCTCTACAGTCTTTCTGCAGAGCACAAATATATCAATCCACTACAGCCTTTCTGCAGAGCACAAATATATCAATCCTCTACAGTCTTTCTGCAGAGCACAAATATATCAATCCACTGCAGCCTTTCTGCAGAGCACAAATATATCAATCATCTACAGTCTTTCTGCAGAGCACAAATATATCAATCCTCTACAGCCTTTCTGCAGAGCACAAATATATCAATCCTCTACAGTCTTTCTGCAGAGCACAAATATATCAATCCACTGCAGCCTTTCTGCAGAGCACAAATATATCAATCCTCTACAGTCTTTCTGCAGAGCACAAATATATCAATCCACTGCAGCCTTTCTGCAGAGCACAAATATATCAATCCACTACAGTCTTTCTGCAGAGCACAAATATTTCAATCCTCTACAGTCTTTCTGCAGAGCACAAATATATCAATCCTCTACAGTCTTTCTGCAGAGCACAAATATATCAATCCACTGCAGCCTTTCTGCAGAGCACAAATATATCAATCCTCTACAGTCTTTCTGCAGAGCACAAATATATCAATCCACTACAGCCTTTCTGCAGAGCACAAATATATCAATCCACTGCAGCCTTTCTGCAGAGCACAAATATATCAATCCACTACAGTCTTTCTGCAGAGCACAAATATTTCAATCCTCTACAGTCTTTCTGCAGAGCACAAATATATCAATCCTCTACAGTCTTTCTGCAGAGCACAAATATATCAATCCTCTACAGCCTTTCTGCAGAGCACAAATGTCCACTACAGTCTCTCTGCTGAGCACAAATACACATCATCACAACAAATTTTTATCCCTGTAAATCGGCTCATGTTTGGACTGGCGCATGTTAAAAAAACAATTTGAATGACGGACTCGTCACATCACTGCTCTTGTTTCCTCTGTAACTTCTGTCCATTTTAAACGAGCTGAAGCCCAGAGAAATAATAAACACTGGGCCCTCAGGGCCTAAGGGTCGGGGTTCCATCCCAGCTGATATCAGTTAAATGTTCAACAGGAGCAGTTGCAGTGCTCTTGGCTTGGGCTGCTTGCATGATTCTTAATGTGCAGCTGATGTCGATGGGTTCATGTGTTCAAGTGCTGCCTTCCAAACACCATCTTTCTTAAGGACGGCCTGCTTGTTTCGGCAGGATTAAACCGAGCCTCTCTTCGCTCGTATTACTAAAGCATGGCATCATGGTCCCAGAGAGCAGAAACTGAACGTGCCATTCTCCTGTCAGCAGAAACTGAACGTGCCATTCTCCTGTCCGAACTTCATTGGGACGTGTTGCTCTCATCACGTTTTGAAATGGCCATTATTAAAGAAAAACAAAAAGGAAAAACAATAGAGTTGAGTTGGAACATGACTCATTTTGAATTTGAACTTCCTCAACATAATAATGGAATTTTCAAATGACTGCTTGCCATTTTTAATGGCATTTTACATTTAATCTTAGTTCTTTAGGAACTGAGGTTGTACGTAGTTTTACAGTGTATTTACTGTATTTGTGATGTTCAGTTCTGGGCATTTTAAAGCATTTACTGCGTTTGTCATTGCTGTGTTCATCTTTATAATGGAAAAGAGGTCAGTGTCCCTCAGCAGCCATTAAACCCAAATGGGCCAGTTTTACTCGGTGGACTGTGCAACTCAGACATAACTAATCGATACCGATCACACAGCGACCTGCAGTTAAATCCTCATGAAAATCCTTGAGGCAGGTGGTCCGATGAGGTAATGCTGCTGGGGCTGAGCAGACGGACGGAGTGAGAGACCACACGCTGTGGGGGGGAAGTGGATTTGTGCTTCAGACATTAATTTAAAGCTGCTTATTGGACTGTGAACGTCCTGCCGACAGAATCTATTTGAATTCTTAATCCACTAATTAACATTAAGAATGTGAGCAGTCATATAGATTGGCTCAATTTGGCAATTTCCCAACCAGATCAAAAAAACAAACAAAAAAAAAAAAACATTTGCCTTGCTCATAAATACACTGCCTGACTGGGCTGGACGGTTTGGCCAATGCTGTGACCCTGGTGCTGGTAATCACATGACCAAACGCTCCTCCACAGTCATGTGACATCAGTGCTTGTATGGGGTGATATAGTGCAGAGTTGCTGCGTCTGTGCAGTGTGCAGGTCCCAGTTAAGATGGGACCAAGGCCCTCAGGCTTCCAGAGACGATGTCGAGCAGTATGTAATGGATCACCTTTCATAAGGAAGTGATGAGAATGACAGCGGATAGGCTCTGGGCTGGTAAATTAATTAATTAGAGTGGAGGGTGAATTGATTTTCTGGGCCTTGAAGTGCTCTGCTGTTCCTGTAGGGTGGGGCTTGGCTGGTCGGACAGGAAACGCATTAGAGAGGATGCAGGAAATGGGAGTTTGGCAGGAAGGGCTGCCGGCGGATCAGGACTGTGTCTCATTACAGGAGCTGGAGCCCGAGCCTCTGTCTCTCGTCATGATCAGATGATGTCAGAGCACCAATCAGCAGCACTCGTGTATGATCACGTGATGTCAGAGCACCTATCAGCAGCACTCGTTTATGATCACTATACTCTGAGAGGGCAGCCTGTATGAGACTAGTCATTAGGAGCATCTGAATTCACGAAAGAGCGAGGATCCCGCCGTGCTAAGACACATGACCTGGAAATGGTTTGGCCTGTAGTCATGACAGGGAGCATCCAAATCATCTGTCGGAAGAAGGAAAGGAGGCTTTTAGCTCCTCAGTGCTTCCGTTCAGGCCCAGTCTTGGAGGAAAGGAAAGATTGGATATGGACCAGAATTATTTTGCATTTGTAGCAATTGGAAACACCACTTGGTCTTGAAGTTTTGTGATGATTTACGAAGACTATGTTCTCCGTAGAGCTCATGACGTATTGAAGGAAAGGATATTCGATTTTTCTCAGATGTCTCCCAAATAACCGCTAAAATCTACCAGCACCTGTGTTCAACTTCACCTGTGATGTTTTCTGACCAGGTCAAGGAAAATTTGAGAGGAATAAGGCCTCCTGTTTCAGAGAGTGAGGACGCAGCTTCTGTTTCCTGTCTGACTGCAGCATATTCCGGCCTCCTGTGCTAAGCCACGCGATCACCTGTCTGTCTGGGGTCACAAGGCACCATAGATACAAATGGGTCACACAACACCATAGATACAGGGGGTCACACAGCACCATAGATACAGGGGGTCACACATCACCATATATACAGGGGTCCCACAACACCATAGATACAGGGGGTCACACGGCACCATAGATACGGCAGGTCACACAGCACCATAGATACAGGGGTCACACAGCACCATAGATACAAATGGGTCACACAGCACCATAGATACAGGGGGTCACACAACATCATAGATACAGGGGGTCACACAGCACCATAGATACAGGGGTCACACAGCACCATAGATACAGGGGTCACACAGCACCATAGATACAGGGTCACACAGCACCATAGATACAGGGGTCACACAGCACCATAGATGCAGGGGTCACACAGCACCATAGATACAGGGGGTCACACAACACCATAGATACAGGGGTCACACAACACCATAGATACAGGGGGTCACACGGCACCATAGATACAGGGGGTCACACAACATCATAGATACAGGGGGTCACACAGCACCATAGATACCGGGGGTCACACGGCACCATAGATACGGGGGTCACACAGCACCATAGATACAGGGGGTCACACGGCACCATAGAAACAGGGGTCACACAGCACCATAGATACAGGGGGTCACACAACACCATAGTTACCGGGGGTCACACTGCACCATAGATACAGGGGGTCACACAGCACCATAGATACAGGGGGTCACACGGCACCATAGATACAGCAGCACCATAGATACAACAGGATCTCTCACATGGGCACACACACACACGCACACATGCACTCATTGATGTTGGGAGGAACGCAGCGTGAGTGTGTAAATATTCTGGCAGCGGCGAGATGAGGGATGAGGTGTAAATATTAACAGCGGGTGCACAGCGGAGCCCTCAGCTGAACACACCCACCCAGCTCCCTCCGCACCCTGGCCTGGGACACTGAGCTACCTGGTGCGGTATAGAGTTGTGTTGCAGGGATGTGCTAAAGAGATGTGCTACAGGGTTGTGCTAAAGAGATGTGCTAGAGGGATGCACAAAACAAATGTGCTACAAGGATGTGCGACAGAGATGTGCTATGAGGTTATGCTACAGAGTTTTGCTAGAAAGATGCACTGCAGTGTTGTGCTACAGAGATGTGGTACAGGGATGTGCTAAAAGGATGTGCTACGGAGATTTGCCGCTCAGTGTGTGTACATTTGAGGGTACGAGTGTGTGTATGTGTGAGATGGCAAGTATGTGATAGTGTGTGTGTGTGTGTGTGTTTGTGATTTTGATTCTGTGTGAGATCGTGTGTATGAGAGAGTATGCGTGTGTGTGTGTGTGTGTTTGTGCATGAGTGTGTGTGTGAGAGAGCGTGCAATTTTATGTGAGTGTGTGTGAGAAAGTGAAAGTTTGTGTGTGTGTGTGTGTGTATGTGAACGTGTACGAGTGTGTGCGTGAGATGGCATGCAAGCGTTCTGCGTATTTGTGCGCCTGTGTGTGTGATGCGTTTGTCTAAGAGCGTTTGAAGTGTATGTGAGTGTGTGAGAGAGTGCGAGTGTGTATGTGAAAGTGCGAGTGCATGTCAGTGATTGCGTGCGAGCGTGTGTGTGTGTGTGTTAGAGTGACCAGGTGCCTTGCACACACGTGCACACATGCACGGACGCACACTTTAATGCGTACATGCACAGACAGGTGCTCAGACACATGCAGGAACGCACAACCACACAGGCAGCCAGTTGTATCTGGGGTGAAATTATGGGATGGAGAAATTGTTTCACGTTTGAGTGGCTGGAATGAGCTGTATTTAGCAGCTGTCTTTCAGGGGGTGGAGATTCTGGGGATAAAAAAGGCAATTCTCTTTTTCACACACACACACACACACACAGTCACAGACTCGTTCTCTCTCACACACACACACACACACACACACATAGACACACACACACATGCAGATGCGCTGCTCACTTTGTAATGATGATTGTTTCCCTGTGAGCGACATGAGCAGTTCAGCAGAGGACAGGGGGACGGAGGACAGGGGGACGGTTGAGTTTATTACTGCAGTGAGGAGCTTCAGCCGTGAGCCTCACTAACTCCTGCTCATGGGGAAGACGTGAGAATCGTACCTGAGCTGCGGCGTGACAGCCTCAGATGCTCTAAGCGACTGCATGTGCATCGCTCCCTTCCTCTCAGCTTCATGCCCGATTCCTGTGTGTCGGACTGAAGCTCAGGCCTTTTACCCTTTCAGCGAATGATGTGAGATATCAAAGTCAGATGCTGTTCAAAACCTATCATTTGGCAACTTTTTTAAAAGAGCTCCCGCAGGGGAGGGTAAGGGTTAGCTCCTGCAGGGGAGCTCTTTTAAACAAGTCGCCACATGATAGATTTTCAACAGCTCAGGATAACTACATTTTTAATTCCTGGAAAATGTATTCGGCGCTCAAAGGGTTAAAGATGTCTGCTGAGCCCTGTGTGAGCGATCTTTACCTTCCCATTGTTTTCATTCTGATATGCTGTCATCCGCCTGTTTTCTCCTCTGTGATTGGCTCTTACCGACCTGTCCCTCCTGTGTAACTGGCTCTGATCCACCGGTTCTCTCTTGTGTGATTGGCTGGTACCTGCCTGTACTCCTCTGTGTGATTAAAACTCTGGTCTCCAGCTCTTGTAGCGTATGTGTGTCTTTACTGCACCAATCAGCTCATCTGAGCATTACTCAGCTCATATGCTGCATGAGTGCTGTGTTCAGCTAGTGTACTGAATAGTGGGCAAGTAAAGTATGTTGATTAAAATGCTGCGCCATGTCAGACATTCTCCCAGGATCTGTTTTCACTTTAAAATCAGGACCCAGTTTGGGTACCAAATGGCCCGGCAGGTGTTCTGTGTTCCTGGCTGCTGTAATCGGTGAAGTACGGAGCAACAATTCAAACCAGGAGAGCCAGCGGCTTGAGGACCAGAGCTGTGGAACATTCCAGCAACATGCAGAGCGAGCAGCACCAGAGGAACTGAGTCATTACCAGGCCTGCCCAACCCGCTACTGCAGATCTACCATCCCATTGGCTGTCATAACCAGGCCTGCCCAACCCCGTACTGCAGATCTACCATCCCATTGGCTGTCATAACCAGGCCTGCCCAACTCGCTACAGCAGATCTACCATCCCATTGGCTGTCATAACCAGGCCTGCCCAACCCGTACAGCAGATCTACCATCCCATTGGCTGCCAAAACCAGGCCTGCCCAACCCACTACAGCAGATCTACCGTCCCATTGGCTGTCATAACCAGGCCTGCCCAACCCACTACAGCAGATCTACCATCCCATTGGTTGTCATTTAGAGTATAGGTTTAGGTTTACAGTGAACATGTACAATGGTTGAAGGTAATTACGTCTGACCCCTTAGGCAGGTAGTGCAGCTGAATTTACTTACCGGATAGTGTAACCACTGATGGGACACCGATCTGAGGAGGAGTGGAATTTCAGCTGTAATAGTTGCACTGGCTTTCGCTGATCTTCACTCACTCTCATACTGAGGGTATGAGGCTTTAGCCGAGAGGCTCTGAGTCGCTCTCATTCTACCAATGGGAGGAAGAGGTGTTGTCCGCATGTGTTATGATGTGTTGCTGCACTGGTGTACAGCTGTACTGATGCGCAGCTGCATTGTTGTACAATCTGCTGAAGAATGGGCCATCTTTCCTCATTTGTCTCTCTCCCCTCTCCCTCCCTCTCTTTCTCCCTCCCTCCATCCCTCCCTGCCTCTCCTCTCATTCTCTCTCTCACACACACACCACAGAGCTGCACAGGGTGTGTAGGGCGTTTGGGGTGGGGCGGTGTTAGGATTTCTCTGGTGGAGATGACTTCTTGCTTACAGCCTCCCGCGGAGTCCTCCAGCATCCCAGCAGCCCCTTAAATTAAACAAAGCGTCTGTGCTGGCAGCCTGGAACTCTTATTCCTCTGTCTGCTCTATTTGTTTCATTTTTTTTTTTTAATGAATATGACAGTTTGGGCCATGAGAGGAATACTTACCAGGGAGGGCGAAGAAGTTTCTGGAGAAATTTCCTCTGCTTTGGGTGATCAGGTGACTCTGAGAATTTCCCATGATGCAGCAGAGCTGAGGAAATGTTATGTGTTTGTGAGGCTGCGACCACTTTTGATACAGTAGAGTATAGAGGGTGCTAACTAGGAGAGCTCATGATCCTATAGTGTCTGGGCCGGGGGCCTGGGACGTGAGGTTTGTGTCGACACACACACACACACACACACACACACACACAGATACACACTCACACACTAACACACTCACTCTCGAACACGCTCACTCGTGCAGTCTGTCCAGGTGGCAGGTGATCTGGTCGTGTACCCTGCACACAGACTCTGGTAGACGTTGGGCGAGCCGAAGAGCGTTCGGGAGGAGTTGGCGGGCGAGCCGAAGGGCGTTCGGGAGGGGTTGGCAGGCGAGCCGAAGGGCATTCGGGAGGGGTTGGCGGGCGAGCCGAAGGGCGTTCGGGAGGAGTTGGCGGGCGAGCCGAAGGGCATTCGGGAGGAGTTGGCGGGCGAGCCGAAGGGCATTCGGGAGGAGTTGGCGGGCGAGCCGAAGGGCATTCGGGGGGTTGGGCGAAATAGATTCGAAGAGGCGTTTGGGAGGGGGCATTGGGAGGGGTTGAGGCTGAAGGGCATTCGAGGAGGGGTTGGCAGAGGAGTTGGGCGAGCGAGCCAAGGGCGTTTGGGAGGGGTTGGGCGGGTGAGATAAAGGGGCGCGGGAGGGGCTTGCTGAAGGTCATTCGAGAGGGGTTGGCGGGCGACGATGGGCGTTTGGGAGGGGTTGGCGGGTGAGCCAAAGGGCGTTTGGGAGGGGTTGGCGGGCGAGACAAAGGGCGTTTGGGAGGGGTTGACGGGCGAGACGAAGGGCGTTTGGGAGGGGTTGGCGGGCGAGACGAAGGGCATTTGGGAGGGGTTGACGGGCGAGACGATGGGCGTTTGGGAGGGGTTGGCGGGTGAGCCGAAGGTCATTCGGGAGGGGTTGGCGGGTGAGACGAAGGGCGTTTAGGAGGGGTTGGCGGGTGAGATAAAGGGCGTTTGGGAGGGGTTGACGGGCGAGACGATGGGCGTTTGGGAGGGGTTGGCGGGTGAGCCGAAGGGCGTTCGGGAGGGGTTGGCGGGCGAGACAAAGGGCGTTTGGGAGGGGTTGACGGGCGAGACAAAGGGCGTTTGGGAGGGGTTGACGGGCGAGACGAAGGGCGTTCGGGAGGGGTTGGCGGGCGAGACGAAGGGCATTTGGGAGGGGTTGACGGGCGAGACGATGGGCGTTTGGGAGGGGTTGGCGGGTGAGCCGAAGGTCATTCGGGAGGGGTTGGCGGGTGAGACGAAGGGCGTTTAGGAGGGGTTGGCGGGTGAGATAAAGGGCGTTTGGGAGGGGTTGACGGGCGAGACGATGGGCGTTTGGGAGGGGTTGGCGGGTGAGCCGAAGGGCGTTCGGGAGGGGTTGGCGGGCGAGACAAAGGGCGTTTGGGAGGGGTTGACGGGCGAGACAAAGGGCGTTTGGGAGGGGTTGACGGGCGAGACAAAGGGCGTTTGGGAGGGGTTGGCGGTTTATTGAGTCTGGAGCTGGGAGTCGGACACATCATGTTCACCCAATTCTGTAGCCATCAGCAGCAGAGCTGAGGGTCGGAGCGGCGCTGGATGAGCTGTATCTGATACTCAGGGCCTGATGCTGCACACAGCCTCACACATTACCTGGGGAAACACTCATAATGTTCTCATGATGAGAGAATAAGTCCTCAAACTGTGTGTAATAACACAGAAGTTATGAGAATCTCTCGGTGTGGACACAGTTTAAATCTCATCTCTACTGTAGACAGTTCTAAAGTTATTTAATGTGTTGTACAAACCCCAATTCCAGTGAATTTGGGATGTTGTATAAAATGCGAATAAAAACAGAAGACAATGACTTGCAAATCCTTTTCGACCTATATTCAATTGAGTACACTACAAAGACAAGATATTTAATGTTCAAACTGATAAAGTATTGTTTTTTGGAAACATTCACTCATTTTGAATTTGAAGCCTGCAACACGTTCCAAAAAAGCTGGGACAGGGGCATGTTTACCACTAGCTACATCACCTTTCCTTTCAACAACACTCAGTAAGCATTTGGGAACTGAGGACACTAATTGTAGAAGCTTTGTAGGTGGAATTCTTTCCCATTCTTGCTTCATGTACAACTTCAGTTGCTCAATAGTCCAGGATCTCCGTTGTCGTATTTTGCGCTTCATAATGTGCCACACATTTTCAATGGGAGACAGGTGTGGACAGCAGACAGGCCAGTCTATTACCCGCACTCTTTTACTTCGGAGCCACGCTGTGGTAACGCGTGCAGAATGTGGCTTGGCATTGTCTTGCTGAAATATGCAGGGACGTCCCTGAAAAAGACGTTGCTTAAATAGCAGTATATGTTGCTCCAAAACCTGTATGTACCTTTCAGCATTAATAGTGCCTTCACAGATGTGCAAGTTACCCATGCCATGGGCACTAACACACCCCCATACCATCACAGATGCTGGCTTTTGAACTTCTGCGCTGATAACAATCTGGATGATCCTTTTCCTCTTTAGCCCAGAGGACACAACGTCAATGATTTCCAAAAACAATCTGAAATGTGGACTCGTCAGACCACAGCACACTTTTCCACTTTGCGTCAGTCCATCTCAGATGAGCTCGGGCCCAGAGAAGCCGGCAGCGTTTCTGGGTGTTGTTGATATATGGCTATCACTTTACATGGCAGAGTTTTCACATGCACTTGTAGATGTAGCGACGAACTGTGTTAACTGACAATGGTTTTCCGAAGTGTTCCTGAGCCCACATGGTAATATTCTTTACATAATGATGTCGGTTTTTAATGCAGTGCCGCCTGAGGGACCGACAGTCATGGACATTCAGTGTTGGTTTTCGGCCTTGCCTCCTACGTGTAGAGATTTCTCCGGATTCTCTGAATCTTTTGATGATATTATGGACTGTAGATGATGAAATCCCTAAATTCCTTGCAAGTGCACGTTGAAAAACGTTGTTCTTAAACTTTTGGACTATTTGCCCATGCAGTTGTTCACAAAGTGGTGAACCTCACCCCATCCTTGCTTGTGAACGACTGAGCCTTTCGGGGATGCTCCCTTTATACCTAATCATGACACTCACCTGTTTCCAATTAACCTCTTCACCTGTGGAATGTTCCAAACAGGTGTTTTTTGAGCATTCCTCAACTTTCCCAGTCTTTTGCTGCCCCTGTCCCAGCTTTTTTGGAACGTGTTGCAGGCATCAAATTCAAAGCTGTTTGTACTTAGCAGGGCCAGGTCCCCCTGTGGAAATGTGGTGTTAAAAGCCTTGCGCCTCCGAGCTGCTGAGTGTGTGTGTGTGAGTGTGTGTATGTGAGTGTGTGTATGAGTGTGTGTGTGTGGTGTGTGTGTGTGTGTGTGTGTGAGTGTGTGTGTGTGTGTGTGTGTGTGTGTGTGTGTGTGTGTGTGTGTGTGTGTGTGTGTGTGTGTGTGTGTGTGTGGTGTGTGTGTGTGTGTGTGTGTGTGTGTGTGAGCCCCTGTAATCCCTTGTCCTATCAGTGCTGTTGGACCATCAGTCCTGCAGCCTCATGTAGGCGGTGCTGTGTGCGGCGTCTTGATGGGTCATGTGTGTTTTCTCCCTGACTGGAGCTGATAGGGTAATCAGAGCGACATCAGCACCAATGGGACAAGGTCACTGCCTGATGATTCTCTCCCGTATTGCTTGGCTGCAGTCGTGTAAAGGTCTTTGGGCAAAGTCACCGAACAGACAGGCTTGTGTTCTTTGTGCTGTTTTAGCTAAGCTTGAGTTTTTCATTTGAAACACTCCAATAGTGATGCATCTTTTGACGGCTCATAAATGGGCGAAGCCGAAGCCACACCGTAGGGATGATGTCCTCTGTTGTGTTATGCTCTCTCACACACTTGTTTTACCACCCGTAAAGCTCATATAGGAGAGTGGAGAGAACAGGGGGCGCTCTTGAGTTGGGCATCTGGTGATTCTGTGATTCAGTACAACCTGTGGTGTAGCCCAGCAGCGAGGTCCAGAGAACAAGGCTGCGTTTGAATAGTTTATTTTTTCTTTGAAAAGGTCCTAACGCCTGGAAAACGACCCGGATGGATTTATATGGCAGCCATGTGTATTTGAATTCTCTAAATGTTTAAGAGAGGTGATTAGCACAGGGTACACTGAATCATCTGCGACAAAAATAAAGGAGATGACGACATCCCACAATTCTGAGTGGCAGCAATATTTAGAGTGACACCCATCCATCCAGCCGATCAGGAAAATAAACTTGGGGGCAGACCCGCGACGCATGATCATGTCCCAAGTGAAAACGCATTCAGATTCTCATAGCAGCTCAGTTTTCTTTTAAAGTCCTTCTGAATTCTCCTTTACATCTTTCCTAAATCTCATTGTGTTTTCTAACATGATTAAAGAAATGTAGTAGAAACTAGATGATAAGACGTAATTTTTTTTTGACCAAACACAGCCCAAGTGTGATGTACTAAAGGGGCGGGGTCTAATGAGCCATGACATCATTTTTGCTTCTCTCAGGCTTCGTTAGCCCCAGGAACCAATCAAATTCACTGACCTCTGACCTCCCGCCAAAGGCTGGGCTACCCCCAGCAGTCCCATGTTGCCTGGTGCAGCTGTGATTTCTGATTGGCTGACCTGTCCCCGCTGACTGAAGGCCACTGTCCTACATTAAAGATTTTTCTCTGAGAGAGTTTCCACAGCTGAGCAGCTCCCAGGAGCAGAACCTGGAGTTTAACTGAAGACATAAATGACCTGAATGCGTTTATATAGTTACCCTCACACCGTGCAGCCCAATGATTGTCCTGCAGCCATAGTTTCTGCGCTCAAACGGCTCCTGGAGGTTTCACGGGCTTTACCAATGCGTGGTGCTTACTGATCAATATGTACCCATTCCTAATCAAAACTAATATACAACTGATGGCAGAGACAGGTTCCGGAATGAAGAGGGCTTTTTCTCTGTTCCTTTTCATTTCATGTCATCTATCTCTATATTTATGAACTCAATGTTCATTATTATGATTTTTTTCATTTATTATTATTATTATTATTATGGTTGCACGTTGGGAACAGGGAACTCCTGGCTGCGATCATTCGGCATTACACCGCGTCTACCTCCAAATCTGCTCCTCTCTGCGTAAACGCAGTGCGATAACCCAGCACCCTTTGCGGTTTCTTGGGCGGGCGTGTGCTGTCCCTGCATGGCCCCATCTGCCGGGGAGGGTTTGTTGCGTCTGCTGTCCAGCAGCGCCCTCTTGTGTTCATTCTACATCATGTAACACAACAGTAAACACACCACGGCCCCAACTTTTTTTTGTTAAGAGTTGCAAACATGATATGAAGAAAAAGTGTTTCATTCCACGAAACAAGGAGACAAAGTCAAGAAGGAAAAACTTCAAAGCGTCATGCATCATTTCTTTATATTGTTTTGCAATTTTAGACAGTGCGAGGATGACTTTCAAATCACTTTTTTTTAGTTGTATTTACCACATCGTCCCACCTTTTTTGGAAATGGGGTTGTAGTAGATTTTTCACATGGCAGAGAGCAATACTGTATTGATATGTTTCCCTAAATCCAGGTATTTTCAAATGTATAGGTACATTTTCCAAGATGACTGCACAGTTCCAAAAACTTGACCCACAAATGCCTAATAGTCAACTATTTTTTCAAACTTCTCTGTCAAAATGAAATACTGTCACTAGATTCCATTCTCTGAACCCTATGCTCCATGGATAAACATTTTTATCAAATCATCAGTCTTTTGGCAAAACATTAAACATTATCTAGACTTTTTTTTTTTTTACAGTAGGTTGTCGAACCCATTATAAATAAAATCGTTTTGCAGTCTCTCTATTTAAAAATAACAGCTCTGTAGGGATCGAAAACAAAGGGAAAATAAGTATAATCAGAAATTAAAAAAAAAAAAACTCGAGTAAAAAGAAATATTTTTACACATTCTTAGATAAAGGTAAAGACTAAAGAGGTGACTGTAGCTGCAAGCGGCTTTTCTGGGGATCAAGCCAGTGCAGACTGGAAGAAGTTGGAAGGTTATTATTGACAAAATAATCATGAGAGGATAAAAAAAAAACCCAAAAAAAACCAGATCAAGAGAAGAGAAAGAAAAATAGATATTAATTGAAGCTGCTTTGCAGCGATATCGGGGCCAGGCAAATTTAGGCAATTCTGAGCAACAAGAGGCAAAAAATGGAGGATAACAAGAAAGTTGGGATTACATCGTACATTTTGCATTGATTGACATTTTGGTGAAAGTTGCAGAACTGTAGCACGTACGGTTGGTTTGGTAAGAATTTTCAAAGTTTTTACATTTAAACGCTTATTGAGGAAAACAATAAGTTCCTAAATAGGCAAATAACAAGAATATCAACATTACAGTGTCCATTCTGCCATAGCTGGGACTTGAACTCACAACCTCTAAGAACCAACTCCTAACTCATTGAGCTAATTGGCTGGAAGGGAAAACAGGTGTGAGGCTTCATTAATCAACTCAGGGAGTCACCAGCCAGGCAGCACCTGTCAAGGAAGATTTCAAAAAATGTCAAAATGTCAAAATTTCTGTTATCAAGACAAAAATCTGATAATACATAAATTGCAGCTTGACAGCATAGAAATGTTGGTGATTTGTTTTTAGCAATAAGTGTTTTGCTTCATAAGAGAAAATCTAATGTTTAAAAATGCCATTCTTGCATTACAATTCAAAATGGTTTCAAAAATTCAGTTTTTGAGAAAAAATTCTGATATTTGGCAAACTTCATCGCCCATGACTCTAAAATATTCTCTTTTTTTCAGGAAGATTGAAAATGTATTTATCAAGAATTGGCTGGTATATGTTTACAGTTCTGTTTACAGTCAAACGTTTTCATACGCTGAAGGCTCAATTATTCAAATATCGAAACGCCGGGTGGTATTTTTGTGGAGGACGATCTGAAGATTCAGTACAGCAAATTTGGTGACAATTGAACAAAAATTGTGGGGCAAGAAAAGTTAATAAGTTTCACAGTTTTTGAAAAAAACAGTGTGATAGACTTCATAATTTGTACTAAGTTTAAGTGGACAAAAGTTTCTTAAATATCGGGGCTACATTTTGGTGAAAGTTGCAAATCTGTAGTAGATATAGCTGATTTGTTGTGAATTTTCAACATTTTGAATTTTAGAGGCTTGCTGTAGCGCCACCATCAGGACAATTGGCCTGTTTTTGCAACTGAGGCAATCTGGCATGAGACTGGACTTTTGTGCAAAATTTGGTGATTTTTCATGGGAAGTAGGATTTCCTAGGAAGAAGAAGAAGAAAACTGGCGAAAACAATAGATTCCCAGCAGCTTTCGCTGCATGGCCCCTAAAAATGATTTACCGTTTATTCCGTACAGGAACTGCTCAATTTGTTTAAAAAGTCTGCGTCTGATTTCTCAAGAACGTATAATATCAATTTGAACTCAGTGTGATAGGCAGGTTGTGAGAACAAAAGTGAAGTTGTAAGTATTTAGTGATGGGTAACAGTCATATTTTTTACGGAACTGAAATAGTAATTTGTTATACTGTTTTCTGAAAAGTAGTATTGTTGCTGTCATGCATTATCAGTCAATACTAGTCTCCATATTTTTCATTGAGACCAAAGTTAACTGCTCACTTGTGTTTGCAAATGATCAGCAATCATAAATATGAAAAACAAATTACAACCCCAATTCCGAAATAGTTGGGACAAAGTGTAAATTGTGAATAAAATCAAAAGGTAATGACTTTCAAATCACACCAGCCAGTATTTTATTCACAATAGAACAGAGATAACATAGCAAATGTTGAAACTGAGAAATTTTACAATTTTATCCACAAAATGAGCTCATTTCAAATTTGATGGCTACTACAGGTCTCAAAAAAGTTGGGACAGGGCCTGTTTACCATGGTGTAGCATCCCCTTTCTTTTTTAACACAGAGTGGAGGCGTCTGGGCATTGAGGAGACAAGTTTCTTGAGTTCAGCCAGTGGAATTTGATCCCACTCTTGTTTAATACAGGCTTCCAGCTGCTGGAGAGTTTTGGGTCTCTTTTGACGGACTTTTCGTTTAATTATGCGCCAAATGTTCTCAATCGGTGAAAGATCAGGACTGCAGGCAGGCCAGTTCAGCACACGGACTCTTCTACTACGAAGCCATGCTGCTGTAATAGCTGCAGTATGTGGTTTTGCATTGTCCTGCTGAAATACACAAGGCTTTCCCTGGAATAGATGTCATCTGGAGGGGAGCATATGTTGCTCTAAATTTTAATATACCTTTCAGCATTCATGGTGCTTTTTAAAACATGCAAGTGTCCCACACCATATGCACTAATGCATCCCCATAGCATCAGAGATGCTGGCTTTTGAACTGAACGCTGATAACAGGAGGGGTGATCTTTCTCCTCTTTAGCCTGGAGGACACAATGCCCATGATTTCCAACAAGAATGTCAGATTAGGACTCGTCTGACCACAGGACACTTTGCCACTTTGCTACAGTCCATTTTAAATGAGCCTTGGCCCACAGAACACGGCGGCTCTTCTGGATCATGCTCAACAGTAGCTTCCTTTTTGCATGATAGAGTTTTAGGTGGCATCTGTGGATGGCACGGTGGACTGTGTTTACAGCCAGTGGTTTCTTGAAGTATTCCTGGGCCCATTTAGTAATGTCAATGACGGAATCATGCCGGTGAGTGATGCAGTGGCGTCTGAGGGCCGGAAGATCACGGGTATCCAGTAAAGGTCTTCGGCCTTGTCGCTTACGCACAGAAATTTTTCCAGTTTCTCTGAATCTTTTGATGATGTTATGCACTGTCGATGATGAGACCTTCAAAGCCTTTGCAATTTGAGGTTGAGGAACATTGTTTTTAAAGTATTCCACAATTTTTTTACGCAAACCTTCACAGGTTGGAGAGCCTCTGGCCATCTTTACTTCTGAGAGACTCAGCCTCTCTAAGACATCCCTTTTATAGCCAATCATGTTACACACTTGATGCCAGTTAACTTAATTACTTGCTAAATGTTCTTTCAGCTGATTCTCTTATATATTAATTGCTTTTTCAGCCCTTTTTTGCCTGTGTCCCAACTTTTTTGAGACCTGTTGCAGACAGAAAATTTGAAATAAGCTCATTTTGTGGATAAAAATGTAAAATGTCTCAATTTCAACATTTGAAATGTTATCTATGTTCTATTGTAAATAACATATTGCCTCATGTGATCTGAAAGTCATTGCATTTGGATTTTATTCACAATTGTTATGGCCCCAATTTGTTATGGCATCAATTTGTTATGACGTCACGGACAGCAAGGGATCACAGACAAAATTCTTAAACTTCAACAGATTTAATTAAACAAACACTTAATTAAACTAATCTACACTCTACCCTACTGACCAAGATTGAAATAAAAAAAAGATAGTTACAGTCCCTTGGTAATTGAGATGGGCTGCTATGTTGCAATGTCCTGGGACAGGAAAATGCTCCAACACAGGCAAAAATCCACAAAAAGCTTCACAGGTCTTGAAAAGAGTGACAGGTCTGGTCAAATGTATCCTTCCACAATTTCTCCTTGCAATTTCTCCAACTACTCTTCCACTCTCTCAATTTTTCTCCTTATATACTCTTGTCTAGCCCCCTCTGAGGCATGCCCAGGACATGCCCCAAACCTAGCTCCAGACTGGGCTTAACAAAAAAAAGTCAATACTGCCATCTAGTGGCTTTTTTTTTTTTTTTTTTTCCCACATTACACAATTTACACTTCGTCCCAACTGTTTCGGAATTGGGGTTGTACAATATTGCAATTTTCAAATATTGGGTTGTGGCACTAACAGAAAATTTTACACAGCCACAGCATGCATCTGTCCAACAACATGAAATTGTTTCCATTATGACTTACTGTATAGCCAATTATTTCTCTCCATTTCTCAGCCAATTTTGCACTGAAACCGAAGTAACTATTTATGTAAATGCAAACTACATGCAGAGTGATAGAACAAGATAAATTCCACAAACAAAGACATGTTCCTAACTAATGTTTCAGTAAGCAAGGCCACTAGGACAGAAGTTTCCATTCTCACAAAAACAAAGAACAGTTTCCAAATAAAAGGCCCAGGAGCATACTGTCCTGCAAGGCCACAGAGAAAAAAATTGATGGCAACCCCAATGAGCTATTTTTAAAGTAATATTACAAACTTTCAAATATCTGCCAAGTTTTGTGATGATGGGACAAATTCAATCTGCATTTTATGGCCCAACTTGATTGGCAATGGCGTCACCCCCTGTGATCAATTTTGAAAAAATTTTAGATTGATTTTTCAACTGTTGAAATAAAAATATCCACAAGTTTGGAAATGTTTGGACAAACTATCTTTGAATCGAGGGCGTAGGTATGTATATGGAAGGTAGGGACATGTCCCTACCAATATTTTGGGAAGCCAGATTGTCCCAACCAATATTTCAGCGAACTCGATCTTATCATCTTTCCAGACAAGCCATATAAGACCCAGTTGTGGAGGATACGTCTCCAAGACAACCCATTTATGCATTCTAGCATTTGATTGGTTGAAAGGGCGGGGCTACCCTAAGGTTAAAAGTCAAGAGTAAACTGACTACTCTATTCGGGTCATGAATATTCATTTTTGTCTAAAGCGAGACATGAGACACGCAACTAGATCGCCGGCTTTGATTACATGTGTCTGCAATGGCTTACCCGTACAAGAGAACCGTAATTTGGCATTTGTTCCAGATTTTTCTTCATCGCGTAACTATAGCACTTTTCCCATGGCCCAACTCATGACTTACATTGATATTACCTCAGGTACGTATCACTTTTGTGGAAATTTCATTGTCTGAGAGTGTGAGGGAAAGAAATTCGCTTCATGTTAAGTCGTGCTGCTAGTATTTCACCAAACTGAATGCAAAGTGTAATGTTGGTTGAATAAGTGATCTAACTAGTCAGAAACAGATAGTTACTTAAAGTGAAAACTTCCTAACTACCTTAAGTTAGTTTTTACTGGAAAATAATGTCAACAAATGTTAATTAAACATGTTCGCTAGTTTCAACTAGCGAACTAAACCTGGTTTCTGTCACATGTTGGCTAGTAATCGGGTTGCTAGCAGTAGTAAATATAAACCAGGTGGATATGTCAAATTATGAGGTGAATTTCAGTGGAGAAATCCCGCGACGGTGCCGTTATTAATTATTTTATATGCAGGAACCACAGCAGCAAGCTAGAGAAACAGAGCAAGCTGTTGGAGATACAGGAGTATCAGGGCTTCAGGCAGTGGCGGCCGGTGGACAGAGAACGAGGAGGGCGATAAACATGTCTTTAAACTGCTTTTTAGTCTTGATCTGTTTTCAGTCAATTTCCTGCTAAAAGGCACTTTAACTCTCCCCTCTCTTCGTCTTCTTCTTCTTCTTCTTCTTTCAGTTTTTTGGCGGTTGGAAACTAACTTTAATGGTGTATTACCGCCACCAGCTGGACTGGGGTGTGGTACTAGAGTCTAACCTTCCAGGTATGTAGCAACCAAACAGAAAACAAACAAATAAAAAACAAAAAAAAAAAAAAACTAAATTCTCTTTATTAGTCCTGTATTCCTCAGGAAACTGAATATGTAATTAAAACAGGTTTCACCTGAGCTTCTTTTTAGAATGTGCTCTTCGATCAAACTTAACGGTTCTCCTTGCAATTGCAAGATCAGTCTTTGCCTTTCTTCTGGGTATTTAGGACAATGTAAAATTACATGCCCTATAGATTCTGGACTACCACAGAATTCACTATTGCCATCATCATGCTTCTTCATTATTAGCAAAGTATTATTTAGTCTTGTGTGTCCATACCTCATTCTTGAAAATACATCCTCCTCCTCCTTGCTTCTGTTCGTGTTCCTGCTCTTTTCCACTTTATTCTGGATATTATAAAACTGTCTTCCAGTCTGCCCATTGTCCCATAATGTTTGCCATTTTTCCTTAGCTACGTTTTTAACCATACTTTTAATTTCTGCTTTACTGTATTTGACCTCAATATCTACGCTGGGATTTCCAGCTGCTTGCTTGGCACATTTATCTGCCAACTCATTTCCTACAACTCCTATATGAGCTGGTACCCATACAAGAATTGTCTTTGTTCCTGAGTTTAACTCTCTCCTCTCAGGTGTAGCTAAATGTCTTTGTTAAGACGAGAAATCATTCACTGAAAAAATTGAGACTTTGGATCAAAGTAAAAAAATTGCATCAACTTGTTAGAGCTAATATTTTTTAGTTTTTCTCAATTGAAAAAAATTTAACAAAGGTAAAAAAAAAATAGCTGTAACAAGTTGACGCAATTTTTTACTTTGATCCAAAGTCTCAATTTTTTCAGGGTACACATCAGTTGAGCGCAAAAAAGAGCGCATTTCAATCTTTTTCAATTAAACAGTCATTACGCACAGGTTTGACGACTTGCTTAGGATGTGACCAAATTTAACGCGGAAAATCCTCAGTGGTTTTTTCGTGAAGAGTTGCCTATTAAGGCATGTGAATTAAACATTTTATAGAATTTATTATTCACTCGCCTAAACATTTCATGAAAAGGGAAACTAACATGTTGACCAAGAACAATGATTGAAATCGGGTCACTAATCTCATCCGTTTTAAGGGATGTTTTCTGCCCCCTTGGTTTTCCGTCCACCGCCCGCCACTGGCTTCAGGTGAGGTCATAATTATGGCTTGTTCTGTGGAATTATAGGGAAAGTTAGTCTCATGATGTTCAGCAAATATAACCTTTGAAAGTCAAAATGTCCAAACCAACTTTGGCTCAGTAGGGGAAATGAAAGAAACACGTAATCATAAATCTAACATGATCCAGTCCGATTAACGCTCGGATTGCGGCTTGTCCAATTCATAGTCGGTGGTCCATTTTGAAATGTTTATTGCGGCTGCAATTGCGTTACCGCGCATTAAGATGCTTAATAGATACGATTGCGAGCTGGCTTGCTAACGTAGTTATCTATCCGCTCACTTGGTATCAATGTCCAGGTTACTAGATCTGAGCGGGTTTCATGAGAGCGCTGAGATGGTTTGCAGCTGTCAGTTAAGGTTGTGGCAAGTTTATGCATGTGGCATCTTTGTATGAAAATTATGGAGTGACCTTGCATAGCATAATTTAAAAAACGGAGAAACACTCATTCGGATAATCTCTGTATACAGTAAAGGCAGTATCTGCACTCAGATTTACAAAAATTTTCCAGCGAGCGCGTGTGTCCCTACCAATTCTCACATTAAACCTACGCCCTGAATTATTACCAAATTTGCACCAGCCACAAAAACATGATTGTAGGTGGTGGCGCCCCCTGTTGAGCAAATTAAAAATAGTTTTACACTTGTGGTTCCATATAGTTAACAACATATTCTGAAAGTTTTGTAATGATTGGGCAATATGTCTGATTTACAATATGATTAGTGTTATGCCACACCCATCTTGCATTTATAGTGACCCCTAATGGTCAATAGGGAACATTTCAGGTACTTCAGTGGATACATCCTTGACTTTTGTCTATTTATGTGCTGTTCCATGCTCTTTTGAAGTTCTTTGGTCATTATCTTAAAAATATTTTTGATATCAACACACTTGATGTACATTTTGATGAGCTTGGTCCAACAAGGATGCGAACTGGGTAGCATTTGGACTCCCGGTTCCAACAGAGATGTCAAAAATATGCTTTTCAAAAAATTCCAAATTGGCAGAAAATGTTAGCATTGCAAAATTAAATTGAAAATCAAATGGTTGAAGATATACAGGAATTTCAATATTTTTGCTTTTTATAGTACAACCTAGTGGTAATTAGGGCAAAAATTTTGCATTCTGCCTCAAAATAAAGGTCTCCACTGGCACTAAATTTTATTTCATCTGGACAAAGCTTTCATTATTTATATATTTTAAAACATGGCCATGTCCTTTTGAAGCTAATTGATAAATATCCTGAAAAGTAAATATGATTTAAACAGGTTTTATGCAACTTTGGATGAGCTGGGTGTTATCATGATGCACACTAAACAGGCAGCAATCAGACTCACATTAAATCAGGAATAAACATTTTGTTCGTCTCGAGCCAGAGACTCCGAGGAAAAACTAATTTGTTTCTGAGCCACTCGGTTCAGGAGTTAGGGGCCTAAATGTAAAGGATGTAGCGCCGCCATGAGGTCAACTGGGGTCACATTTCTTGTGTTGCGTTGCACACAATTTTTAATCAATGTGCAGAATCCCATGTCTCTAGCACGTACCATTTCTGAAGTAGAAACAAGTAAAATAACGAAAAATGATTATGATGATGATGATGATTATTATTATTATTATAGTAGAACAACACAAAAACAATAGGGTTTCAGCCCTTCAGACTTGAACCCCTAAAAAGTGCTTTGTCAGGCCAGAGCATTTTCATCAGCCTTACAGGAAATGTTTTCCCTGGCTGTGCAGTATGCAGTCTGCAGTATGCAGTATTCTGCCATGATGGATTCATCGCTCATATGAATATCCCCACTTGTCTGCTCCATTGTTTACCGTTGGGGAAGTTACTGGCAGTCAGGCTGACAGTGTTCCAAAAGACAACACCCATGGGCTGCTCTTCACATTTCAGAGTATTTGTGGAAAAGTGAGTTCAGATATATGTGGACATTTTTACAACACTAATTGATCCATGATTCCTGTGTGGAATAATAGATTAGGCACTCTGCAGATTAATAACTTACTGTATTCATATATTACTGCAATTATCAATGGCAAACATCAATTTTGTGTTATGATTCTGTTCTGTTCTGCTCTGTTCTGTTCATGTCTTGCCATTGTCTTGATTCCATGCCATGTTTGGTTTCTGTTTATTCCTGCATTTTCTGCCATAGTCCATTTCCCCAGTTAGATTCCGTTCATTGTTTTGTATTTCACCATGCATTGCACTTTGTCTCCCCTGTCTGGTCTTTTGTTATGTGACAGCTTATTTTCCCCAGTATTGTGTGCCACGCTTTCAGATGATTTCATGGTTTCTGGGTTTTCAATAGTTCCTTCTAATCTCGTTTGCTTCCTTCACCTTGCTTTTCTATATTACTAACAAGTACTAACAGTTTGTTATTTTAGTTAAAGTTACTAACCAAAACTAACATTGTTTATAATACTAACTTACTAACGAGCACTAGGGATTGTATAGCTGCACTTTACTAATTGATTAACAAGCTCTCAGCACTCGCCCTATTCTAGTCTCCGCCCCTTGTCCTCACTCAATCTACTTGGCTGCGTTTCAGCGGATCCTCCGCGCCTACTTAACTCTGTTCTGCCTCTCATTTTCTGTGCACGTTAGAACTCCCTAACCAGAGCTGTATGTTTGTCAATAGGCTGTCTCGTGATCCCTGTGATTAGGCTTCCCCTTGTGTTTGCTCCTTCGTAATTAGTCTGATCGAATTCACCTGTCCCTAATTATAGCATGTGACTTCCCTTGTGTGTATTTAAGCAGTCTTCTCACAGCAGTTCCCCGTCAGAACGTTTCCCTTGGTTTGCCTGTGCTACGCTTGTTTTCGCCTCGTATTCTTTGTGATTCACTTCTGACTGGACCGTCCCTGTTTTACGATTTTGGCTCTGTTTTGGATTTCTTGCTGCATTTGTGTATCAAACCCTTTTTTGCCCGACTATGAGTACTGTGATTGCTGCCCTGGTTACGACTCGGATTTCGCCCTTTGGATTTTGATTTTTGGATTGTGGACTCTGTACCGTTGCCTCCTGCTCTGCGGGGGTTCGCCCCCTTCCATAATAAAATTAATTAAATGATTATAATTAAAATTAAAGCCGCTGAAAACCCAAGTCCACGAGAAAGTTTGAACTATGGGTTGTATGTGCATAATAGTAAGCATACTAAAATATTAGAAATTATATCCAATTCAAATCTGAGATTTTGTAATTTAATTTTTAGCACCTATCCTCTTACTGCAGTTGAATTGGGCATGGTTTTCTAAGTGAGTCATTGCGTAATAAACCAAACTAATTTAAAAAAACTCCGTCATTTGTCCCACCCCTAACTGAAATTATAAAAGCTCTCTTGCATCACGGGAATTTTAAGACGGGAAATTGCATGCCAGACTGATATGGCCTGGTGAAGCAAGTCCGTCAGAACGCTGTTGTCAAAAGGAACCCAGGAGAATAAAAAGAGTCAAGGCATGAAGTTGGTAATGCTTTCGTGTTTTTATTTATTTTTTTAATGAACTAACGTCAGCTATTTCTGGCTGCGTTCATTAATAGTCACTCCAGGCATCAGACGCACAATGGTAGATATGGATCGTTGTTGAACTCTTTATAGACCAGCGCATAGGTATTGTCTGGCCTCTGAGGAGACGGAGCAGCGGAGCGAAAAGTGCAGTCAGTGAACGTTAGCTATGGTAATATTATGAAAAGTGTTACACCAGACATAGCTACGTTACCCTCAGTAGTCGCTAATTTGTTGGTTTTGAGTTGTTGCTACCGTTAGGCTAACGGATAAACCGTAATAAGTCATTCGGTAATTAATACAGAGATGGATCTACAGCACAGTCATTTAGTCTTGGGTGTCAGAGTGAATTTACTAACACACCCAGATTCTGAGTCAGACGGCTCAAACATATAGGGCTGGACTGTGACCCTTGCGCCATTGCTGTGACTGTCGCTCACTCAGCCAGTGAGATGTCATTCTAATCGAGGGAGTAGGCAGTCACACCGCGATGCGCTTCGCCCACACTGTCTTGAGAAATGGACTGAACAGCAAAATGAGCCGTTTTTGAACTATGTTTTCCAATGGTTATGAATGTTAATTTTCACTCAGTTTTTTGTAGATGCTTTATGAGACACTCAACTTTGATATTATATGTGAATTTTCACTATGTCAAGACAAGTTTCCAGAGGCTTTAAAGCTGCTCTTTTTGTTTTTAAAAAAGTGTTAAATAGCTCTACATTCCGAAAGAGATCATTTATTTAGAGTATCTGGTTGATAACACAGGTCTCTCGGTCACTGTCTTCTGCAATAAAGCAGCATATAAAATTCTGGAGTCACCGACTGCCTCTATCCAATCAGGTGAGAAAACGCAATAAAGACGCGTTTTTCTCTGCTTGTGAACACGCAGAGCTGAATCTGCGTTGTTAGTGTGCCATCTACAGGAAAAATTAATAGCAGTAATGCAATAGCAGAACAGATGAAGCTTCTGATCCCAGCGTTAAGGGAGAAGGCGTACGCAATTAGATGGCCAAAGCGCCAAAGAACAGTAGAGGAACAAATGTAATTAAGGAGAAAACCGCGAGACGGCCAAAAGCTGTATTTATATCGGTGCCGGTTTCAATAGGGAAAACTGAAGGAATCAAAGGGTCTAAAAAGCGATGCGCAGATAGCCTTGCTGCTACTGGACGGGTAAGCTTTGTTTTACTCCGTTGAAATTATGCAGTTTTATCAGCCTCAGATAGTCCTGTTGGAAGTTTTTAATCCTGCTAATATCAGTTTATAAATGAACCGTCATCGTTTGAGGCCGACTACAGCTTGCTTAGCTGTGTAATGATAGTATGTGTGGCTATAGGAGTTTCGCTAATACCTTAAAAAAACCATTTATACCGAAGTTTCAGTGTGGATGTAGTGTGTCGTTGGTCCATGTTTTCATTGTGGCTTTCACACGACAATCAATGAGAGTGTCTGTTTATATTGCAATTATATTGTAACTGAGCCACTGCTCTCCGCTGCCTCTGTCGGAAACCGATGCACGTTCCTGTACCTGGCTTGGGGATGCGGGGGGACTGCTTACATAGGCTTCAGACATGAAGCTAGGATAACGACCAAATCAATTACAGCAGCTTTAAGAATGAAATCAGCTAGTGTTTCACTAATGATTATATGAATTTGTTGTGGTTTTTCACAGCAAGCACAGCAAGAATTGATCATTTAAGTTCAGTATTTTGGATTTTAGTGTTTCCCCTTGAAAAATGGGGCCTTTAAGGGTTTAGGGGCCTATAGGGGGTGTAGGAGCTGTAGTGCTTTAGGGGCCTGTGGTGGATGTCGGGGCTATAGGGTCTAGGGGACAATGGGGGGTTGGGAGCTAAAGGAGGTTTAGGGGCCTATTGGGGTCTGGGGTTTTTAGAGTGTTTGGTGGTTATAGCGGGTTTTGAAGCTCTGTGAAGTTTGTACTCAGATGTACTCAGTGGCTCTTTGGGCTCATTGTGCTCAGCAGGGTGAAAACTGTGCTATACAGTCTGCTCTGCGATCTGTACTGTCTTTTCAGTGTCACTTTGTTTTAGCGCTGGCTCAGAGAGCCGTTTCTCCTCTTGCTCTGGGGTGTGGAGATCCTGGGCTGGTTTAGGTTCCTCCTCCTCTTGATCTGTGAGTGATGTCTCTTGCACAGCCTTCATTTCTTTCCCAGCAGAATCTCCTCTGTGATCAACTGATTCTGTGCAAAAATTAGATTTAATATGAAGGGTTAAATTTTCCCCATCATATGCAATACAAAATTGAACTGTTGCGACTGTTTTCACCAGCAGGACTGGTTCCTCGATGTAAATTTAAGCACTTGCACACAATCTTTCAAAACTGGACATTGGCAGGAAATCAGCCTAAAAAGGCTGATACATCTTATATCTTTAGGTGATGTAAAACTGGTGTATCATTTTAGGTTTGCTCAAATATCTGTTAATACATTTGAAATTCAATTAATTTCAGGGTAACTTGAATGTGCTACGAGTATTTTTCTATTTTGCTCCTTTCCTAAACTGACCTAATTTCTATGCAATTTTGACCCTGAAGTGGAGATGACATTATCTCTGACTAACCCTGAAATGGAGATGACACTATCGCTGACTAACCCTGAAGTGGAGATGACATGATTTCTGACTAACCCCAAAGTGGATATGACATTATGCTGTTTAACCCTGAAGTGGAGATGACACTATCTCGGACTAACCCTGAGGTGGAGATGACATTATCTCTGACTAACCCAGAAGTTTAGATGAGGTGTGCAGATCCTGGACTGGATTGGTCTCCTGCTTCTCTTGCTCTGTGGTGTGGCGATCATGGGTTGTTATGTCTTTCTCCATCACTTGCTCTGTGGGGTCGAGATCCTGGGCTGGTTTAGGTTCCTCCTCCTCTTGATCTGTGAGTGATGTCTCTCGCACAGCCTTCATTTCTTTCCCAGCAGAATCTCCTCTGTGATCAACTGATTCTGTGCAAAAATTAGATTTAATATAAAGGGTTCAATTTTTCCCGTCAGATACAATACATGCTTCAACTATAGCAACTGCTTTAACCATGAGGGAATGGGACTGGTTCCTCAATGTAAATTTAAGCACTTGCACACACTCTGTCACAATTGGACATGGGCAGGAAATCTACCTTAAGAGACTGAGTCAACTTCAAGTCAAATTAGATTTACAAATGAGAACCACTCCCATTGACAGACTGCAAAAGCAGCTGTGACAATCCCTCTGTGTATCACACATGATGGGGAAAATCTGCCCAAAATGCAAAGCAGGAATAATGCAATAATATGTGAAATGGCTGCTTTTTATAAGATAAAATATTAGATATAGGGCACTGTTCACAGTGGGACAGTTACTTACTGCTTCTCTATGCTCACCTGCATGACTATCCTCCTGCGAAAATCCAACACTCTCATCTCTCTCAGTCTGTTTGTGGTGCTGATTCAGTGCTGCCATCTGACAATCATTAGGGTTCCTACCTGGGCTCTGGGCTTCCAACTTGTGAACTAGTTCTGGCACATGTTCTGTAGAAACAGAGAGAATATGACCTCAACAGTACAAATGCAGGAGACCAATCCTTCTCCTGGCTGTCAACACAATACTTCAGCTCTTATATTTTTAGGTGATTTAAAAGTGGTGTTTCATTTTCAGTTTGCTCATATATCTGGTAATATATTTGAATTTCAATGAATTTCAGGGTAACTTAAATGTGCTACGAGTATTTTTCTATTTTTGATCCTTTCCTAAACTGACCTAATTTCTATGCAATTTTGAGGAAGAAGTGGAGATGACATTATCTCTGACTAACCCTTAAGTGGAGATGACACTATCTCTGACTAACCCTGAAGAGGAGATGACACTATGTCTGACTAACCCTGAAGTGGATATGATATTATCTCTAACCCTGAAGTGGAGATGACATTATCTGTGACTAACCCTGAAGTAGAGATGACACTATGTCTGACTAACCCTGAACAGGTCATGATGCTATCTCTGAATAACAATGAAGTGGAGATAATATTATCTTTGGCCAACCCCGAAGTGGAGATTATATTATCTCTGACTAATCCTGAAGTGGAGATGACATTATCAGGGCCTAACCCTGACGTGGAGATGACACTATCTCTGACTAAACCTTAAGTGGAGAAGATATGATCTCTGACTAACCCTGAAGTGGAGATGACACTATGACTAACCCTGAAGTGGAGATGACACTATCTCTGATTAACCCAGAAGTGGATATGACATTAACATCAGACTAACTTTGAAGTGGAGATGACACTATTTCTGACTAACCCTGAAGTGGAGATGACAGAATCTCTGATTAACCCTGAAGGGGAGATGACACTATCTCTGACTAACCCTGAAATGCAGATGACATTATTGGTAACTAACCCTGAAGTGGAGATGACATGATTCCTGTCTAACCGTGAAGTGGAGATGACACTATCTCTGACTAACCCTGAAGTGCAGATGACATTTTCCGTGATGAAACCTGAACTGGAGATGACGTGATCCCTGAATTACCGTGAAGTGGAGATAACACTATCACTGACTATCACTGAAGTGGAGGTGACATTATCTCGATCCACCCCTGAAGTGGTGATGAAAATGTTTTTGTTTAACCCTGAAGTGGAGATGATTTTATCACTGACAGACTCTGAAATGGAGATGACACACCTGATTAATCCTGAAGTGTAAATGACACTATCTCTGACTAACCCTGAAGTGGGTATTACATTATCTCTGACTGACCCTGAAGTGGAGTTGACACTTCATGGGACTAACCCTGAAGTGGAGATGACATTATCTGTGACGAAGCGTGAAGTGGAGACGATATCATTGCTGAATAACCCTGAAGTGGAGATGACACTATGTCTGACTGACCCTGAAGTGGAGATGACACAATCTCTGACAAACCCTGATGTGGAGATGATATTATCGCTGGTTAACCCTGAACCCTAACCGTAACCCTAACCATACGTGGAGATCACACTATCTTTGACGAGCCCTGAAGTGGAGATGACATTATCTGTGACTAACCCTGAAGTGGAGATGACATGATCTCTAACTAACCCGGAAAGTGGAGATGACACAATCTCTGACTAAGCCTAAAATGTAGATAATGCTATCTCTTAATAACACTGAAGTGGAGATGACATTATCTCGATGTAACACTGAACGAGAGATGACAAAATTTTTATTTAACCCTGAAGTAGAGATGAAATTATCACTGACTTACCCTGAAGTGTTGATGACAATATCTCTGACTAACCCTGAAGTGGATAAGACATTATCTCTGATTGACCCTGAAGTGGAGTTGACACTATGTGTGACTAATCCTGAAGTGGAGATGACATTATCGCTGAATAATAATTAAGGGGAGATGACACTATGTCTGACTAACCCTGAAGTGGATTTGACAAATCTCTGACTGATGCTGAAGTGGAGATGATATTATCTCTGACTAACCCTGAAGTGGAGAAGACATTATCTCAGACTTAGCCTATGTGGAGATATCACTATCTCTGACTTACACTGATGTGGAGATGACATGATCTCTGAGTAACCCTGAACTGGAGAGGACACTATCTTTGACTAACCCGAAAGTGGATATGATATTCTCTAAGACAAACCCTTAAGTGGAGATAATATTATCTCTGACTAACACTAAAGTGGAGATGACACTATCTCTGACTAACCCTGAAATGGAGAAGACATTATCTCTGACAAAATCTGAAGTGGAGATGATATTAGCTCTGACCAATCCTGAACTGGAGATGATGTTATCTCTGTTTAACCCTGAAGTGGAGATGAGATTATCTCTGTCTTACCCTGAAGTGTAAATTACATTATCTCTGACTAACCCTGAAGTGAAGAAGACATTATTTCTGACTAGCCCTGAAGTGGAGATGACACTATCTCTGACTAGCCCTGAAGTGGAGATGACACTATCTCTGACTAACCCTGAAGTGGAGATGACCCTGTAATTGACTAACCCTGAAGTGCAGATGACATTATCTCGATCTAACCCAGAAGTGGAGATGACATTATCTTTGTTTTACCCTGAAGTAGAGATATTATCTCTGACTAACCCTGAAGTGGAGATGACACTATTTCTAACTAACCTTGAAGTGGATATATTATCTCTGACTAACTTTGAAGTGGAGATGACACTCTCTGACTAACCCTGAAGTGGAGATGAGGTGTGGAGATCCTGGACTGGATTGGTCTCCTGCTTCTCTTGCTCTGTAGTATGGCGATCATGGGTTGTTATGTCTTTCTCCATCACTTGCTCTGTGGAGTCGAGATCCTGGGCTGGTTTAGGTTCCTCCTCCTCTTGATCTGTGAGTGATGTCTCTCGCACAGCCTCCATTTCTTTCCCAGCAGAATCTCCTCTGTGATCAACTGATTCTATGCAAAAATTAGATTTAATATGAAGGGTTCAATTTTCCCCATCATATGCAATACACGCTTGACCTATCGTGACTGGTTTCACCATCAGGGAATGGGACTGGTTCCTCAATGTAAATTTAAGCACTTGCACACACGCTGTCACAACTGGACATTGGCAGGAAATCAGCCTTATTGTTATGATTCTGCCTCGTGTGCTCGTTTGTGCTTGTGCGTTTTCCCCCTGTGCCTCTTGATTTGTCTTTCAGCTCCGTTCCTGCGGTCTGATCGTTGATTCCCTCTTGCCCTGACTCCTGTGGTGTCGTGTGACAGCCTTCAGTATGCCTGAGTCTCGTTGTCCAATCACGTTTCCTCTTTCTGTTTCGGCTGTGGTATTTCATTCATTGCTTCCACCTGTGCTTAATTCTGGGTCTCGCAAAACTCTGAGTGAATGGGTCGCAAACTCCGAGTGAATGCGTTCTCTGATAGGGCCATTACTAACCCGTACTAACCTGCACTTAAGGGTGTTTGTAAATATCTCGTCACGTAATACTAACATTATTAACCCATTAGCGAGTGCGAGTGTTTCTAGCTTTTGTAAATTCCTTCCTTAGCTTTCCCTAATTAAATGCGTTTAAAGCTATGCTTTCCTTTGCTGTTCTCGTGGTGCTTTTTACTCGTCACGTTTAGATTACCTCAATCTAAACGGTCTAGCTTGCGTGATTGTCTCGTCATGATTGTTATCTTAGTTCTCGTAATTGTTTCATTAATCCCATGTGTTTCTGTTTCCTCCTGAGATTGCCTTCCGTATCCCCGCCTCCTCCCATGTGTATTTAAGCAGGGAAGGTGGAAGAGACCGTCAGACGGGACTTTGTTTGCTGTTTGCTTCCTGAGTTTTCCCCAGCCTCGTGTGCCCACGTCTTGTCTGCCCTTGTCTAAGTCTCCTAGTGTTCCCGTCAGTTTAGTTCCAGTTTTTGTTTCCTTAGTCTAGCCACCGCTTGAGTGAGTACCTCAGTTTCCCCCTGCCTTTGGCAGTGAACCGTGGTTTCTCCTGTCGTTCAGTGCATGTGCATGGTGTTTTATTTCTGGCCTGTGTGCCTATTTCCTCTGCGTTGTGTTGTAATAAACACTTCTGGATCCTGCGCTTGGTGTCCACCTGACCTCATTCCTTAACACTTATAGGCTGAGTCAACTTCAAGTCAAATTAGATTTACAAATGAGAACCACTCCCATTGACAGACTGCAAAAGCAGCTGTGATAATCCTTCTGTGTCTCACACATGATGGGGAAAATCGGCCCAAAATGCAAAGCAGGAATAATGCAATAATATGTGAAACAGGTGATTTTTATAAGATAAAATATTAGATACAGGGCACTGTGCACGGTGGAACGGTTACTTACTGCTTCTCTACACTCACCAGCATGACTCTCCTCCTGAGAAACTCCAACACTCTCATCTCTCTCAGTCTGTTTGTGGTGCTGATTCAGTACCGCCATCTGACAATCATTAGGGTTCCTACCTGGGCTCTGAGCTTCGAACTTCTGAACTAATTCTGGCACATGTCCTGTAGAAACAAACAAAATATGACCATGATAGTACAGATGCAGGAGTCCAATATTTCTCCTGGCTGTCAACACACTACTTCAGCTTTTATATTTTTATGTGATTGAAAACTGGCGTTTCATTTTAAGTTTGGTAATATATCTGTTAATACATTTGAAGTTCAATTAAATTCAGGGTAACTTGAATGTGCTACGAGTATTTTTCTATTTTGTTTCTTTCCTAAACTGAACTAATTTCTATGCTATTTTGATACTGAGGTGGAGATGACATTATTTCTGAAGGCCCCTGAAGTGGAGATGACACTAACTCAGACTAACCCTGAAGTGGAGATGATATTATCTCTGACCAACCCTGAACTGGAGATGACACCATCTCTGACTAACCCTGAAGGGGAGATGACACTATCTCTGACTAACCCTGAAGTGGAGATGATATTATCTCTGACCAACCCTGAACTGGAGATGATACTATCTCTGACTAAGGCTGAAGAAGAGATGATATTATCTCTGACTGACCCTGAAGTAGAGATGATATTATCTCTGACTCACCCTAAAGTGGAGATCACATTATGTCTGACTAACCCTGAAGTAAATAGATAGATAGAAAGACAGATAGATGCATAGATAGATAGATAATTTATTGTCCCATTCGAGGAAATTTGTTTTGCATCCACATCTCATCAGATACACGTCACCATACCACACACTGACTTTACAAGTGTTAATATTAAAAACCACGATACAGCACAATACCAACAATCAATATAGTGGAGATAACACTCTCTGACTAACCCTGAAGTGGAGATGACATTATCTCTGACTAACCTTGAAGTGGAGATGACATGATCTCTGACTAACTCTGAAGTGGAGATGACACTATCTCTGACTAACCCTGAAGTGGAGATGACACTATCTCTGACTAACCCTGAAGTGGATATGACATTTAGGGCTCTATCTTTCACACTGCCTTACCCGTTGCCACTACCCACAACCCGTGAATTACGCATTTAGCAGCTTCCACAATCCCTAAACGGTATCTTGCGGCCACACTACCCGCTATGCATTATGCCAAATCCTTTATTTGCGCCTGGAGGTGTGTCCGTGGGCGTGTTTATGCGCTTTCCCTACAATTGCTATCTTGACCACACACGTAAGGGAAAGCGTATAGCGAGTCCTAAAACCACCCGCTACCCGCATTTGGGCTTTCACAAGAGCGATATGCATTAGCACTCAGCAACGGAAATTTTTTTTCCAGCGAGAGCGGCATTTCAGAACTCTCTTGCAAATGAAGGTAATTTCGGCGACAAGTATGTACACCTGTTTTTGCAGCACGGTCACGCAACTTGCTGTAAAAAGACAGCTGTCTGATTGGAAAATGTAAACGGACGAAACCACGTACTTGTCACCAGAATTACCTTCATTCGCTGAAGAGTTCTGAAATGCCGCTTTCGCTGGGGAAAAAAAAAAACGTCGCTGAGTGCCAGTGCATATACCTAATTTTATTTTTCTAAAATGGGATTTTGTTCTATGCTTCATTTCAGACGGGAGAGGGAGCTGGAAGTGCATGGCGAAACGCATTTTTTCTTTTTCTTTTTTTTCTGAAGTTTCCATCACAAAAGGGGTAGGCTTGATTTTTTTTTTTTTTTTTTTTACTACATACCAAACATTAAACAATATGTCAATGTCAAATAATAATAATAATAATAATACAATTCATGATTAACTTAACAAAAACAGATCCTCCCCTGACTGGATTTGACCTCATGCATGGGCAATTTAACTTCGTCAACGGAGAAACGTGGCGACCTTCCTCTCTCCATCACGGATTTCGGTTTGAGGATTTGGAATAGCGCAGCCTGCTCCGAAAGGCAGTGGCACCTGGCACACTGATTGGTTTAACTGGCGTAACGCCCAAACCACGCCTATGCATAATGTAACGGGTAGCGCTGGTGTTTTAGGGATATAGGCAGGTGTGCAAGATAGCAACTTTCACGGGGGAACGCCTCTTACGCAATGCGAAATCCCCAAATAACGGGCTTAGGGACATTGGCGTAAGATAGGGCCCTATGTCTGTTTAACCCTGAGGTGGAGATGACATTATCTCTGACTAACCCTGAGGTGGAGATGACACTATCTCGGACTAACCCTGAGGTGGAGATGACAGTATCTCTGACTAACCCTGAAGTGTAGATGCGGTGTGGAGATCCTGGACTGGATTGGTCTCCTGCTTCTCTTGCTCTGTGGTGTGGCGACCATGGGTTCTTATGTCTTTCTCCATCACTTGCTCTGTGGGGTCGAGATCCTGGGCTGGTTTAGGTTCCTCCTCCTCTTGATCTGTGAGTGATGTCTCTCGCACAGCCTTCATTTCTTTCCCTGCAGAATCTCCTCTGTGATCAACTGATTCTGTGCAAAAATTAGGTTTAAAATGAAGGGTTCAATTTTCTTCATCATATGCAATACACGCTTGACCTATCGTGACTGCTTTCACCATCAGGGAATGGGACTGGTTCCTCAATGTAAATTTAAGCACTTGCACACACTCTGTCACAACTGGACATTGGCAGGAAATCAGCCTTATAGGCTGAGTCAACTCGAGTCAAATTAGATTTACAAATGAGAACCACTCCCATTGACAGACTGCAAAAGCAGCTGTGATAATCCTTCTGTGTCTCACATATGATGGGGAAAATCGGCCCAAAATGCAAAGCAGGAATAATGGAATAATAGGTGAAACAGGTGATTTTTATAAGATAAAATATTAGGTACAGGGCACTGTGCACGGTGGAACGGTTACTTACTGCTTCTCTAGGCTCACCTGCATGACTCTCCTCCTGAGAAACTCCAACACTCTCATCTCTCTCAGTTTGTTTGTGGTGCTGATTCAGTACCGCCATCTGACAATCATTAGGGTTCCTACCTGGGCTCCGAGCTTCGAACTTCTGAACTAATTCCGGCACATGTCCTGTAGAAACAAACAAAATATGACCATGATCGTACAGATGCAGGAGTCCAATATTTCTCCTGGCTGTCAACACAATACTTCAGCTTATATATTTTTAGGTGATTGAAAACTGGTGTTTCATTTTAATTGGCTAATATATCTGTTAATACATTTGAAATTCAATTAATGTCCGGATAAATTGAATGTGCTACAATTACTTTTCTATTTTGTTCCTTTCCTAAACTGACGTCATTTCTATGCTATTTTTACACTGGGGTGGACAATATTTCGGTTTCACCCTGAAGTAGAGATGACATTATCTCTCAAGAACCCTGAAGTGGGGATGACACAATCTCTGACTAACCCTGAAGTGGAGATGATATTATCTCCGACCAACCTGAACTTGAGATAACACCATCTCTGACTAACCCTGAAGAAGAGATGACACTATCTCTGACTAACCCTGAAGAAGAGATGACACTATCTCTGACTCACCCTGATGTGGAGATGACATTATCTCTGACTAACCCTGAAGTGTAGATGAGGTGCGGAGATCCTGGACTGGATTGGTCTCCTGCTTCTCTTGCTCTGTAGTCTGGCGATCATGGGTTGTTATGTCTTTCTCCATCACTTGCTCTGTGGGGTCGAGATCCTGGGCTGGTTTAGGTTCCTCCTCCTCTTGATCTGTGAGTGATGTCTCTCCTTTTGCCTTCATTTCTTTCCCCAGCAGAATCTCCTCTGTGATCAACGGATTCTGTGCAAAAATTAGATTTAATATGAAGGGTTCAATTTTTCCCATCATATGCAATTCACGCTTGAATTATCGTGACTGCTTTAACCATGAGGGAATGGGACTGGTTCCTCAATGTAAATTAAAGCACTTGCACACACGCTGTCACAACTGGACATCGGCAGGAAATCAGCCTTATAGGCTGAGTCAACTCATGTCAAATTAGATTTACAAATGAGAACCACTCCCATTGACAGACTGCAAAGCAGCTGTGATAATCCTTCTGTTTATCACAAATGATGGGGAAAGTCAGGCCCAAAAATGCAAAGCAGGAATAATGTAATAATGTGAAACGGCTGCTTTTTATAAGATAAAATATTAGACACTTGGCACTCTTCACGCTGGAATGGTTACTTACTGCTTCTCTACACTCACCTGCATGACTCTCCTCCTGAGAAACTCCAACACTCTTATCTCTCTCAGTCTGTTTGTGGTGCTGATTCAGTACCGCCATCTGACAATCATTAGGGTTCCTACCTGGGCTCCGAGCTTCGAACTTCTGAACTAATTCTGGCACATGTCCTGTAGAAACAAACAAAATATGACCATGATAGTACAGATGCAGGAGTCCGATATTTCTCCTGGCTGTCAACACAATACTTCAGCTTATATATTTTTAGGTGATTGAAAACTGATGTTTCATTTTAATTTGCTAATATATCTGTTAATACATTTGAAATTCAAATAACGTCTGGATAAATTGAATGTGCTACAATTACTTTTCTATTTTGTTCCTTTCCGAAACTGACATTTCTATGCTATTTTGACACTGAGGTGGACAATATTTCTGTTTCACCCTGAAGTAGAGATGATATTATCTCTGAAGAACCCTGAAGTGGGGATGACACAATCTCTGACTAACCCTGAAGTGGAGATGACTTTTTTCTGACTAACCCTGAAGGGGAAATGACAGTATTTCTGACTAACCCTGAAGTGGAGATGACATTATCTGTGACTAACCCTGAAGTGGAGATGACACCATCTCTGACTAACCCTGAAGGGGAGATGACACTATCTCTGACTAACCCTGAAGTGGAGATGATATTATCTCCGACAAACCCTGAACTTGAGATGACACCATCTCTGAATAACCCTGAAGTGGAGATGACACCATCTCTGACTAACGCTGAAGTGGAGATGACACTTTCGCTGACTAATGCTGAAGTAGAGATGATATTATCTCTGACCAACCCTGGTGTGGAGATCACATTATGTCTGACTAACCCTGAAGTAAATAGATAGATAGAAAGACAGATAGATGCATAGATAGATAGATAATTTATTGTCCCATTCGAGGAAATTTGTTTTGCATCCACATCTCATCAGATACACGTCACCATACCACACACTGACTTTACAAGTGTTAATATTAAAAACCACGATACAGCACAATACCAACAATCAATATAGTGGAGATAACACTCTCTGACTAACCCTGAAGTGGAGATGACATTATCTCTGACTAACCTTGAAGTGGAGATGACATGATCTCTGACTAACTCTGAAGTGGAGATGACACTATCTCTGACTAACCCTGAAGTGGAGATGACACTATCTCTGACTAACCCTGAAGTGGATATGACATTTAGGGCTCTATCTTTCACACTGCCTTACCCGTTGCCACTACCCACAACCCGTGAATTACGCATTTAGCAGCTTCCACAATCCCTAAACGGTATCTTGCGGCCACACTACCCGCTATGCATTATGCCAAATCCTTTATTTGCGCCTGGAGGTGTGTCCGTGGGCGTGTTTATGCGCTTTCCCTACAATTGCTATCTTGACCACACACGTAAGGGAAAGCGTATAGCGAGTCCTAAAACCACCCGCTACCCGCATTTGGGCTTTCACAAGAGCGATATGCATTAGCACTCAGCAACGGAAATTTTTTCCAGCGAGAGGCATTTCAGAACTCTCTTTGCAAATAAAGGTAATTTCGGCGACAAGTATGTACACCTGTTTTTGCAGCACGGTCACGCAACTTGCTGTAAAAAGACAGCTGTCTGATTGGAAAATGTAAACGGACGAAACCACGTACTTGTCACCAGAATTACCTTCATTCGCTGAAGAGTTCTGAAATGCCGCTCGCTGGGGAAAAAAAAAGTTATGTCGCTGAGTGCCAGTGCATATACCTAATTTTATTTTTCTAAAATGGGATTTTGTTCTATGCTTCATTTCAGACGGAGAGGGAGCTGGAAGTGCATGGTGAAACGATTTTTTTTTTTTTTTTTTTTTTTTTTCTGAAGTTTCCATCACAAAAGGGTAGGCTTGATTTTTTTTTTTTTTTTTTTTTTACATACCAAACATTAAACAATATGTCAATGTCAAATAATAATAATAATAATAATACAATTCATGATTAACTTAACAAAAACAGATCCTCCCTGACTGGATTTGACCTCATGCATGGGCAATTTAACTTCGCCAACGGAGAAACGTGGCGACCTTCCTCTCTCCATCACGGATTTCGGTTTGAGGATTTGGAATAGCGCAGCCTGCTCCGAAAGGCAGTGGCACCTGGCACACTGATTGGTTTAACTGGCGTAACGCCCAAACCACGCCTATGCATAATGTAACGGGTAGCGCTGGTGTTTTAGGGATATAGGCAGGTGTGCAAGATAGCAACTTTCACGGGGAACGCCTCTTACGCAATGCGAAATCCCCAAATAACGGGCTTAGGGACATTGGCGTAAGATAGGGCCCTATGTCTGTTTAACCCTGAGGTGGAGATGACATTATCTCTGACTAACCCTGAGGTGGAGATGACACTATCTCGGACTAACCCTGAGGTGGAGATGACAGTATCTCTGACTAACCCTGAAGTGTAGATGCGGTGTGGAGATCCTGGACTGGATTGGTCTCCTGCTTCTCTTGCTCTGTGGTGTGGCGACCATGGGTTCTTATGTCTTTCTCCATCACTTGCTCTGTGGGGTCGAGATCCTGGGCTGGTTTAGGTTCCTCCTCCTCTTGATCTGTGAGTGATGTCTCTCGCACAGCCTTCATTTCTTTCCCTGCAGAATCTCCTCTGTGATCAACTGATTCTGTGCAAAAATTAGGTTTAAAATGAAGGGTTCAATTTTTTCTTCATCATATGCAATACACGCTTGACCTATCGTGACTGCTTTCACCATCAGGGAATGGGACTGGTTCCTCAATGTAAATTTAAGCACTTGCACACACTCTGTCACAACTGGACATTGGCAGGAAATCAGCCTTATAGGCTGAGTCAACTCGAGTCAAATTAGATTTACAAATGAGAACCACTCCCATTGACAGACTGCAAAAGCAGCTGTGATAATCCTTCTGTGTCTCACATATGATGGGGAAAATCGGCCCAAAATGCAAAGCAGGAATAATGGAATAATAGGTGAAACAGGTGATTTTTATAAGATAAAATATTAGGTACAGGGCACTGTGCACGGTGGAACGGTTACTTACTGCTTCTCTAGGCTCACCTGCATGACTCTCCTCCTGAGAAACTCCAACACTCTCATCTCTCTCAGTTTGTTTGTGGTGCTGATTCAGTACCGCCATCTGACAATCATTAGGGTTCCTACCTGGGCTCCGAGCTTCGAACTTCTGAACTAATTCCGGCACATGTCCTGTAGAAACAAACAAAATATGACCATGATCGTACAGATGCAGGAGTCCAATATTTCTCCTGGCTGTCAACACAATACTTCAGCTTATATATTTTTAGGTGATTGAAAACTGGTGTTTCATTTTAATTGGCTAATATATCTGTTAATACATTTGAAATTCAATTAATGTCCGGATAAATTGAATGTGCTACAATTACTTTTCTATTTTGTTCCTTTCCTAAACTGACGTCATTTCTATGCTATTTTTACACTGGGGTGGACAATATTTCGGTTTCACCCTGAAGTAGAGATGACATTATCTCTCAAGAACCCTGAAGTGGGGATGACACAATCTCTGACTAACCCTGAAGTGGAGATGATATTATCTCCGACCAACCCTGAACTTGAGATAACACCATCTCTGACTAACCCTGAAGAAGAGATGACACTATCTCTGACTAACCCTGAAGAAGAGATGACACTATCTCTGACTCACCCTGATGTGGAGATGACATTATCTCTGACTAACCCTGAAGTGTAGATGAGGTGCGGAGATCCTGGACTGGATTGGTCTCCTGCTTCTCTTGCTCTGTAGTCTGGCGATCATGGGTTGTTATGTCTTTCTCCATCACTTGCTCTGTGGGGTCGAGATCCTGGGCTGGTTTAGGTTCCTCCTCCTCTTGATCTGTGAGTGATGTCTCTCGCACAGCCTTCATTTCTTTCCCAGCAGAATCTCCTCTGTGATCAACGGATTCTGTGCAAAAATTAGATTTAATATGAAGGGTTCAATTTTTCCCATCATATGCAATTCACGCTTGAATTATCGTGACTGCTTTAACCATGAGGGAATGGGACTGGTTCCTCAATGTAAATTAAAGCACTTGCACACACGCTGTCACAACTGGACATCGGCAGGAAATCAGCCTTATAGGCTGAGTCAACTCATGTCAAATTAGATTTACAAATGAGAACCACTCCCATTGACAGACTGCAAAAGCAGCTGTGATAATCCTTCTGTTTATCACAAATGATGGGGAAAGTCAGGCCCAAAATGCAAAGCAGGAATAATGTAATAATGTGAAACGGCTGCTTTTTATAAGATAAAATATTAGACACTTGGCACTCTTCACGCTGGAATGGTTACTTACTGCTTCTCTACACTCACCTGCATGACTCTCCTCCTGAGAAACTCCAACACTCTTATCTCTCTCAGTCTGTTTGTGGTGCTGATTCAGTACCGCCATCTGACAATCATTAGGGTTCCTACCTGGGCTCCGAGCTTCGAACTTCTGAACTAATTCTGGCACATGTCCTGTAGAAACAAACAAAATATGACCATGATAGTACAGATGCAGGAGTCCGATATTTCTCCTGGCTGTCAACACAATACTTCAGCTTATATATTTTTAGGTGATTGAAAACTGATGTTTCATTTTAATTTGCTAATATATCTGTTAATACATTTGAAATTCAAATAACGTCTGGATAAATTGAATGTGCTACAATTACTTTTCTATTTTGTTCCTTTCCGAAACTGACATTTCTATGCTATTTTGACACTGAGGTGGACAATATTTCTGTTTCACCCTGAAGTAGAGATGATATTATCTCTGAAGAACCCTGAAGTGGGGATGACACAATCTCTGACTAACCCTGAAGTGGAGATGACTTTTTTTCTGACTAACCCTGAAGGGGAAATGACAGTATTTCTGACTAACCCTGAAGTGGAGATGACATTATCTGTGACTAACCCTGAAGTGGAGATGACACCATCTCTGACTAACCCTGAAGGGGAGATGACACTATCTCTGACTAACCCTGAAGTGGAGATGATATTATCTCCGACAAACCCTGAACTTGAGATGACACCATCTCTGAATAACCCTGAAGTGGAGATGACACCATCTCTGACTAACGCTGAAGTGGAGATGACACTATCGCTGACTAATGCTGAAGTAGAGATGATATTATCTCTGACCAACCCTGATGTGGAGATGACAATGTGTCTGACTAACCCTGAAGAGGAGATGACATTGTCTCTGACTAACCCTGATGTGGAGATGATATTATCTCTGACTAACCCTGAAGTGGAGATAATATTATCTCTGACAAACCCTAAAATGGAGATGACATTATCTGACTCACCCTAAAGTGGAGATCACATTATGTCTGACTAACCCTGAAGTAAATAGATAGATAGAAAGTCAGATAGATCCATAGATAGATAGATAATTTATTGTCCCATTCGAGGAAATTTGCTTTGTATCCACATCTCATCAGATACACGTCACCAAACCACACACTGACTTTACAAGTGTTAACATTAAAAACCACAATACAGCACAATACCAACAATCAATTTAGTGGAGATAACACTCTCTGACTAACCCTGAAGTGGAGATGACATTATCTCTGACTAACCCTGAAGAGGAGATGACACTATCTCTGACAAAACCTGAAGAGGAGATGACACTATCTCTGACAAACCCTGATGTGGAGATGACATTATCTCTGACTAACCCTGAAGAGGAGATGACATTATCTCTGACTAACCTTGAAGTGGAGATGACACTATCTCTGACTAACCCTGATGTGGAGATGACATTATCTCTGACTAACCCTGAAGAGGAGATGACATTATCTCTGACTAACCATGATGTGGAGATGACACTATCGCTGACTAATGCTGAAGTAGAGATGATATTATCTCTGACTAACCCTGAAGTGTAGATAATATTATCTCTGACAAACCCTGAAATGGAGATGACATTATCTGACTCACTCTAAAGTGGAGATCACATTTTGTCTGACTAACCCTGAAGTAAATGTACTATTCAAAAAAAGTAGGGGATATTGGATTTACAAGTACCATGAAATGCAGATCATGAGGTCAGGAAGGAAACAAATGACATAAAAACATTAAGGAAACATTTGTCAATTTATTCGAAACCCTGTGTACAGTCAGTAAAGGACAGATTCTCCAGAATAAGGGTCGACACAAACACAGGGTCACACAGCAAATTTACCTCCATTGTGAAACAGAGTCAGTAGCGGGTAAAACCCCTCGGTTGGCTAGACAAGCTCGAATTCGGCGTGGCATACTCCTAACGAGACGTCCCAGGTCATTTTGGGGAACGTTATTCCATTCCTGTTGCAATGCTGCAGCAAGTTCTTGGACATTGGCAGGAGGTTGTTGACGTTGGCGTAGCCGCTGTCCAAGCATGTCTCAGACATGCTCGATGGGGTTAGGTCCGGACTGAGTGCTGGCCATGGTAATGTGGTGATATTCTGCTGCTGGAGGTAATCTGTAACGATCCTGGCCCTATGACATCTGGCATTGTCATCTTGGAAAATGAAACGGCGGCCATAACAACGTGCAAACGGCACAACATGGGGTGCCAAGATGTTGTCCCGGTACTACTGCCATGTGACACGTCCAGCAACAACATGCAAGTCTGTTCTGCCAGCAGCAGTGATGCCTCCCCACACCATTACAGATCCACCCCCATACGGATCATGTCTAATGACGTTAACGTCATGGAAACGTTCGTTACGTCGGCGCCAAACCCTCCTGCGTCTGTCAAGGAAGTCCACAGTGAACCTCGACTCATCTGAGAACATTACGTTGTTCCATCGGCGATTATCCCAACGTTGATGATGGCGACACCATTGAGTCTGGCCCTAATGTGACGATCCCTCAAACAGGGAATGACACGAGGACGTCGGGCGTGTAAGTGAAATCTGTGCAGACGATTCCTGATGGTCTGGCCACTCACTACCAAGCCAGTATCCCTTTGAAGTTGAGACCTTATCTGATTTGCTGTTACCATACGATTTCTCAAGACAATAGTGCGGATGAATCTGTCCTAATCCTGAGTTGTTGCCCTTGGTAGACCGGATCGTGGTCTATCCTGAACAGACCCTGTAGCTCGATGTCTGGACCATAATCTGCTGATGACAGACTGGGAAACATTCATTGCCCTTGCCACAACGACCTGTCTTGTGCCAACCTGTAGCATGCCAAGGGCACGTAACCTCTCCTCCTGTGTCAGACAGCGCATGGTCTCTGTTTAATTAACGACTTCAACCACTGATAATCTGATGCTTTCTCTTCAAAATCTTCCTTTACAGTGGCTCTAACCTTCCAATTCAGAGTCGTGCAAATTTGTGGCACAACCCCCTTGATCATCAATAGCATCCCGTGCAGATCGTGAGAGTGTCATTGATGTGTTTGGGTGATGAATTTCTTTGGAAATGCTTCCTCAGTAAGGAACTATACAACATGGTTTCGTATCCCTTTGTATATGTGAAAATTTTGATCTCAAAATAAAATATCCCCTACTTTTTTTGAATAGTATAGATAGAAAGTCAGATAGATGCATAGATAGATAGATAATTTATTGTCCCATTCGAGGAAATTTGTTTTGCATCCACATCTCATCAGATACACGTCACCATACCACACACTGACTTTACAAGTGTTAATATTAAAAACCACGATACAGCACAATACCAACAATCAATTTAGTGGAGATAACACTCTCTGACTAACCCTGAAGTGGAGATGACATGATTTCTGACTAACTCTGAAGTGGAAATGACATTATGCTGTTTAACTCTGAGGTGGAGATGACACTATCTTGGACTAACCCTGAGGTGGAGATGACAGTATCTCTGACTAACCCTGAGGTGGAGATGACAGTATCTCTGACTAACCCTGAGGTAGAGATGACATTATCTCTGACTAACCCTGAAGTGTAGATGCGGTGTGGAGATCCAGGACTGGATTGGTCTCCTGCTTCTCTTGATCTGTGGTGTGGCGATCATGGGTTGTTATGTCTTTCTCCATCACTTGCTCTGTGGGGTCGAGATCCTGGGCTGGTTTAGGTTCCTCCTCCTCTTGATCTGTGAGTGATGTCTCTCGCACAGCCTTCATTTCTTTCCCAGCAGAATCTCCTCTGTGATCAACTGATTCTGTGCAAAAATTAGATTTAATATGAAGGGTTCAATTTTTCCCATCATATGCAATACACGCTTGACCTATCATGACTGCTTTAACCATCAGGGAATGGGACTGGTTCCTCAATGTAAATTTAAGCACTTGCACACACGCTGTCACAACTGGACATTGGCAGGAAATCAGCCTTATAGGCTGAGTCAACTCAAGTCAAATTAGATTTACAAATGAGAACCACTCCCATTGACAGACTGCAAAAGCAGCTGTGATAATCCTTCTGTTTATCACAAATGATGGGGAAAATCAGGCCCAAAATGCAAAGCAGGAATAATGCAATAATATGTGAAACGGCTGCTTTTTATAAGATAAAATATTAGGTACAGGGCACTGTGCACGGTGGAACGGTTACTTACTGCTTCTCTACGCTCACCTGCATGACTCTCCTCCTGAGAAACTCCAACACTCTTATCTCTCTCAGTCTGTTTGTGGTGCTGATTCAGTACCGCCATCTGACAATCTTTAGGGTTCCTACCTGGGCTCCGAGCTTCGAACTTCTGAACTAATTCTGGCACATGTCCTGTAGAAACAAACAAAATATGACCATGATAGTACAGATGCAGGAGTCCAATATTTCTCCTGGCTGTCAACACAATACTTCAGCTTATATATTTTTAGGTGATTGAAAACTGGTGTTTCATTTTAATTTGCTAATATATCTGTTAATACATTTGAAATTCAATTAACGTCCGTATAAATTGAAAGTGCTACAATTACTTTTCTATGTTGTTCCTTTCCTAAACTGACGTCATTTCTATGCTATTTTGACACTGAGGAGGACAATATTTCTGTTTCACCCTGAAGTAGAGATGATATTATCTCTGAAGAACCCTGAAGTGGGGATGACACAATCTCTGACTAACCCTGAAGTGGAGATGACTTTTTTTTGACTAACCCTGAAGGGGAGATGACAGTATTTCTGACTAACCCTGAAGTGGAGATGATATTATCTGTGACTAACTCTCAAGTGGAGATGACACTATCTCTGACTAACGCTGAAGTGGAGATGACATTATCTGTGACTAACCCTGAAGTGGAGATGACAGACTCTCTGAACAACCCTGAAGTGGAGATGACACTATGGGCTCTAATTTCTTGGTGCAGCGCAGGGTGGCGCAGCGTGGCGTAGTGTGGCGCAGCCCACGCAGTGGTAATTTCGTCCGGTGCAGCCTGGCAGTGGTAATTTTGTGCGGTGCAACACCGTGCGCAGCCACTTTGGCAATTTGGTAGACGGGCGTGCGCCGAGATGGGCGTGGTGGCGTACTATGGGGGGGTGTCACATATTCATCAAGACGCAGTGACAATTCCATAGAAAAAGTCCCCACTGAAGTTGCGCAGAAAGCTTGCCAGCTCCAACCTGGTTTACTTTCTGTGCAGTGGTAATTTGGCAGACCGGCGCACAGTGCGCACACGTCACCGAAACCTCACAGGCAGGTTTCCAGAATGTCAGGCACATTTCAATGCAATAAATAATTACAGCAACCACTATTTAATGTAACTATCAGAATCAGGACATAAATTATAGCATCTATATCGATTGTCCTGACGTCAGATCAAAGGCGGTTGGCATGCGTAATGGAAACTCGACCTGGCTTAATCAACGCAGCTGAATTTGTGATGCAAACTAACGACTTCACATCTTTCACAGCCAACCACAAATTGCCTCGGCATCAGGCAGTGCTGCTTTCGTTCTATGCTCAGTAAAGCCACTTGCACACTGGACGCGAAACGAATTTTTTGCACGACTGATTACATTCAAAGGCCAAGTTTCCCAGATTCATTTAAGAAAATCTTGGTGCTAAGAGCTTCTTTAGATCCTTCTTAAGGCTCCAGTAAGAAGCAAACGCGTTTCCCAGATTCCTTCTTAGCCTAAGATGATCTTTTGTTAAGAGCGATTTGACAGAAGGGTCTGTAGCAGTCTTAACACCCTTCTTAGCGACAAAACACTGCACATACAGCCGCGTCAGGCAAATCAATGTGACACTAAGCAAGGAGATATTAATGCAGTGCGTACGGTTTGTCCTTATTTTATCCCCCCCCCCCCCTTTCTTTCATGCAGCCCTACTACCCATTAAGCATTTAAAATGAGGGAAAACTTACATCTCTCCTCTATGGTTCCATGTGTTGAAATATTTCACCGTATTTCCCTAATTTTTCCCTAATATTTCCGGTCTTCTACTTGACCACTTGTTGTACGCCCTATATTTAAAGCAACTTGAGCTGCATGTCTCAAATCAAGTTGAATAAGGTTTAACCGCATGATTTCACACATGTAATGTAATGATTTTATTTTAAGTTTTCATTCTTATTTTTCTAAGTTCTTATCTGTGTTATTGGTCTTTATTTGCGTCCGTTTGTTTTCAGACATTCTGCTGCGTCCGCAGTGGCATTACGCACGTTCATTTTTAACATTAAACGCCACTTGCTATATCAAAACTTCATTTGTGTGCACGTAAGTATGTGGAACACTCAGTTACTTTGACATCGATTGATCAATTGAGCTCCAGTTAAGAAGGTAGTTAAGAAGGGCACAAAGACACTTGTTAAGAAGGGCACTAAGAACGCATCTGGGAAACACTCTTATCTTAAGGCTCCCTCTTAGCTGAACTCCTCTTTGGAGCCTTCTTAACTCCTTAAGAACGCTTTTAACTGGGAAATGCGGCCAAAGTCAATGCAAAGACGCATCTTTGCATTGACTTTGAATGTAATCTGTCGTGCGAAAAATTTGTTTCGCGTCCAGTGTGCAAGCGGCTTAATACTATTATTGTTACTTAGGTTTTATCGTTTTCAGTGGGGGAAAGGAAAACAGCCTGATTGCTATGATCTCGTACTGAGTTAAGATCACATATTGAAAATAAATGTGTAACGTATCTTGCATTGTTGTCCATGCATGTTAATCCCAAAATTTTAAGCAGCAATAGGGTGTAATAATAGGAACACGCTATCCATCGTTTCTCTTCCCAATGATGCAGGCAGAAGAAATAAATGAGCAACCGTCGTATTTCATTCCAACTTCATAAGTTTGAATGATCTGACATAGTTTTGTTTTGAAATTCCATTCAAGTTCGCTAATGGTAATAATTTGCGAATGCCCTAGCTAGACAGCTAACTCGTATTCGAAATGCTTAAAATAGACTTAAGCGGTGCAGAAAACATGCCTGAAGCAGCAAAGTAAAATGCAACGTTAATGCATCATGCAGGTATAGGACAGAGGCTTCTATATTCCAACACATTAAAGGTGAGGAGAGGAGCTCATTTGATTGGTGAAGATTTGACTTGGCTGTGTTATACCCAAACACGCCTTCTCTCCTCCCTCTTTGCCACTTGCGCCGGCATGAGGGACCGAGGCGGGACAGAGGAGTACTTGCGAGTACTGGACACAACCCGTTGGCGTGGCGCTCCCCCCATTCGCCGTGCCTGCGCCTGGTCTACGAATTTAGAGCCCATTGTCTGAATAATTCGGAAGAGGAGACGACAGAATCTCTGAATAACCCTAAAGTGGAGATGATATTTTCTCTGACTAACCCTGAAGTGGAGATGACAATGGCCCTCATTTATCAAACGTGCGTACACCAAAAAAATGGGTGTACACCAAATCTCCCGCAAGGATCGGCATTTATCAATCTGAACGTGAGCGAACGGTCCGCAAAAATCTCACGCCAGGTCTGACCAGGTGTACGCAGATTTGAAACCAGCAAACAACATGCAGGAATGAGAACAGCAGTCAAAATGAGTAATAAACTATATGCAGCGATGCGGACGTCATGCTGTTGTTGCTCTTATTAGTAAAATGAAAAAAATATGCTAAATAGATAAATAAGCTAAATTAATAAATGAACGAATGAATACATAAATAAATAAGACACCTGTGTTGAGAAATTAATTAAACTTATATTTTGAGACAAACTGCTTGTCAGGCCAGACGGCTGACAATTACAATCAATTTGATTAAGCGCAATGCTTGGCTTGACAGTGTGGTAGCCGATATCAGATGCTCATCCAGTCAGATGTATACTGAACGACAAAAGTTACGCAAGTTAATGAAAGACAGACTGGAAAATAAGTTTGCGCATAATTATTTTAGAAAAGCAAATTTATTACTAGCGTGTGCACATTTACTCTTGTTTCATCAAACTTTTCTTTATTTTGCAGTCACTTTGACTGAGTAACCATAGGAGTACATTAACTAACTAGCTAACTTGCGTTTCTTTTGTTGCTCAGTATATATATGCCTACAGACACTTTGACTGTGATCACATTTTGACAATGGCAGATCTTCTATTGTAAGAGGAATACGCTTCTGTCCGACGTGAGAGGAACTTTCGGCACAGAGAAGATCTCCTCCGGGAAAGTGACGAGTGGCTGCTCGTTTTGTGTGGCGCCCAATAAAATGCCATGGAGTAATACTAATAAAAGTACAATGAAGAGTGATCTCTGCAGACTGTATGTTAACAATTACTCTCATGCAGCTCAGATCGAGGCGGCGGGGACTCATCCGTGTCCCCACCGCCTCGTATTCCCACGATGGAGGGGGAGCCCTGCTGCCACCCGCTCCTCGAACGGTGAAAGCTGGAGGTTCGAGTCTGGTTGGCCTCCACCGGTCCGTGCGCTGCTGTGCCTGAGTGCAGCAACCCGTTTTTTGGTGGCGATCTTAAAATCGGACCCCTTTTTTTTTAAACTACATGTAAAGCATTTGGATTGTCAGTTATGTCGCTATATAACATGAAATATCATGGCTCTATAAATTGAATTCATTAAGGCCAATGTTATTCGCACTTATACGTGTGGCCAATGCTGAAATTTTTTCTTGGCCACACTTATAAGTGCGCCAGTTGATGACCATTCCAGTGCCGCTTAGAAAGTACCGCTGAAAATAAGATTGGCCAAGAAAATTTTTTTAGCTTTGGACACACTTAAAATAAGTGTGGGCAATGGAGAAATGTGCATCTTGGCCACACTTATAAGTGCATCTAACGAATTTCGACCAATTTTTGTGCTTGGACGCACTTAATTAAGTGCGAATAGTCACTTCGATTTACTAATGAATTAAATCAAATGTCTGTTGCACTCCGGTTTTCCATCCCAACGGTGTTTACTGCTGCAGCAATAGTTTTCCAAACTGCAGCCTTCTGGGCTCCCTTTATACCACTCTTAAGACCTCCAAATAAAATTATTTTGTTTTTTTCCACCTCGGACGTGATAATTTATATTTCCTCCCCAGTGAAGTTCTTCCTTCTTTGCCGTCTTTCGAGAGTCCCTGTCGTAAAGTGGGCAGGACTATGCCTCCCGGAGCATGAATTTATAGGGGCGTGTCATGTAAATTACGATGGTTTCAGCCTCCAGATTTATCAACGCCACGCCAGTTCTACACAGAAGTGAAGATAATATTATTTCTGACTAACCCTGAAGTGGAGATGACATTATCCCTGACCAACACTGAAGAGGATATAACATTATCTCTACTTAACCCTGATGTGGAGATGACATTGTCTCTAACTAACCCTAAAGTGGAGATGACATTATTTCTGTTTTACCCAGAAGTGGAGATGACTTTATCTCAATCTAACCCTTAAGTGGAGATGACATTATCTCTGTTTAACCCTGAAGTGGAGATGACATTATTTCTGACTAACCCTAAGAGAAGATGACATTATTTCTGACTAACCCTGAAGTGAAGATGACACTATCTCTGAGTAACTCTGCAGTGGAGATGACATTATCTCTAACCTTGAAGTGGAGATGATATTATCTCTGACTAATCCTGAAGTGGATATGACAATATCTCTGACTAACCCTGAAGTGGAGATGACACTATCTATGACTAACCCTGATGTTGAGATGACTTTATCTAGATCTCACCCTAAAGTGGAGATGACACTATCTCTGACTAACCCAGAAGTGAAGATATTATTTCTGACTAACCCTGAAGTGGAGATAACACTATCTCTGACTAACCCTAAGTGGAGATGACATTATCCCTGACCAACACTGAAGAGGATATAACATTATCTCTGCTTAAACCTGATGTGGAGATGACATTATCTCTGTTTAACCCCGAAGTGGAGATGACATTATTTCTGACTAACCCTAAGAGGAGATGACATTATTTCTGACTAACCCTGAAGTGAAGATGACACTATCTCTGAGTAACCCTGAAGTGGAGATGACATTGTCTCTAACTAACCCTAAAGTGGAGATGACATTATTTCTGTTTTACCCAGAAGTGGAGATGACTTTATCTCAATCTAACCCTTAAGTGGAGATGACATTATCTCTGTTTAACCCTGAAGTGGAGATGACATTATTTCTGACTAACCCTAAGAGAAGATGACATTATTTCTGACTAACCCTGAAGTGAAGATGACACTATCTCTAAGTAACCCTGCAGTGGAGATGACATTATCTCTAACTAACCCTAAAGTGGAGATGATATTATCTCTGACTAATCCTGAAGTGGATATGACAATATCTCTGACTAACCCTGAAGTGGAGAGGACACTATCTATGACTAACCCTGATGTGAAGATGACTTTATCTCAATCTAACACTGAAGTAGAGAGGACATTATCTCTGATTAACCCCGAAGTGGAGATGACATTATCTCTGACTTACCCTGAAGTAGAGATTACATTATCTGTTTCTTGTTAGTTATGTTCAGCACTGAAGTCTGTCTTACCCTGAGGTTCCTCATGGCTTTCAGGATCACCTGATTGTGGCTGTTGTTCCTCTATTTGAAAAAATTTTTTTTTCACACATTCAGTTTATTCCTAATTTTACCTAGAGTGTGCATATTTATGATGTTTATAAAAAGGAATCAAGGAGATTTTGAAACACTTGTCAGGAAATATTGCACAGCAAATACATTGTACATGCTCATGCAGCAGAAATAATGTGTACTTTTCAGAGCATTTCTCATGCCAGTTTTATTTAAAATTCATTCATGAAGTAACAGCAGGTGCGAATAACACAGTTTATAAGTTTGTGATGAACAACATGATTAACAACTTCAATATCAAAACTGTCATCCAATGTTAGGCCTCTGGTGTATGCAGAAGACGCTAATACACATACAGTTGACTTTCTAAAAACATTTATTGAGGAACTCACCTTTATTTTGATGGATAGTTGGCATTTTTATCATGCCAAGTGTAAAAGGGGTGTAAAGATGTGAAAGGGGGGATTTGAGATAATACTACATGTGGTGCACTTTGCGCGATGGGCCAGTTACCTATCACTTCCCCACACTCACCTGCATGAGTATCCTCCAGTAGAAGTCCAATATCCTCAGCGCTCTCAGGCCATCTGGGACATTGAATCTGTCTTTCCATCTGGTGATGATCTTGTCTCTGATCTGAGCTCAGGGCTTCATAAGGCTGTTTTCTGTTCCTGTCTCTTGCTGTGAAAAACAAAGAATACGTTGTTTACGGCCACAACAGTAAAGGTGTAGGAGGGTCACAGGAGAATATCTGATCTTGCACTTTCTGGTGGTCAGGATACAGTCGCCATTCGGCCTCTTTGATTACACACAATGGTGTATTACGACCTCATTTCCAAAAAAGTTGGTACGCTGTGTAAAAAGTTAATAAAAACATAATGATGTAATGGCCGATAGAAGCGGGAGGCCAAGTACAGCGGCAGAGAGAAACAGAGCAGCACAGACCCAATACACTCACGGAGAAAGACACAGACCCAATGACAGGAACAGCTCTTGCATTTCCTAAAAGGACGCCCAACCATCCGACGAAAAGGAAGCAAAGCGAGAGAGAGAAAAAGAAGAAGTATTTTGGGAACCGAGAAAAAACAAAGCACCGAAAATAGTGCGATCCAAAGATGAGAGAGGGGAATGAAGAAAAGGGAAATACCCCAGATAGACAGGAATTCCTTATATAACTAGAAGATAAACTGTCAGAGAAATACTGACCACAGAAATCTACGGCTGAAGTGCTTAACTAAATCAGACACTCAAGCAAAGGAGGCGTAGCGGACTTCCGGCTTATATATGCCGCTTTCCCACTGAAATTAGCGGGTCGACGCGGGTTTTTTAAACACGGGTCGACCCGCTTACAATCGGCATTTGGCTCCTTTCCCATTGGCAAAAAAAAGCCGGGTCTGTTCCCAGACTTGGTCCTGGGCACCCACTGTTTCTGCTGGTTTTTGTCCCAGCCACAATTGCAATCCCAGATCTTTAACGAGTTGCAATTTTTTCTTGACTGCACTACCCATACTCATATGGATTGTTTACACTGTTAAGCCACATTGTCAGAAACAGCTATTTGAGCTGTTGCTGAAGAGCTGCATTATTAACCTTTTCCAACCCGCAAAATGAGTAGCGCTCAGTTTGCAGCAGATGAGTAACCGGCGTCAGCATCCTTTTTCTGACTCATGTAAAGATAAAGCTCCAGTAAATGATTAAAACCATACCTGGTTATATACATAAGACATTTAAGTTTACTTTCACACCATTATATTGACTGAAAACATTAATTTTATTTTTGATATTTTAAGGTAAATTTCAATTGAATGTCTGCAAAGAAGTAGCCTATCCCACTCAGGAAACAGTTCCGTTAACTGATGGTAATCAAAATGTTCGACATTAAATGATGGTTCTTTTTAGATATAGCAAGAAATAATACATCTTTACCTTTCTTGTTAAAGAAGGACAATACTGTGGTGGTTTTTAGTTTTATACTTACAGGTTCAGCCTTCTCGTATCCTCGATCATATGGCGAAGCGAATGTAATGGCTGGCCGCCCGTGCATGCAAGCATCTCTAGTCTTTATCAAAACCGTTTCGGGAGAAAATTGAATATGAACGCTGCATAGGAGGCTGCGCCAGGATCGTTCATGCGCAATAAAGGTAACCACAATGTCTTACTAAAGCAAGGAAATGACGCAAAAGCTCCTTCTTTAATCGAAAATATTGCTTGGTTAAACAAACGAGGAAGGTGACCTGAAGAATTTTGTAATACTTAAATTAACGGGTTGACCAGGGTCCGGCGTTCCCACTGCAAGCCGATCGGAGCCGAGCCGATTGAAGGCGATTTTAACCAGGGTCGCTTGCCGAGTTGTTTGACGCGGGTCGACGCGGGTCAACGAGCCTTTCCCACTGCCATCAAAAGCTGATTGTTAGCGGGTTTAAACGGGTTTTTTGGCCAGTGGGAAAGGGGTAATAGAGTCCGGGGAAGGCGCCACCCAAGTTCAATCAGCCAGCTGGGTAAAAACTCCGATAGAAAAGGAATTCGATATCGTCCCGGGACGAGAGCCACAAAGAAAAGTCCTTAACACACGTACACCACCTAAACCATGACAGGACCCCCCCCAAGGAACGGCTCCGGACTTTCCCACAGAACCTCGTGCACGGAACTCTGAGATAAGGGTAGGATTCAGGATATCCTGAATCCCTCAATCATCCCTCAATCATCCGTGGCGGCGGCGGTGGTTTGTCGACCGGTGCCAGGACGCTAGTGCTAACCTGTTTGAGCCGAGAAAAGTGAAAAGAAGGGTGGATGCGCAAGGATCTAGGGAGCTGCAACCGGACGGTGACTGGGTTGATCTTCCGCACGATTTTGAAAGGGCTAATGAAGCGGGAAGCTAACTTCCGTGACTCCACCCTCAAAGGAAGTTCCCGAGTGAAAAGCCAAACCCTCTGGCCAACCCGATATGATGGCGCCAAACGGCGGCTCCTATCAGCGACGGTCTTCTGTTTCCACACCGAGCGTACGAAAGACAACCGAACCTTGGCCCAGACCGACTGACAACGCCGAATAAAACAATTAACTGAGGGGACCTCCGAATCCCTCTCAGCATGAGGAGAAACAGGCAGCTGATAACCCAACTGTGCCTCAAACAGGAAAAGGCCTGTGGAGGAATTGCACAACGAATTGTGGGAGTATTCAGCCCATGACTACTGCAATTCCCTTTTATTTGGCCTTCCCCACAAATCTTTCCGTAAATTACAGCTAGTTCAAAACGCTGCAGCACGCATCATCACAAGGACCCCATTCACTCACCACATCACACCTGTATTGCAGCAGCTCCACTGGCTTCCCATCACACACCGCATACACTACAAAATACTGCTCCTGACATTCAAAGTCATTCACAACCTTGCCCCTCCTTATTTGTCCGACCTAATTCACCTTGCTACACCAGCCCGCTCACTCCGATCCTCCTCCTCCATCCATCTCACTGTTCCTTCCGTCCGTCTCGTCACCATGGGGAGCAGAGCATTCAGCTGCTCTGCTCCCCAGCTCTGGAACTCACTCCTTCCTGACCTCCACAACACCAACTCACTTCCCTGTTTAAATCTTCTCTTAAAACTCATCTCTTTAAGTGATGCATACTCCCTCTGATTATATAGTCCCATACTTTTTGTATATTTTTTGTAATGTTTTTAGCTGTTTTTTGATTTTATTGCTGCTATTTTAATGTATGTTTTAATTATGTGTTGTAAGGTGACCTTGAGTTTCTTGAAAGGCCCCTAAATAAAATGTATTATTATTATTATTATTATTATTATTATTATTATTATTATGCCAAAAAATGACTCCACGATGTAGGGTTATCGGCCACCAGGCACCAGAGTGTATTTTCCAGAGACTGGTTAACTCTTTCTGTCTGCCCATTGCTCTCCGGGTGAAAACCAGACAAAAGGCTCACGGAGGCCCCTAGCTGGTTGCAAAATGCCCGCAAGAATTTAGCCGTAAACTGCGGGCCACGGTCTGAGACCAGATCCTGGGGCAGGCCATGCAGCCAGAACACATGGTCCACAACAAGGAGGGCCGTCTCCCGTGCCCGAGGGCAGTTTAGGAATGGCGACAAAGTGGGCGGCCTTAGAAAAGTGATCTACCACCGCCAAAATAACCATGTTACCTTCTGAAGCCGGCAGACCTGACACAAAGTCTAGGGCAATATGGCTCCAAGGACGCTTAGGGACTGGCAGCGACACTAACAGACCAAAGGGGGGAGATGAGAACCCTTGTTCCGTGCACATGTGCCACAGGCTGCCACAAACTCCCGGATGTCTCTTTCCTTACCGGGCCACCAAAAGCGTCAAGCTGAAAACTGCTTGGTCCGGTGAACCCCCAGATGACCAGCTAAGCAGGAAGAGTGACCCCACTGGAGAACTTGGGAATGAACCGCCACAGGGACAAACAAACAACCAGGCGGCTCCCCACCCGGACCAGAATCGGAACGCAACGCCTCCCATACCACAGACTCAACATCCCACAGTACGGGAGCCGCAATCTGAGCTGGCGGAATTATAGGCTGAGGAAGAGGATCACGGCCAGAACGGTCATAAATTCGTGACAAAGCGTCAGGCTTGATGTTTTTAGAGCCAGGGTGATAAGTCAACGTAAAATTAAAGCGGTTGAAAAATAAGGCCCACCGCACCTGCCGGGAATTTTCGTGATCGGTCCAGACCACAAACGGGTGTTCTGCCCCCTCCAACCAGTGGCGCCACTCTTCCAACTCCAACTTGACCGCCAACAACTCCCGGTCACCAATGCTGTAATTCTGCTCTGCAGCAGACAATGACCTGGAGAAGTAGGCGCAGGGATTCAATTTATTGTCCCGAGGAGAGCGTTGGGACAAAATGGCACCCATCCCGACCTCAGAAGCATCTATCTCCACCACAAACAGAAGGGAAGGGTCAGGCATAACAAGGATAGGCCCAGAGCTAAAACGTCTCTTCAATTCCTGAAAGGCAGCCTCCGCTGCTGGGGTCCAAGAGAACGACGAGGAGGCATTCTTCCTAGTAAGCGCAATGATAGGGGCAGCCACAGTGCTAAAATTGCGGATGAACCTCCTATAAAAATTAGCAAAGCCTAAAAAACGCTGCATCTCCTTTACACTCTGAGGAACGGGCCAATTCTTGACCTCTGCCACCTTGTCCGGATCCATACGGACCGACCCTGCCGACACAATGAAACCAAGGAACGACACAGTCTTAGCGTGAAAAATGCATTTCTCTGCCTTGACAAAAAGTTTGGCTTCGAGGAGGGCCGCAAGCACTTGTTGGACGTGTTGTTTATGCTCCGAGAGAGTTGAAGAAAAAATCAGAATAATGTCGAGGTAGACAAAGACGAATTTCTCCAACATCTCTCGGAGGACGTCGTTGACAAGTGCCTAGAACACGGAAGGGACATTAACCAAACCGAACAGCATAACCAAATACTCGTAGTGCCCGTCATGCGTATTAAATGCCGTTTTCCACTTGTCCCCCTCCCGGATCCGAACCAAGTTATATGCGTTCCGGAGGTCTAGCTTGGTAAAAAACGATGCCTCCTGCAGACGTTCAAATGCAGAGTTCATCAAAGGAAGAGGGTATCAGTTCTTAATGGTGATATCATTCAAGCCCCTGTAATCAATACAGGGTCTCAAACCGCCATCCTTTTTACCCACAAAAAAGAACCCCGCTCCGGCATGAGACGTGGAAGGCTAAATAAATCCATTAGCCAGAGCCTCCTGAATATATTCTCGCATGGCCTTGCGCTCAGGCCCTGACAGCGAGTATAATGAACCCCTGGGGGGAGTGGTACCAGGGTAAAGATTGATCTCGCAATCGTATGTGTGATGTGGAGGTAAAGACGAGGCCAGTTGCTTGCTAAAAACCTTCCCGAGATCAGCATAGTCGTTGGGAATGTTGGGAGACAAACAAAAGTTCAGAGCAGCCCCCAAATTCTCACCCTGTTCGGAACCTGCCGTCTCTATGACTGACTCAGAGTCAGAAAAATCCTCTGGATCGAAATCCTCCTCTGGCTGCCGCCAGTCAAATTGAGGATCCCACTCCAACCACTCCTCCGCTCCATTTTCTAGATTAGGAGGGTTAGGTGAGACAACCTCCTGATAATTACTCCAGGCATCAGCCTCCCCCATAGGTTGACGTCCAGGATGACAAGCCAAACTCTCCCTACAGTGAGATCTACAATCAGTGCCCTACTGGACGACCGGATTATTCTGACTGCCCCAAAAGATGTGCGGCCTATGTTCAAGTAGCCAAGAATGTCCTAAAACAACAGGGAAAACCGGGGAACTGATCAGGGGCAACCGGATTTTCTCTGAATGACCGCCAAATGGGACGAACATAGTCAATAATTCAGAGGCCTCGGTTATAAGCCCAGCTCCCAATGGGCGACCATCCAAAGACCTGACAGTGCGTGAATGTAAAGGAGGGCGGATGGGAATGGAATGTTTCCTAGCCTACTCCGCATCCATAAAACAATCTATGGCCCCCGAGTCCAAAAATGCCTCAACAAATATTCTCTGTCTCCCCACAGTCAATTCTACTGAAATAAATGTTAGAAAGGGAAATTGGGTCTGTCCCTCTGGCGCCCCCCATACCGCTAGAGGGACTTCCCGTTTCCCTTAAGCTCAGGGCAGCGTGGACGGATATGTCCCGATTTGTTACAATAATAACAAATAATACGTCTGTGAACGGGCTTACAAGCCCGGCTCTCATATGAGCCATCAACCTGCATGGGCTCACGAGGAGTGGAAATTTCAGTGGGCGGAGTTGGAGCTGTATGCATGTTGTAAGGATTATAAACCCCGTTGCTAGCAAGAGCAGTGCAGTACGTTTCTCCTTGTTTCGTTCGCGGATATGATTATCAATTCGCACTGCAGTACGAACTTAAGAATCTAAAGAAACACAAGGCTCCAATGTCGCCAGAGCATCCTTAACCTCCTCCGCCAAAGCGTGAATAAACACTGTCATAAGAGGTGCCTCTGGCCACCCTGTCTCTGTGACCAGGGAGCGGAAAGAAATAGAAAACTCCGCGATGCTCTCAGAGCCCTGCCTCAGATGTATTAGACGCGTAGCTGCGTCCTGACCACAAACATCCTGATCAAAAACAGAAACCAATTCTCTCACGAGACTCTCCACTGAATTAACGACTGGCGAACCAGATCGAGTGAGTGGCCCCACCCAATTGAGAGCTGTGCTGGTCAACAGGGATAAAATAAACGAAACCCGTGATTCTTCATTCGAGAACCATGAGGGTTGCGCTTTAAAAATATCTCGCATTAAGCAATGAAATCTTTACATTTTCCTGCCTCACCTCCATATCTTGGGGGTAACTGGAGTTTAGGCTCTCGGCGAAGATGAACGGATTGTGCTTGTGAAACATTTTGTGTAATTTGAGCAGACAATGCTCCAAGACTCTCAGTGAGACTTAACAGAACGTTTTTCTGTCTCTGCATGGCATTCTCCTGTAGGCGAATTCTCTCCACCAGCTCTGCCTGTTGATTGCCTAGACTAGTAAGGCCCTTGCCACGTCCAGCTAGCGTATCTAGCATAGCCGCTGCTGGCGACTCCATGTCTGGCTAGAGTGTTCTGTAATGGCCGATAGAAGTGGGAGGCCAAATGCAGTGGCAGAGAGAAACAGAGCAGCACAGACCCAATACCCTCACGGAGAAAGACACAGACCCAATGACAGGAACAGCTCTCGCGTTTCCAAAGATAAGAGCGGGGAATGAAGAACAGGGTAATACCCCAGATAGACCGGAATTCCTAAAATAACTAGAAGATAAACCGTCAGAGAAATACTGACCACAGAAATCTACGACTGAAGTGCTTAACTAAATCAGACACTCTAGCAAAGGAGACGTGGCGGACTTCTGGCTTATGTAGAGTCTTGGGAAGGCGCCGCCCAAGTTCAATCAGCCAGCTGGGTAAAAACTCCGATAGAGAAGGAATTCAATATCGTCCCGGGACGAGAGCCACAAAGAAAAGTCCTTAACACATGGACACCACCTAAACCACAACAAATGAAATGATTTTCAAATCATTTAAACCTTATATTTATTTGAAAATAGTACAAAGACAATACACCAGATGTTGAAACTGGATTTTAGTTTTTTTTGAAAATATGAACACATTTTGAATTTGATGCCAGCAACAATAATGTTTACCACTGTGTTGAATCACGATAACACTCTGTTTTTGGGAACTAAGAGACCAACTTAGTTTTGAAAGCAAAATGTTTTCCCCACTTGTGCCTTATGTGGGATTTTTTATTTTGCAGCCTCCTTTGTCATATTTTTTGTTTCATTAAATATTGTCAGTGGGTTTGCAGATTTTAGCACCACTCTTTTACTACAGAGCTATGTTGTTGTAATACATGCAGTGTATGGTGATTGGCATCGTGTTGCTGAAATCTGCAAGGATTTCCCACAAAAAAAGCTGGATGGCAGTAAATGTTGCACCAAAACCTGTAATATTCCATTAATGGCTTCACGGATGCACAAGTTACCCAAGCCATGTATATTAATGCACCCCCATACTATCATGGATGCTGGCTTTTGAATTGTTTGCTGAGGGAAAGCAGGATGGCTCCTCCACTCTTTAGCCCAGAGAAGGTGGCATACATATTTCCAGAAAGAATTTCAAATTTTGATTTGTCAAACCACAGGGCAGTTTTCCACTTCGCCTCAGTGCATTTTAAATGAGCTCGAACCCAGAGAAAAAGGCAGAGTTTTAGGATTTGTGAATGCAGTGACAAACTGTTTACCGACAATGGTTTACAGAAGTGTTCCTGAGTCCATGCAGTGATTTCCACAGCAGAATCCTGTCTGTTTTTAATGGAGGACCCAGGGCCGGATCAAATGAGTTGTGAGGGGGGTTTCCTGGCGGGGGGTGGGCCCCTGGTGAGATCAAGGGGCAGCGCTCCTTTGGGGGATCAGGGGACAAAGCCCCCGAAAAATCCAGCATTTTAGCTATTTCTGAGGCAAAAATCGAGCTATTTCCAGGCATTCTACATCCAATTTCAACCAAAATAGATCATGTTAAAATGTCTCTAATAACCAACGGAATGCCTTTTAAAACCAAGTTTCAGCTTAACAGTAAATCTACACCAAGATCATATGTCTTCACCCAGGCAACTTGAGAAAATATCCTAAATGTAAAAAGCCTCATCAAAATCAACAACAAAATTTCAAACCTTGAGTTCAAAGAGAGTTGATTATTATAGAAAAGAATCAAGCAGATATCTGAAAATTGAATAATGATGTGGATATGTTTTGATTATGCATGTATTTTTATTAGCTATGTCTGTTAATATTGATTTTATTCACCATTCCTTTGTCAGAATGGGCGGAAGGAGCCCTTGATTGATGTAATGAGTGGCACCTGTGGTTGATATGGGTGAATATTCAGGTAGCTCACGCCATCTCACCTGTTGAGGATCTCATTACAACTTGGAATTCACTATTCTTTCCAAGGACTCGATGAAGGACCGAAAAAATAGTCACTTATTGTTACTTACATTAATCCAAGCAGATATCTGTTGAATAATCTTTTTTAAATTTTACATTGCCCTGGTCCTGTCCTGGTTGCAATTGTCTGGATTGAAACACAGAAGATGAATACTTTTGAAGGACCGCCTCTTAATCAGAAGAAACACAAGATGACTACTTTTGAAGCAATCAATGCCCAATGTACGTTCAGAGACACTCTCTTATACTGATGAACAAGGTGCTAACATAATTGTGCCACACTCTTCTTTTTTTAAAGACACGTTTAAACCTCCGGAACCTGACATGCTGTCCTTGACTAGAGAATTGGAGGACTTAAAGAAATCAGAGTCCAGGTTTCTTTGGCACTCCATAACTTTGTCTGAGTATTGGAGAGCCAAGCGTATTCCACGTGGTCTACGTATAAATAAAATCCCGTCATTTGGCTTAGATGACAAATCTTTTATGCAAAAATGGGAAAAAAATTTTAAATAAATGTTCATTAGATTTGATGCTTTTGATTGTTGAGAAAACCAGATCTGAGCAAGCTAAATTAAAAACGGATGTGAAACGGGTAGAAGATGAACTCAAGAGCAAAGCGACTGCTGACACGTTTGTTGAGGTTACAGAGAAAATCTCTATTGCTCTGTCTGGGTTTGTGAAGGATCTACAGACTTATAAGATGAGGAAGTATGAACGGGATACCAGAGACTATGCAGACGGGACAGTGTATGAATGGCAAGGAAATAGAAGGAGGTTCTCTAGGAGTAACCGCCCACCCCTGCCTAAGACGAACAGTTACATGCCCCTATCCACAGCGAGTGAGAGGGACTCCTCTGATGACCTGAGTGACATCGGAAGTGGTGGTCCATCCAATTCCGTTCCCACGGCTTTTTTGGACCGAGGTTACAAGCGTCAAAGACAAAGACGCGACGGGGTTCGAGGGGGAAGAAGAGAACCCCCGCCACCCACTCGCTGGTGCCCGCGGAACCATCAGAGGAGACTGTAATTAATATCTCGGATTACGACCTGACGGATGCAGAGAAAGCAGTGCTTCTTAAAGGACTTTCTTTTGCCCCTTCTAACCGCATTGACTCCTTTTCATTAAAAGTGGACTCGTTTAAATTTTTTAGACAACTCCATCTCAAACATTTTTTCTTGAAGCCCAATGTTCTATCTAATAGTAATGCTGTAAATAGTAATTATGATTCCAATATGAGCGCAACTCCCAGAGAAGTGACTCCCTTTAAAAAGAAATCAAGGTTCTTGCCCTCATCTAATTTAAACCCCACTATTGTCATGTTCAGCCAGTTGGTTGAGCGAGACATGGCTAAACTTGGTGCAATTTGTCCTTCTAAAAACAAAAATATGACAAAAAGCGAATCGGATGCGTTGCGTGCTTTGGAATCTAGACAGGACATTATAATTCGCCCTGCCGATAAGGGGGGCGCGGTTGTTGTTATGGGTTTACAGAACTATGATTGTGGCATATTGAAATTGTTAAATGATGAAAAACATTATAAGCCTCTTCTTTGTAATCCTACCTCCAACATAAAATATACGATTGATGAATTTATTGATGCATCCCACAAAAAAGGTTGGATTACCGAGAAAGAAAAGGGTTTTCTTTTAAGTGATCACCCCCGTTGTCCAGTATTCTATGGTCTACCCAAAATCCATAAGAGTCTTGATGACCCCCCTTTGCGTCCGATCGTTTCTGGTATAGGGAGTATTACTGAGCCTCTCTCACAATTTGTTGATTTTTTTCTAAAAAAATATGTCCACAGTTTACAATCATATCTTGGGGATACCACAGATGTTTTAAACCTGATTAACAACTGGAATTGTGAAAGCAGTGATATCCTTGTGTCTTTGGATGTGCAAAGCCTCTATACATGCATACCCCACCACATAGGTCTACAAGCTATGTCTTATTACCTTGCCAAACGCCCCACTGATGTTTTGCCTCCTTCAGAGTTCCTTGAAAGCTTAGTCAAGATAATTCTATCAAATAATTTCTTTAGTTACTCGGGCAAATTTTACTTACAGCTACAAGGGACTGCAATGGGGAGTGCTTTTGCCCCGTCTTATGCCTGTTTGGTAATGGGTTTATGGGAAGAAAAATATATATACAATACTGTGCATAACCCATTTCATTCTAAAATATCTTTGTGGCGCAGGTATATAGATGACGTTCTCTTGATATGGAAGGGTACACTTGATGAATTGAATAATTTTCTAACTTATGTGAATTCTACAACAAATTACTTGTCCTTTACTATGGAATATAATAATCAATCCATTGACTTTCTAGATCTTACCATCTTTAAGGACATAAATAATACCTTACAATCCACCATATACAGAAAACCCCTTAGCAGGAATACCTTATTGAAAGCGGATAGTAATCACCCTTCTCATTTACTCCAATATCCCCGTGGGGCAGTTCTTCTGAGTTAGGAGGAATTGTAGTACCACGACTGATTTTATGTCCAAAGCTTCCCATTTAGCGCGCCGCTTTGAACAACGTGGTTATCATAAAGCGGACATTATTAAAGCATGGGATAGGGCTTTCAAGACGGAGCGCGCTGAAAAGAAAAAAAAAAAATCCAAGTCACACAGTACTACGTCTAGATTATCCTTCTCCACCTGCTATACACCGGCAGCTGGAAGAATAAAACAAATTATTCACAAACATTGGCATGTTTTGAAAAGTGACCAGACGCTCAAAGCTTTCAGCGCCGAACCGCCCAGGTTTATATTTAGGCGTGCTCGTAACATCAGAGACCGATTGGTCCACTCCGATATGACCATCCCATCCCCTACCACTTGGCTGCCTAGTCCACCTCAAGGCTTTTTTAAATGTGGCAATTGTGCGTAATGTTCCAATTCGGCCAATGCGAAATATTTTTTACATCCTCGCACTGGTAAGAGATTCCCTATCTCTTCGTTTATCAATTGCAATAGTACACATGTAATATATATTCTAAAGTGTCCCTGTGGGCTGGCTTATATAGGCCAAACAAAACGTCAGTTGAAGCTAAGGGTGGCTGAACACAAGACAGCTATTCGCACCCAGAATTTAACTTATGCCATGGCGCGGCATTATAAGCAGGCTAATCATGGCTCCCCTGCGTCATTAGGATTTTTGGGGATTGAGAAAATCACACCCCCACTTAGGGGTGGTGACATTATTAAAAAACTTCTATGCAGGGAAGCATTTTGGATACACACACTAGGCACTTTAGAACCTCAAGGTCTAAATGAGGAATTAAACCTATCTTGCTTTCTCTAAAATTGAATAATGATGTGGATATGTTTTGATTATGCATGTATTTTTATTAGCTATGTCTGTTAATATTGATTTTATTCACCATTGACTTGTCAGTGGGCGTTGCCCTACAATTGATGTAATGAGTGTAGCACCTTGGTTGATATGGGTGAATATTCAGGTAGCTCACGCCCTCTTTAAGTACACCTGTTGAGGATCTCATTACAACTTATCAAGGGCTCCTTCACCCATTCTTTCCAAGGACTCTGATGAAGATGTAGTTTTACATCGAAACGTTAGTCACTTATTGTTACGCACCTTTATTAATAAAAAGTTAGAATTAAGCAGATATCTGTGCTGCACCAGAGTATGATTATTATTAGATCATGCAAGAAAATGTGCACTGACCTTCTGTCTTTCAGCACAGAAATATAGCAAAGGCTCATTGTGTCTTTGTTGTGGTTTTTTCCTTGGCATGGTTCTTGCGGACTTGCAGCTTGAATTTGAAAATGACTCGTGGGCTTTATTGTTTTTCCAGTGAAAAAGCGCGTGGTTGGAAGTGGTGAAACGAAGGGAAGTAACTTTCAAGGCTGGCGTAGCTCCAGTGATTTCCCCTGTGTAGGTGCCCCCTGTTGACTCAGCTGTGAGACTGCATCCACTATCGCGTATGGATAACTTTTTTTTTTCCCCGTGCGGCTGGGTAGTCCTGTGAGGATTTTTTTTTTTTTTTTTTGCTTATTTTGAGGGTACATGCTTAGGGCAGGGGGGGGGTTTCCGGAACCCAGGAAACCCCCCCCCAGATCCGGCCCTGAGGACCTGTAAATCACAGCCATTCAAAATTGGATTTTGGCCTTGTCCCATGTGTACAGAGATTTTTCTGGATTCTTGGAATCTTTTAATGATATTATGTACCATAGAGGATAAAATCTCCAAATTCTTTTCAATTTTAAGTCTCAAATTATTGAAATATTTCCCCATGCAGTCTTTCATAGAATGGTTGAGCCCTCGCCATATTTACTTATGAAAGACTTTTTAAGCCCAATCATGTCACTGACCTGTTTCTAAATAATCTAATTAGCTGTGAGATGTTCTGCCAGTTGTCTTTTTTGCATCATGCAACTTTTCCAGTCTTTTATTGTCCTGTCCCAACTTTTTAAAAGTTGCTGTCATCAATGTCAATGTCAATGTTGCTGTCATTTCTGAGATCAAATTCAAAATGAGCAGATATTTTTCAAAAAACAATAAAGTTAATCAGTTTCAACAACTGATATGTTTTCCTAGTCCTTTTTTAAATTAAATATGGGGTTTTAATTGATTTGCAAATCACTGCATTCTGCTTAATTTACATTTATCATAGAGTCCCAACTTTTTTGAAAATGGGGTTGTACATCCAGTCTTCACCATCACAGTTTGATCAATTACAAATTGATTTTGGCGCTTCAATTAAATGTTGGACTGAACCTATTTATCCAGGTTTCCATCAGTGGGAATAGGCGATATGTGGACATTTCATTTGGAACAATTAATAAATCCACAGCTTTGTGCTGAGCAAACTGAAATCGACTGACTGACTATGGAATTCAATTCATGATTCAAAATCCTCTGCATATTGTTCCATTTAAATCCTGCCCATATCTGTGGTATTGTGGTCATAAGCGTAGATTTAGGTAGGGATGATCGAGATATGTCACGTCCAATTTTCAGACAAAGTGAAAATATCCTGACCAACTTTGGATCAGTGTGGAAAACTAAAGAAACGCTGAGTTGTAAATCTAACATGATCCAGTCCAATGTAATGCTGGATTTGCACCTTTGTCCAATTCATAGATGGCCAGTTGTCCGATTTGAAGTGTTTATCCTGGTGTTACAAGAGGTGAGCTGAAACAGACAGTAACTGAAGTTAATCTGGGGTAGCTCACTCCCTAATGGAAAAGAAAATGAAACTCGCACACTCGAATGCTCCAAATATTTAATAGAAGACAACGTTTCGAGCCAATGCTCTTCGTCAGGTCATCTTTTACAAAGGTGTTTTCTGCGCACCTAAATAGGTACCCATGGACAGCGTCATCGATGGTGGGTAGACCTACAAGTGAAAAGACCTGACGAAGAGCATTGGCTCAAAACGTTGTCTTCTATTAAATATTTGGAGCATTCAAGTGTGCGAGTTCCATTTTCTTTTCCATTGTCTTCTCACTGAACTCAGCACCCGTATAAGGGATGTATGTATTTCCTTGACTATTCGGTAGCTCACTCCCTAACATAAGTGTGTGTGGCTGGTTAACACCCACCCAAAAAGGAGGAAGGTAGAGTAGTTGGCTGGCTGACAAGACTGGGCATACCTTGGGTCAGCAGCCATATAGACGCTTAATAGACGGGATTGCAAACTGGCTACCTAGCTAATGGAGCTATGTATTCATTCACTTGGTTTCCATGTTCACTGTGCTAGAACTGAGCGTGTTTCGGAAGTGCGCTGAGATGAGTTGCAGTTGGTGAAGGTTGTGGAAATGAATGAAATTCAAATATTAGTTGATAATTACCGTACAATGGTCAATACTGTCTGAATATTTTTCAAATGGGAGAGAAAATACATCTAGTCCTAATTTTTTTTACAATGAAATTGGCCGCAAATTTTTCATGGTCACTCGCAATGAAACCGAAATAACTTTTGTCAAATTTAAATTATGACAAAAATAAAACTAGATCTAAAAACTAGAGATTTGCTTCCCAAAAATATAGGTCATGTTACCCGAGTTACCAGAATTTTTTTTTTATTTCATGAGTGATGCTAACAGCTCGTTGACTGAACCGATCAGTAACAGTGGCAGTAGCAGCAGCAGGAGGGGTTGAAGCAGTTATCATAAGATAACAAACATAACATAGTTAATAGATGTACTTAGTGATAGTTTTGGTTGTAATTGCAGTAGTTGATCCTACTGGTAGAAGTAATTGCAGTAACAGGAATAGTAGTATTGGGAGTTAGCACCAGAAGTAGTAGTTGTTGCAGTAATTAGCAGTTGTAGTAATAGTAGTTAGTATCAGAAGTATTAGTACTTGCAGTAGTTAACAGTAGTAGAAGTAGTAGTAGTAATGGACCTCCCGACTAGTTTGGACAAGCTCCCCCCATCACAGTTGCTAACCCCACATGTGATGCAGCTCAGTTCCGCACTGCAGAAGTATGAGCACCTCTCTGTCCTGCGAATTCCCAATAATACTGCGGTCTGTTTCTTGCCAGAATGCATCCAACTTGTCCGGCAAAGTTGAGCACAGAGGCCATAACTGTTTTACATAAGGATATATCCATGAAATCAAAATTTTTAACGGATTGGGTAGAGAAACAAGAGTCACAGCGAAGTGCTGGCAATCGATGCAGAAAAGCCAAACACCCCATAAACTGCACTTTGAGATCAAACCTGATGAAATAGTGGAGTCATACTGCACAAGTAAAGCAGGGTAAGTGGTTTTCATACGGATAGATTTGTATTCATATGATATGAGTTTTCATTTTGCGTATGCAAGTGCATTAATTTGTCAACTACAACTTTATCTGAACCAGAAATCAATTTTCTTTCGCTCTGGTCAGATCAGGTAATTTTATACCACTGAAATCATCAGGGCTGTACTAATGCAGCGTATGTAATGTCATTTGGCTGTATTAACCCCTGATCTTATCAGTTTTTAAATGCTGTTTCATCCTCACTTCTTTAACATGCGATGATATTTAACAGCTGCCATTTAGAACTTGCTTGTTTCCCTTCAGAGTAAGTGGACACGATTCACATATTGTCGGCCTGATTAAGTCTCTACAAGTGTTTAAATTGCACAACTTAAAGTAAATACTGAAGGCGAAATGGCAAAAAACTTCATTTGCTTACCCTCAAGCAAACGCATCCTAGCGTTTATCCATCTTGTTCACATTGAGTTGTGTGTGAGGCCACCCACATGCCTTAATCCACTGCAAACGCTTTGCCAACTGCGTGTTTGGCTTTAGAAAAAGGATAAATTGAGCTCTCTGTAGCTGGGCAGGTTATCTTTTATCGGAATTACACGTTCCCCCAGTGCATCCAAGAACCATTTTCGAAAAAGTCAGGAGCCTCGCCTATTACACATAGCTAATGATTGCATTGGTCGTGGGGTGGTACTATCGGGGCAGGCAGGACCTTAGTAGGATAAGGCAATCTGATTGGTTGTTTGTGTTAGACAGGTCAGAATGGTCCATTGTAGTATTAATGTAACAGGAGTGCAGTCTTACTGAGTTCTGTCTTGAATCTGCGCATGACTATGTTTATTAATTTAATGTAATCTGCCATTTAAAATACACTTACTTCTGTGGTATTTCATGTACAGTAATCCTGCAATGATGAGGATGATGATGATGATGATGATGACGAGGAGAGTAATGATGACAGGAATAACGGGAAAACTTTCTGAAACAAAAGAAACGGAGAAGAGAGCTGTGGGAAAGAGATACCAGACAAGCTTCAGTATTCTGATCTCATCACTGTCATTTACCTGATACATTCACCATTATACCAGGTACTGTTTAGAATTTTACTTGACAGAAATGTCTCTCCTCTGATTTGTCGGCAGTTGCTTCACATGAACTTAAATCAACAACTTAGAGTCAGATGGGCTAATACTGAGTCACGTTATTTTGATATATCAAATGGTGTTAAGCAGGGTGGGGTCATCCCTCCCGTTCTTTTTTGCTTATACATGGATGGATTACTTAATGACCTCTCCCAGTCTGGGGTGCGATGTCATGTTAGGTCTGTCTGTGCAGGTGCCTTTGGCCATGCAGATGATCTCACCCTGCTTGCTCCTATGGTGCAGCTCTAAGGAAGCTCCTCCTGATCTGTGAAAACTGTGCTTGTGAATTTGATGTGCTGTTCAATGGTAAAAAGAGCCAACTCATCATTTTTAAACATACATTTTCAAATCCAGTGACCCATGTATTTGTCTCAATAATGTAATCATACCAAGAGTCCATGAAGTCACACATTTGGGACATAAACTGTTTGATGATGTACACAAGTTTTATTCATCTAAGTGTGTGATCCCTGCAAAAAGTGTTCTAGAGAACTTTTATGGAATTCTAAGAACTCTACAGAACATCAATGGAACTCTATAGAACATTTTAGTAGAACAGCATGTTCTATAGGATTTTCCGTGTGTTCTGTAGGAATTTGCTAGAAACCTATAGAGCACCTCTATGGAAAAGAAAGTCCAATAAGATTATTGCTGTTCTATAAGACCTTCAATAGAACACCCTAGTTGAAAAACCTGTTCTATGGGACTTTGATGGTCTTAAGGACCTTCTAATAGAACAAAAGCTTAATGGGAAGTACATCTTAAATAAGGGTTAAATAAAAATAAAAATCTTATGAATATATCTTATGAATATCTTATAAATTTTATGAATCCTTGCAATGCTCTGTCGAAGGGTCAATTTACCTTATGTTTACCTTACTTGCAAACTACAGGCCCATATCTAACCTGCCATTTCTTTCCAAAGTTTTAGAGAAAGTAGTTGCTAGCCACCTTCAGGACCACCTCCAACACAACAACATCTTTGAAAAGTTTCAATCTGGCTTCCACTCCACCAACAGCACAGAAACCGCTCTGGTGAGAGTAACAAATGACCTGCTGATGACAGCTGATTCTGGTTCACCATCCCTTGTCATCCTCCTCGACCTATCTGCAGCATTTGACACGGTTGACCACCACATACTCCTCCAGCATCTGCACGACTCTGTTGGCCTTAAAGGCACAGTTTTGAGCTGGTTTGAATCCTGCCTCACTGGCAGGTCAGAATATGTCGCCATGGGAGGATCAAGGTCCCACTCACACACTGTTGGCTGCGGGGTTTCCCAAGGGTCGGTGCTTGGACCCATCCTGTTTACCCTCTACATGCTCCCCCTTGGTAAAGTCATCAGTCGCTCCGGAATATCATTTCATTGCTACGCTGATGACACGCAACTATACATGAGGGCAGACAGTGACTCAACACCATCAGCAACTTCATCCATCCTCACTGCATGTCTGGAGGAGATAAAGGCATGGATGAGGCATAGCTTTCTCCAGCTGAACAGCTCGAAAACTGAAGCCATCCTCATTGGTTCCTCTCATCAGATCCGAAACTCCAACATAACCTGCATTACTTTCTCTGGCAAGGACATCCCTCTATCATCAACAGTCACCAACCTTGGTGTCAGGTTTGACCCCCATCTAACCTTTGAGGCCTACATCAATCACCTCTGCAAAATATTATTTCACCACCTCAGGAATATAGCCAGACTTCGTCCCACGCTCACCTTAAGAGATGCAGAGAGGCTTGTCCACGCCTTTGTCTCCTCCAAACTCGATTACTGTAACACACTTCTCAGTGGGATTCCCAGCAAGAGCATGCAGAAATTACAATACATACAAAATAGTGCTGCTAGAATCCTGCTGAGAGTGCGTAAATATGAGCACATCACACTCATCCTTCAATCACTACACTGGCTACCCATCTCTGCTCGGATCGAATACAAAGTTTCCCTCCTCACATTCCAGTGCATCCATGGCAACGCCCCTCAATACCTTAAAGAACTCCTCATCCCCCAGTCCTCAGCACGCTCACTCCGCTCTACCAACAGCTACAGACTTCTCCCCCCAAGGACTAAGAGCCGCATACTCGGGGACCGAGCTGTCTGCTCCTCTGCCCCTCGACTGTGGAACACCCTCCCAGAACATCTGAGGGCTCCACAGACGATCCACTGTTTTAAAAAGGGTCTTAAAACTTGCCTTTTTAAAAAATCTTTTAATCTGTAATTGTTTCCTGTTTTACTCCTGATAACTGTTTTTTACTCCTGTTTAACTCTTTTGGTTTTTTTTTTTTTTTTTGGCTGCTTTTTGTAGCACTTTGAGGTTTTTTTGTTAAATGTAAAGTGCGTTATAAATAAAATTTATTATTATTATTATTATGTGTACCTGGGTTCTAGAAGTGAGAAACCGGACTAATGGTATGAAAATGTACAATATGCAGTGATATCCACGATACTGAAGTAGCAAGGAAATTGTGTCCCTTTTAACTTAAAGGTGTGTTTAAGCACATGGGGTACCAGGCACATACCTACTCATTAATTCTCTGATGAGACGATTGATAGATTGACTGACCACACAATTTAGCAGTATTTCAGTTACGGTATATGAAGACCTCTTTCCATTTCCTCCGCAGCAATTCAAAAATAAAAATGTAAGGCATTACAACTTTATTATGCTATAATGGAAAACTCGTGCTCCTCTATTGCTTACGAAGACAGAATTACGTTGAAATTTTGACCTTTTGAACTTTTCCCTTAATTTTAAAAATTCAATCAAATTATGCCTTTCCATTCACATGCATGTGATTGCAGATTATATACAGATTTAGAATTAATTTGAATACAATTTGAGGTCTGCTGAGACTTATTTCCACCATCTTTATACATCTAAAGGTTATTTCTAACCATTAATGAACAAGCTTCTGAATGGCTTACTTGGTTAAAGCACTTCATTGCGGAGCAGAAGTGTCTGGGTTTGAGCCCTGGTCAGAGTAACACACGAGTGGTCATTGTGCTAGAGGGATGCAATTTGGGAAAGGATTGCTGGGAAATGTCATATAAAGTGGTTGCCTTCCAAATTTGGGTGGGATTTAAGATGCAAAACTGGAAAAAAAAATGTCCTTCAGAGGTTTTCTATAGAACTTTTTTTTTTTTCTATAGGACTTGAGGTACTGAAGTTCTATAGAATTCTATTGGATTCCAAGAGCACATTTTTTGCAGGGTAGTGCCCCGGTGCAAAGTGAAAAATTGGAAGTCAGACCATTAGTGATTATGGATGCTGTGGGTAATTTTAATTACCTAATTTTTTAGGTAATCTTACCTAATTTTAATTGACATAATTTTTATCATGTGCAGTTAATTTCTGTTAAGTGCGAAAAATGAATTTTCTAAACAAACAAACTTAATGCTGTTACTGTTATACTGTGTGTGTGTGTGTGTGTGTGTGTGTGTGTGTGAGTGTCACTGTGAGAGAGAGAGAGAGAGAGAGAGAGAAAACACAAAAACAATGCTGCCAGAAACACAACTCACAAACACAGCCTTGGTCAGGGACACTGGTAGGAGTGTTCCTATAGAGCATGTCTTTCTAAAGCCAGAGGCTTGGTCAGGGACACTGGTAGGAGTGTTCCTATAGAGCATGTCTTTCTAAAGCCAGAGCCTTGGTCTGGGACACTGGGAGGAGTGTTCCTATAGAGCATGTCTTTCTAAAGCCATAGCCTTGGTCAGGGGAACTGGTAGGAGTGTTCCTATAGAGCATGTCTTTCTAAAGCCAGAGCCTTGGTCAGGGACACTGGTAGGAGTGTTCCTATAGAGCATGTCTTTCTAAAGCCAGAGCCTTGGTCAGGGACACTGGTAGGAGTGTTCCTATAGAGCATGTCTTTCTAAAGCCAGAGCCTTGGTCTGGGACACTGGTAGGAGTGTTCCTATAGAGCATGTCTTTCTAAAGCCAGAGCCTTGGTCTGGGACACTGGTAGGAGTGTTCCTATAGAGCATGTCTTTCTAAAGCCTGAGCCTTGGTCAGGGACACTGGTAGGAGTGTTCCTATAGAGCATGTCTTTCTAAAGCCAGAGCCTTGGTCTGGGACACTGGTTGGAGTGTTCCTATAGAGCATGTCTTTCTAAAGCCTGAGCCTTGGTCAGGGACACTGGTAGGAGTGTTCCTATAGAGCATGTCTTTCTAAAGCCAGAGCCTTGGTCAGGGACACTGGTAGGAGTGTTCCTATAGAGCATGTCTTTCTAAAGCCAGAGCCTTGGTCAGGAACACTGGTAGGACTGTTCCAATAGAGCATGTCAATCTAAAGCCAGAGCCTTGATCAGGGACACTGGTAGGAGTGTTCCTATAGAGCATGTCTTTCCAAAGCCAGAGCCTTGGTCAGGGACACTGGTAGGAGTGTTCCTATAGAGCATGTCTTTCTAAAGCCAGAGCCTTGGTCAGGGACACTGGTAGGGAGTGTTCCTATAGAGCATGTCTTCTAAAGCCAGAGCCTTGGTCAGGGACACTGGTAGGAGTGTTCCTATAGAGCATGTCTTTCTAAAGCCTGAGCCTTGGTCAGGGACACTGGTAGGAGTGTTCCTATAGAGCATGTCTTTCTAAAGCCTGAGCCATGGTCAGGGACACTGGTAGGAGTGTTCCTATAGAGCATGTCTTTCTAAAGCCTGAGCCTTGGTCAGGGACACTGGTAGGAGTGTTTCTATAGAGCATGTCTTTCTAAAAGCCAGAGCCTTGGTCAGGGACACTGGTAGGAGTGTTCCTATAGAGCATGTCTTTCTAAAGCCAGAGCCTTGGTCAGGGACACTGGTAGGAGTGTTCCTATAGAGCATGTCTTTCTAAAGCCAGAGCCTTGGTCAGGAACACTGGTAGGAGTGTTCCTATAGAGTTCATGTCTTTCTAAAGCCAGAGCCTTGGTCTGGGACACTGGTAGGAGTGTTCCTATAGAGCATGTCTTTCTAAAGCCAGAGCCTTGGTCAGGGACACTGGTAGGAGTGTTCCTATAGAGCATGTCTTTCTAAAGCCAGAGCCTTGGTCAGGGACACTGGTAGGAGTGTTCCTATAGAGCATGTCTTTCTAAAGCCAGAGCCTTGGTCAGGGACACTGGTAGGAGTGTTCCTATAGAGCATGTCTTTCTAAAGCCAGAGCCTTGGTCAGGGACACTGGTAGGAGTGTTCCTATAGAGTATGTCTTTCTAAAGCCAGAGCCTTGGTTGGGGTACTGGTAGGAGTGTTCCTATAGAGCATGTCTTTCTAAAGCCAGAGCCTTGGTCAGGGGTACTGGTAGGAGTGTTCCTATAGAGCATGTCTTTCTAAAGCCAGAGCCTTGGTCAGGGACACTGGTAGGAGTGTTCCTATAGAGCATGTCTTTCTAAAGCCAGAGCCTTGGTCAGGGACACTGGTAGGAGTGTTCAGGGACATAGAGCATGTCTTTCTAAAGCCAGAGCCTTGGTCAGGGACACTGGTAGGAGTGTTCCTATAGAGCATGTCTTTCTAAAGCCAGAGCCTTGGTCAGGGACACTGGTAGGAGTGTTCCTATAGAGCATGTCTTTCTAAAGCCAGAGCCTTGATCAGGGACACTGGTAGGAGTGTTCCTATAGAGCATCTTTCTAAAGCCAGAGCCTTGGTCAGGGACACTGGTAGGGAGTGTTCCTATAGAGCATGTCTTTCTAAAGCCAGAGCCTTGGTCAGGGACACTGGTAGGAGTGTTTCTATAGAGCAGGTGTTTCTAAAGCCAGAGCCTTGGTCAGGGACACTGGTAGGAGTGTTCTAGAGCATGTCTTTCTAAAGCCAGAGCCTTGGTCAGGGACACTGGTAGGAGTGTTCCTATAGAGCATGTCTTTCTAAAGCCAGAGCCTTGGTCAGGGACACTGGTAGGAGTGTTCCTATAGAGCATGTCTTTCTAAAGCCAGAGCCTTGGTCAGGGACACTGGTAGAAGTGTTCCTATAGAGCATTTTCTAAAGCCAGAGCCTTGGTCAGGGACACTGGTAGGAGTGTTCCTATAGAGCATGTCTTTCTAAAGCCAGAGCCTTGGTCAGGGACACTGGTAGGAGTGTTCCTATAGAGCATGTCTTTCTAAAGCCAGAGCCTTGAGCCTTGGTCAGGGACACTGGTAGGAGTGTTCCTATAGAGCATGTCTTTCTAAAGCCAGAGCCTTGGTCAGGGACACTGGTAGGAGTTTCTATAGAGCATGTCTTTCTAAAGCCAGAGCCTTGGTCAGGGACACTGGTAGGAGTGTTCCTATAGAGCATGTTTTTCTAAAGCCAGAACCTTGGTCAGGGACACTGGTAGGAGTGTTCCTATAGAGCATGTCTTTCTAAAGCCAGAGCCTTGGTCAGGGACACTGGTAGGGAGTGTTCCTATAGAGCATGTCTTTCTAAAGCCAGAGCCTTGGTCAGGGACACTGGTAGGAGTGTTCCTATAGAGCATGTCTTTCTAAAGCCAGAGCCTTGGTCAGGGACACTGGTAGGAGTGTTCCTATAGAGCATGTCTTTCTAAAGCCAGAGCCTTGGTCAGGGACACTGGTAGGAGTGTTCCCTATAGAGCATGTCTTTCTAAAGCCAGAGCCTTGGTCAGGGACACTGGTAGGAGTGTTCCTATAGAGCATGTCTTTCTAAAGCCAGAGCCTTGGTCAGGGACACTGGTAGGAGTGTTCCTATAGAGCATGTCTTTCTAAAGCCAGAGCCTTGGTCTGGGACACTGGTAGGAGTGTTCCTATAGAGCATGTCTTTCTAAAGCCAGAGCCTTGGTCAGGGACACTGGTAGGAGTGTTCCTATAGAGCATGTCTTTCTAAAGCCAGAGCCTTGGTCAGGGACACTGGTAGGAGTGTTCCTATAGAGCATGTCTTTCTAAAGCCAGAGCCTTGGTCTGGGACACTGGTAGGACACTGTGTTCCTATAGAGCATGTCTTTCTAAAGCCAGAGCCTTGGTCAGGGACACTGGTAGGAGTGTTCCTATAGAGCATGTCTTTCTAAAGCCAGAGCCTTGGTCAGGGACACTGGTAGGAGTGTTCTATAGAGCATGTCTTTCTAAAGCCAGAGCCTTGGTCAGGGACACTGGTAGGAGTGTTCCTATAGAGCATGTCTTTCTAAAGCCAGAGCCTTGGTCAGGGACACTGGTAGGAGTGTTCCTATAGAGCATGTCTTTCTAAAGCCAGAGCCTTGGTCAGGGACACTGGTAGGAGTGTTCCTATAGAGCATGTCTTTCTAAAGCCAGAGCCTTGGTCAGGGACACTGGTAGGAGTGTTCCTATAGAGCATGTCTTTCTAAAGCCAGAGCCTTGGTCAGGGACACTGGTAGGAGTGTTCCTATAGAGCATGTCTTTCTAAAGCCAGAGCCTTGGTCAGGGACACTGGTAGGAGTGTTCCTATAGAGCATGTCTTTCTAAAGCCAGAGCCTTGGTCAGGGACACTGGTAGGAGTGTTCCTATAGAGCATGTCTTTCTAAAGCCAGAGCCTTGGTCAGGGACACTGGTAGGAGTGTTCCCAGAGCCTAGAGGGACATGTCTTTCTAAAGCCAGAGCCTTGGTCAGGGACACTGGTAGGAGTGTTCCTATAGAGCATCTTTCTAAAGCCATAGCCTTGGTCAGGGACACTTAGGGTGTTCCTATAAGAGCATGTCTTTCTAAAGAGCCTTGGTCAGGGACACTGGTAGGAGTGTTCCTATAGAGCATGTCTTTCTAAAGCCAGAGCCTTGGTCAGGGACACTGGTAGGAGTGTTCCTATAGAGCATGTCTTTCTAAAGCCAGAGCCTTGGTCAGGGACACTGGTAGGAGTGTTCCTATAGAGCATGTCTTTCTAAAGCCAGAGCCTTGGGACACTCTATAGGGTCTTTCTACACTTGGTCTGGGACACTGGTAGTTTCCTATAGAGCATGTCTTTCTAAAGCCAGAGCCTTGGTCAGGGACACTGGTAGAGTGTTCTATAGAGCATGTCTTTCTAAAGCCAGAGCCTTGGTCAGGGAACACTGGTACACCTATAGAGCATGTCTTTCTAAAGCCAGAGCCTTGGTCAGGGACACTGGTAGGACTGTTCCTATAGAGCATGTCTTTCTAAAGCCAGAGCCTTGGTCAGGGACACTGGTAGGAGTGTTCCTATAGAGCATGTCTTTCTAAAGCCAGAGCCTTGGTCAGGGACACTGGTAGGACACTGGTAGGTTCCTATAGAGCATGTCTTTCTAAAGCCAGAGCCTTGGTCAGGGACACTGGTAGGAGTGTTCCTATAGAGCATGTCTTCCTAAAGCCAGAGCCTTGGTCAGGGACACTGGTAGGTTCTATAGAGCATGTCTTTCTAAAGCCTGAGCCTTGGTCAGGGACACTGGTAGGGAGTGTTCCTATAGAGCATGTCTTTCTAAAGCCAGAGCCTTGGTCAGGGACAGGTAGGGAGTGTTCCTATAGAGCATGTCTTTCTAAAGCCAGAGCCTTGGTCAGGGACACTGGTAGGAGTGTTCCTATAGAGCATGTCTTTCTAAAGCCAGAGCCTTGGTCAGGGACACTGGTAGGAGTGTTCCTATAGAGCATGTCTTTCTAAAGCCAGAGCCTTGGTCAGGGACACTGGTAGGGAGTGTTCTATAGAGCATGTCTTTCTAAAGCCAGAGCCTTGGTCAGGGACACTGGTAGAAGTGTTCCTATAGAGCATGTCTTTCTAAAGCCAGAGCCTTGGTCAGGGACACTGGTGGTCAGGGACACTGGTCAGGGACACTGGTAGAAGTGTTCCTATAGAGCATGTCTTTCTAAAGCCAGAGCCTTGGTCAGGGACACTGGTAGGAGTGTTCCTATAGAGCATGTCTTTCTAAAGCCAGAGCCTTGGTCAGGGACACTGGTAGGAGTGTTCCTATAGAGCATGTCTTTCTAAAGCCAGAGCCTTGGTCAGGGACACTGGTAGGAGTGTTCCTATAGAGCATGTCTTTCTAAAGCCAGAGCCTTGGTCAGGGACACTGGTAGGAGTGTTCCTATAGAGCATGTCTTTCTAAAGCCAGAGCCTTGGTCAGGGACACTGGTAGGAGTGTTCCTATAGAGCATGTCTTTCTAAAGCCAGAGCTTGGTCAGGGACACTGGTAGGAGTGCTCCTATAGAGCTTGTCTTTCTAAAGCCAGAGCCTTGGTCAGGGACACTGGTAGGAGTGTATCTACAGAGCATGTCTTTCTAAAGCCAGAGCCTTGGTCAGGGACACTGGTAGGAGTGTTCCTATAGAGCATGTCTTTCTAAAGCCAGAGCCTTGGTCAGGGACACTGGTAGGAGTGTTCCTATAGAGCATGTCTTTTCTAAAGCCAGAGCCTTGGTCAGGGACACTGGTAGGAGTGTTCCTATAGGAGCATGTCTTTCTAAAGCCAGAGCCTTGGTCAGGGACACTGGTAGGAGTGTTCCTATAGAGCATGTCTTTCTAAAGCCAGAGCCTTGGTCAGGGACACTGGTAGGAGTGTTCCTATAGAGCATGTCTTTCTAAAGCCAGAGCCTTGGTCAGGGACACTGGTAGGAGTGTTCCTATAGAGCATGTCTTTCTAAAGCCAGAGCCTTGGTCAGGGACACTGGTAGGAGTGTTCCTATAGAGCATGTCTTTCTAAAGCCAGAGCCTTGGTCAGGGACACTGGTAGGAGTGTTTCTATAGAGCATGTCTTTCTAAAGCCAGAGCCTTGGTCAGGGACACTGGTAGGAGTGTTCTATAGAGCATGTCTTTCTAAAGCCAGAGCCTTGGTCAGGGACACTGGTAGAAGTGTTTCTATAGAGCATGTCTTTCTAAAAGCCATAGAGCCTTGGTCAGGGACACTGGTAGGAGTGTTTCTATAGAGCATGTCTTTCTAAAGCCAGAGCCTTGGTCAGGGACACTGGGAGTGTTCCTATAGAGCATGTCTTTCTAAAGCCAGAGCCTTGGTCAGGGACACTGGTAGGAGTGTTCCTATAGAGCATGTCTTTCTAAAGCCAGAGCCTTGGTCTGGGACACTGTTCTTTCTAGCCTTGGTCAGGACACTGTTCCTATAGAGCATGTCTTTCTAAAGCCAGAGCCTTGGTCAGGGACACTGGTAGGAGTGTTCCTATAGAGCATGTCTTTCTAAAGCCAGAGCCTTGGTCTGGGACACTGGTAGGAGTGTTCTATAGAGCATGTCTTTCTAAAGCCTGCCCTTGGTCAGGGACACTGGTAGGAGTGTTCCTATAGAGCATGTCTTTCTAAAGCCAGAGCCTTGGTCAGGGACACTGGTAGGAGTGTTCCTATAGAGCATGTCTTTCTAAAGCCAGAGCCTTGGTCAGGGACACTGGTAGGACTGTTCCTATAGAGCATGTCTTTCTAAAGCCAGAGCCTTGGTCAGGGACACTGGTAGGAGTGTTCCTATAGAGCATGTCTTTCTAAAGCCAGAGCCTTGGTCAGGGACACTGGTAGGAGTGTTCCTATAGAGCATGTCAATAAAGAGCATGTGGTAGGAGTGTTCTTTCTTTCTAAGCCATAGCCTTGGTCAGGGACACTGGTAGAAGTGTTTCTATAGAGCATGTCTTTCTAAAGCCAGAGCCTTGGTCAGGGACACTGGTAGGAGTGTTCCTATAGAGCATGTCTTTCTAAAGCCAGAGCCTTGGTCAGGGACACTGGTAGGAGTGTTCCTATAGAGCATGTCTTTCTAAAGCCAGAGCCTTGGTCTGGGACACTGGTAGGAGTGTTCCTATAGAGCATGTCTTTCTAAAGCCTGAGCCTTGGTCAGGGACACTGGTAGGAGTGTTCCTATAGAGCATGTCTTTCTAAAGCCAGAGCCTTGGTCTGGGACACTGGTAGGAGTGTTCCTATAGAGCATGTCTTTCTAAAGCCAGCGCCTTGGTCAGGGACACTGGTAGGAGTGTTCCTATAGAGAATGTCTTTCTAAAGCCTGAGCCTTGGTCAGTGACACTGGTACGAGTGTTCCTATAGAGCATGTCTTTCTAAAGCCAGAGCCTTGGTCAGGAACACTGGTAGGACTGTTCCTATAGAGCATGTCAATCTAAAGCCAGAGCCTTGATCGGGGACACTGGTAGGAGTGTTCCAATAGATTATGTCTTTCTAAAGCCAGAGCCTTGGTTGGGGTACTGGTAGGAGTGTTCCTATAGAGCATGTCTTTCTAAAGCCAGAGCCTTGGTCAGGGACACTGGTAGGAGTGTTCCTATAGAGCATGTCTTCTAAAGCCAGAGCCTTGGTCAGGGACACTGGTAGGAGTGTTCCTATAGAGCATGTCTTTCTAAAGCCTGAGCCATGGTCAGGGACACTGGTAGGAGTGTTCCTATAGAGCGTGTCTTCCTAAAGCCAGAGCCTTGGTCAGGGACACTGGTAGGAGTGTTCCTATAGAGCATGTCTTTCTAAAGCCTGAGCCTTGGTCAGGGACACTGGTAGGAGTGTTCCTATAGAGCATGTCTTTCTAAAGCCAGAGCCTTGGTCAGGAACACTGGTAGGAGTGTTCCTATAGAGCATGTCTTTCTAAAGCCTGAGCCTTGTTCAGGGACACTGGTAGGAGTGTTCCTATAGAGCATGTCTTTCTAAAGCCAGAGCTTTGGTCAGGGACACTGGTAGGAGTGTTCCTATAGAGCATGTCTTTCTAAAGCCAGAGCCTTGGTCAGGGACACTGGTAGGAGTGTTCCTATAGAGCATGTCTTTCTAAAGCCAGAGCCTTGGTCAGGGACACTGGTAGAAGTGTTCCTATAGAGCATGTCTTTCTAAAGCCAGAGCCTTGGTCAGGGACACTGGTAGGAGTGTTCCTATAGAGCATGTCTTTCTAAAGCCAGAGCCTTGGTCAGGGACACTGGTAGAAGTGTTCCTATAGAGCATGTCTTTCTAAAGCCAGAGCCTTGGTCAGGGACACTGGTAGGAGTGTTCCTATAGAGCTTGTCTTTCTAAAGCCAGAGCCTTGGTCAGGGACACTGGTAGGAGTGTTCCTATAGAGCATGTCTTTCTAAAGCCAGAGCCTTGGTCAGGGACACTGGTAGGAGTGTTCCTATAGAGCAGTGGTTCCCAAACTCGGCCCTGGGGACCCACTGTGTCCGCTGGTTTTTGTTTCAACCACAGCTCCAATCTTAGAACGCTAATGAGCTGTTAATTGCTCTTAATTGCACTATTCTTGCTCACACTGAATATTTATCCTTTTAAACCACATGTCAAAAATGGTGAAAAAACATTACATACTGCGCTAAATTGGAAATGACTTCTCTAACATAAAAAAAGGTGGAAATTTGCAACTGATAACATGAATCTGTGAATTGGCTTCTAATGGATAAAATTGTGGACCCAAGGTCATTAAAGCTAATAATTATTAGGCAATTAAGAATTCAAAGACAAAGCAAAGGATGAGTCATAATAATAATAAAGCAAACCAGCCAAATGTCACTTGTTTGGTTTCAGGAAAGAACCTGAACACCTTCATTCAGAACCCGAAGTCACCAGATTACTGATTGATTGCAGTCTTGCATTTGCTCACATAAAACATATTGCCACATTGGCTTGGCGTTTACTTCGTGGAATACATCAAAATAAAAAATATGAATGTCGGACTTTGAAATCTCATGGAATGCAAAGCCATTTCTGTCATAAAGTATTTAAGGGGATAAAACGTGTCTCTAATCTGACAAGCAACTAATTAAAAAATGAACAGCTTGTTAAAACTCTGGGATCATAATTGTGGTTGGAGCAAAGACCAGCATACACAGTGGGTCCTCAGGACTGACTTTGGGAACCACTGCTATAGAGCATGTTTTTCTAAAGCCAGAACCTTGGTCAGGGACACTGGTAGGAGTGTTCCGATAGAGCATGTCTTTCTAAAGCCAGAGCCTTGGTCAGGGACACTGGTAGGAGTGTTCATATAGAGCATGTCTCTCTAAAGCCAGAGCCTTGGTCAGGGACACTGGTAGGAGTGTTCCTATAGAGCATGTCTTTCTAAAGCCAGAGCCTTGGTCAGGGACACTGGTAGGAGTGTTCCTATAGAGCATGTCTTTCTAAAGCCTGAGCCTTGGTCAGGGACACTGGTAGGAGTGTTCCTATAGAGCATGTCTTTCTAAAGCCAGAGCCTTGGTCAGGGACACTGGTAGAAGTGTTCCTATAGAGCATGTCTTTCTAAAGCCAGAGCCTTGGTCAGGGACACTGGTAGGAGTGTTCCTATAGAGCATGTCTTTCTAAAGCCAGAGCCTTGGTCAGGGACACTGGTAGGAGTATTCCTATAGAGCATGTCTTTCTTTTTTGTGAACAACTTTTTATTTCTTTTACCAGTTCACACCACACTTTTTGTTCATTTCCCTTTAACATAAACACACATTCCACCCCCCAGGCAGCACCCAATATACCCCACATCCCACCCCAGGATCTCCCATGGACCACCTTACCACAAAAGAAATATACCTTAAATCAAAGAAAGTAACCCCCCGTTCACGACCTGAGGAGCTTATCCTTTATTTGCACTGCTGTACGTTCCCTCATCTGTAGAGTGGGAGACTTTGCCTTATTAATTCGAGCCGTGGACAACTCCAGTAACACAATTTCATGTAAATATGTCAACCATTTCTTAATACTCAGATCATGAGGTGGCAGCCATCTTTGGACTAAAGGTTTTTTGGCAGCTGTGAGGCCACTTAACAGTAGCTTGCGTCGTCTTTCAGTTAATCCTAACTGTGAATCCTCACCGAGAAGTAATAATGTTGGGCTACATACAATGACCTTGTCTATCAATTCGGACAATACTTTGGATACCTGCTCCCAAAAGGTCTGGACAGGGGGACACTCCCACATCATGTGTTCATAGCAACCTAACGTGTTCAGCTGACACATATTGCAGTTTGGAGAAGATATTTGTCTCATGCGAAACCTAGTAATTGGCGTATAATACATTCTGTGACACAATTTGAAATGAATAAGTTGATGATTCGGATTCTTAGAAGCACCAAAAATGTTTTCCCACACCCTATCCCAAGATACATCCTCGTCCTTGAGATCAAAGTCTCTTTTCCACGCTGCGAGTATCGATGGATCCTTCCGCTGTCCAGACAACTTGCTGTATATTGTAGATACCATTCCCCTGGTGGGGAGAGCGCACAGGCAGTTCACTAGAGCGTGGATGGGGGGTAAAGCCCCTAACGGCACACCACATGATTTAAGCACAGATCTTACTTGTAAATAAAAATAAAAAGATGAGGCAGGCAGCCCAAAAAGAAGTCGCAGATCTTCAAAATTATGTAGACCTCTATCATTATATAAGTCAGCCATCACATTAATGCCTCTTGAAATCCATGGCTTGAATTCCAGCAGCCTATTAGCAATTAATATATTAGTATTACCCCATAAAGGTGTGTCATGATGCCATTTCAGGCCTCCATTCAGACTTTTTTCTACTAGTCTAAAGTTCTTAATAGTGTTGGTCACAATAGGTCCGTAATGTAGCCCACAATATTTCTCTTTTATACCAGAAAATAAGACATCCTCTAGTCTCCTGGGGTAAATAAGTTTTTCTTCAATACATTTCCATGAAGCTGAAGGGCACTGGTTAAGCCAAACCATAACAGGCCGTAGTTGAAAGGATTGGTGGTAGACTCGAAAATTAGGGAGGGAAAGACCCCCCTGATCTTTAGGTCTCTGTAATGTAGCTAATTTAAGTTTAGGATGGCCCTTATTCCATATATATTTCCAAATTAATTTGTCCATCCTCACCCAGTAATCTACCGGAGGAGAGAGCGGAATCATCATACTGAGGAAGTTGATGCGCGGTAAGACGTTCATTTTTATTACCGATATGCGAGTCTGTAAAGAGGCAGGCAATCTGGTCCAATTCGTAAGATCACGCTCAATTTCTTAAAGATTTTTTCATAATTACTCTTGACAATACTTTGAAGTGAAGCATGTAATTGAATTCCTAAATAAGTTATTGTTGATAATATGGGAATTGAGCATGTTAATTGGATCTTTTTTGCAGCTTCGTTTAATAACATCAGAGCAGATTTCGTCCAATTAATCTTAAATCCTGATAGTTGTTTAAATTCCTCAAATGCTGCTAACAGAGAGGAGATGGAATTATCTATGTCTGTTAAATATATGAGAAGGTCATCTGCAAAAGCTGACAGAATATGAGAAGTCTGTTTAATTTGGACGGGTGATGTGACTGAGTTTTGCCTCAAGTGTTGTGCCAGAGGTTCCAAGGATAAAATGAACAGACTTGGGGACAAACCGCAACCTTGTCTTGTGCCACGAAAAATTGAAAAGGGGAGACAATTTAAGCCATTTTTACGAACCATGGCTGAGGGGTTGGCATACAGGATCTGTACTAACCTAATAAATTGGTCACCAAGCCGAAATTTTTGTAATACAGCCCATAAATATTGCCATTCAAGCCTATCGAAGGCTTTTTCAGCATCGAGAGACAGAATGGCGCATGGGATGTTTAGTTGTTTAGACTCCTCCATCACATGCATCAACCGTCTCATGTTATCTGCTGGCAAGCCGCCCCTCAAAAAACCAGATTGGTCAATGTGGATAAGTTTATCCATATATGTCTCCAGGCGACATGCTAATAACTTCGAATAAAGCTTAAGGGCTGAATTTATTAAAGATACCGGTCTGTAGTTGGCACATTCCAACGGGTCCTTGCCTTTTTTTGGTAGTAATGAGATTAAGGCTACATTGGTACTTTCATGAAAGGCACCTTTCTTAATAGCAGTCTGAATAGAGCTCAGAAGCACCGGCCCAAGAAAATCCCAGAAATGTAAGAGCACCTTGGGCGGTATCCCATCCGGACCCGGAGATTTCCCTCTGGACATTTTGCTCAATACAGTTTTTAACTCCTCAAAAGACATCGGACGTCCCAAATCTGCTGCTTCAAAATCTTGTAAGGCAGGTAGATCTATACTCTGCAAAAAATTATGGCATGTTTCGGAATCAAAACTGTCAGATGATGTGTATAAGTTCCTATAGTAATCTTGAAAGATGTTATTTATTTCTCTTGGATCTGTAACTAAGCCCTTACTAGGATGTTTAATAAAGTCAGTAGAAGCCCTGGATTCATACTGTTTGAGTTTAAGAGCTAGAAGCCTGCTCGGTTTGCTGCCATTACAATAATAGTTTTGCCTAGTTCTGTGTATAATAAATTCCGCTCGTCTCCGCAGTAGATCATTCAGTTCTTGTTTAGTAACCTGTAATTCATCCTTAATGATATTGGAATACTTTTTCTTTAGAATCTCTTCCAAATTCAAGCATTTCTCCTCCAATTGTTTGATCTTAAGGGTCCTTATCTTTTCCATATGAGATGTATATGATATCGTGAAATCACGGATGAAGCCTTTCGTCGCCATCCACAAAAATCTAGCATCTGTAACAGAGCCCACATTGCCGCTAAGAAAAGTTGATAGCCTCGTTCTAAACTCAGAATTAAAAGAATCGTCATTCAAGAGCCTAGTATTAAAACGCCATCTCTGAGATTTCTTAACTTTGAAACTCAAATCAATACTTAACAATAGTGGGTTATGATCCGACAATGTGGCTGGTAGAAACTTAATAGATTTTGCAGCCTCCTTCAGCCCACGAGACAACAAAAAATAGTCGATCCTAGAAAAAGATTTTTGGTATGAGGAAAAACAGGTGTAATCTCGAATGCCCGGGTTATGAACCTGCCAGATATCAATAAGGCTCAATTTACTCATCATTGCATTTCATGCAACGGAGGCTGATTGTTGATTGTGAGAGAACGTTACCCCAGTTCGATCCAGTTCAAGATTGCACACCGCATTCATGTCTCCGCCCATAACTATCTCATAATCTATCAAATTTAGTACTTCCTCTGTGAGATCAGAATAAAAATTTTCTTTAAAACTTGTTGGGGCATAAATTGATATAAACAAAATTTTCCTATTATATATTGAAGTGCAAATGTATGCTATCCGCCCCAACTTGTCATCACTGGTTCTCTCAATTTTTATTGGCAAACTCCTCTTAACTAAAATAATAACTCCTTTAGATTTAGATCCATTGCTTGAAGAGGAGACTGACATATATAGCTTATTTTGCATTCTAGCAACATCCCCTTCCTTAAGGTGAGATTCTTGGATTAATACAATATCCGCCTTTGTTCTACCTATCAAATCTAGACATTTAGCCCTCTTGACACTGGCGTTCAAACCTCGGACATTCAAACTTAAAACAATCATCTTAACCATAATGCCAGTTGATAGCCGATCTTCCAGATACATTTTGAACAAAGGTTTTGCGCCATAATTCGCGGTCCACGCAGAGATCCCCACCCTCCCGACGGCTGCCATTCCCAAATCCCCGAACCCCTGTTTCCGTGTAACATGGCCACAGCATAACGCAGGTCGTTTCGGCTCCAAAACTCGGCTTTATCCCCTCAAAAAATTACTGACCCCGCAGTTATAGTTCTACCTACATTACAAATCATAAGAATACAGCGTACCCATACAGAAAGAAAAAACCCGATTACATAATTACCTTAAAAACACAAAAGTATAATTGGCCTGTCCCCCACGTAATAAACAGTTCGCAAAAGAATTGGGGTTACCTCTCCACAGCCGACTTGGTGATAACAGAAAACAACCTTACCAGGGTACCCCCTGTTCAAAAGAACGATGCAGACTTTGCAAAGAACTAAAAGTTAGGGCATTCCTCGCCTATCCTTGGTACTGGCGCAGCCGCCAATGTTCTCCGATGCTGTTACCCTTAAATGTCCATTTGACGATCAGTTGGCGCTGGTGTTTGGATCCTGGTCTCCCGATCGATATTCTCGCAGGAACTCCTCCACCTTTTGGGGGTCGGAAAAACTGTGGTGCTCGCCATTCAGAGTGACTTTCAGGGTGAATGGATAAATTAAAAAGGATGGAATCCCCTTCTCCCATAAGGCCTTCCGGACGCCGGAGAAAGCTTGTCGCCGCTGGCTCGTGAAACCGCTATAGTCCGCATAGAAATGTAATGTTTTTCCTGCATCTTGGATAGGGGCCTTTTTAGACACTTCACGAGCACCATTCAAGATGGCATTACGGTACCCGTCTCTGAGCAGGCGAAGGATCATCGTTTGTGGAAAGTTCCCATTGGAACGGGGACTGAAGATTCAATGTGCCCGCTCTATTTCAATAGTTTGGGAGTCAAGTAACGGTATCCATTTAGGGAGCATTTCCTGCAGAAAGGCAACCGCATTGCTGCCCTCTCTTTTTGCCGCGATGCCTGTGATCCTAACATTGTTTCTCCTGTTGTGGTCCTCCAGCAGTGCAAGCTTATACTCAAGCTTTTTGAGGCCCACAGTGTTGTTGATAACTTGTCGTTTAACTGAACTCGTTTCAGCTTGCACTTTGTCGACCTTGGACACCAACCCACGAACCGTCTCCATATGGGCATCTAAATTCCTTTGCATCTTTTGGACCACATCACTTAGACTCTCAATTGCCCTGCTAATCGCGCGAGTGACCACCATTTCTAACTGATCTTGTTGTTTGGCTAGTGCTAAAGAAATAGCTTCCTCCATGCTATCCGCTGTAGCGCCAGAAGCCTCTTGCTGTTTTCACTTCACCGCGGGTGTTTTTGTTATGATTCTGTCAGTTTGCCATGTCTGTTCTGTTTTGCCATGTTCTGTTTAGTTTGTTCCATGCCATGTTTTGTTTCTGCCTTGTCTTGCCATTTTTGCCATTACCCATATTTCTGTATATAGTCCGGTTCATGTTTTCCACCATGCCCTTCTTTGCACTTTGTCTCCCCTGTCTGGTCTTTTGTTACTACAGCTCATTCCCCAGTCCTGCGTGTCACATGTTTAGGTGATTTAATGGTTTCTGGGTTTCAAACATTCCTTCTAGTCTCGTTTGCTTCCTTCACCTTACTTTGCTATTTTACTAACCCATACTAACAGTTTATTATTTTGTTAAGATACTAACCAGACTAACATTGTATATAATACTAACTTACTAACGAGCACCAGGGATTGTATAGCTGCACTTACTAATTGATTAACAAGCTCTCAGCACTCGCCCTGTTCTAGTCTCCGCCTCTTGCCTTCTCTTAGTCTTTGCTGCAATTCAGCGGATCCTCCGCACCTGCTCCACTCTGTCCTGCCTCTCATTATCTGTGCACATTAGAACTCCCTAACCGGAGCTGTATGTTTTGTCATAGGATTGTCTCGTGATCCCTGTCCGCATTTTGGCAGTTGCCTATTTCATGTGATTAGGTTCTCCCTCATGTTCCCTCCTTTATAATCAGTCTAACTTCTTGCACTTGTGTCTTGTTAAGCATGTGACTTCCCATGAGTGTATATTAGGAGTCTTCTCTCAGCAGTTCTTTGTCAGAACGTTCTCCTTTGTCTGCTTGTGCCACGCTTCTCTCGCCTTGTTTTCATAGTGATTACCTTTCTGACTGGACTGGACTGTCCTTGTTTTTCAATTTTTGCCTATTACCTGTACTTTGCCACATTCTCTGTGTATCGAACCTCTTTTGTCTGACTACGATTTTTGTTATTGGTGCCCTGGTTACGAATCTGGATTTTGCCCTTTGGATTCTGATTTTTGGATTGTGGACATTGTACCGTTTCCTGCTCTGTTGGGGGTTTCCCCCCTTCAGAAATAAAGCCTCCATTTTTGCATTCACTGGTTCTCGCTTCTGGTTCCTGGCGTAATCCTCACAGTTTTAATTGGCGAGTTAAACACTTTCCGATTGTTGGACATCTTGAATAACTCGTACGCTCAACTTAAACTGCTATCATTGGTCTGGAAAGTTTATTTTATGAATAAAATTGGGGACTCAGCGAGAGAGCTCTAGAGATTGCGAACCATTGCGTTTGCCGATCACGTGACCCCCCCAGAGCATGTCTTTCTAAAGCCAGAGCCTTGGTCAGGGACATTGGTAGGAGTGTTCCTATGGAGCATGCCTTTCTAAAGCCAGAGCCTTGGTCAGGGACACTGGTAGGAGTGTTCCTATAGAGCATGTCTCTCTAAAGTCAGAGCTTTGGTCAAGGGCAGGGATAAAAGTGTTTGTAAACTGCACGACTTTCAGAACAAAACTACAGAACCTTGAGAAAACCAACACAAACAAGGGGAAGAACATGCAGACTCCACAAAGGGAGGTTCTGGCCGGCCAGTACTTAAACCAGGAACCACTATTAGATAATGAACAAACTAGCAACTTCACACATCCTTGCAATCAATGCAATGCAGCTGGTGATCGGCACATCAACCGTGATGAAGGTTCACCCAAGGTATAATTCGAAGAATCGCAATTGTAAGGAATATTAGGGAATTTTCGCTTCCTCTACTACCTTTCTGAGTTTAAATTCTCATAGTATATGCAACAAGCAACACGAATTAAAGGAGCTGATACAATCTACAAAGCCGGACATTTTAAGTATTACTGAAACCTGGTTGAATCTTAATGTCAAATTTACTGCTTTTAACAATGATCAGGGTAGTTCTGAAAATAAACTTCCTATTTTTTAAAAATGGCATTAAAAAGTGTGTAAGGGGGGAAATATTATCTTAAACATATTGACCACTCATTGAAAGCCGCATAAAAAAGGTTTAAATATTTGTTAATGGCATTGCGTTAGCTTCCTCTAAGCAAATATGAACAAACTTGCTGTCTCGTGAGCATTTTAAGTTCTATGCACTGAGCAATAATGTCGTGGATGGAACTGGCACGCCATTCTGCCGTTTAGTCTTGTAAATTAGTTAATCAATCCTCAGATTGCTAATCAAGCAAAGTAATGGAGTTATACTGTTTAACGGTGAGGATTCTGCCTCCCCTAACTGCCCTCTGACGGCGTCACTGCCTGACATCAACTGGAGTATCATACAAGCAATTCCTTGACTTCCTCAGATTTTCTAAGTTTGTGTTTTCGTATTGGTTCTAGTCAACGTGTGAATTTCCCAACTCGTGAACAAAATATTCTTGATCTTGTCCTATGCTCTGATTCTAATTTAATACAGAGCATCTATTGTGGTGAACCTTTCTCTACTAGTGACCATGCAAGTGTAATTTATCACATGCAAGCATTTGTAAGACAAAATAAACCTAAAGTTCAGAAACCTTGTTTCAAGAAAGCTGATTATGTATTGATAAATAGTTACCTAGCCACGCTTGATTGGGATAGCATTTTTGAAAAATGTATTTCTGCTAGCGATTATTATCATGTATTCAAAGAGATAATTGATGCTGTTGTATGTAACTTTGTGCCATTCGTGGATCCTTCTGAACAAAATAAGGTGCCTTGGTATAATAATTATTCAAAACGTCTTCGAAGAGCAAAACAGCGTAAATGGCGTAGGTACTGCAGAAACAGAAGTATTATGAGGTACACTAATTATCAGGAAACTGCAAATTTGTATAAGGATGAATTCCTAAAAGCCAAATGTAATCATGAGAGAAATTTATTTTTGAGCAAAATTTGGATTCTTAGAAATTTTTCAATTATATTTGAAAAAATACAACAGTCTGCTCTGCTATCCCCTGTATGAAGGATGGTAATGGAATTTTAGCTATATCCGACTACTTTGCTTCTGTTTTTGTACCTGATAAATACGGTGGCCGACAGGGGCAAATTCACTGCAACAGCAAAAAACATCTACAATCGGAGAAACGCGCTGCTAAAACAGAAATGATGCAAAGCCAAAAACACACATACCAGAAAGCAAATGCAAGAGAGATAAGCGCTGCTTTTAGATATAAACACAACAGAAGTGCTCCTAGTCGCTATGGGGAGCGCCAACTAAAACAGCTTTTACTTCTGTCTTGAGCGAGACTAGCCAGCTACCTAGCTAATGTTAGTTGGCTTGTTTAGCTAGCAAGTTTCCTAGCCTATTTGCCAACAGTTTGGTGCATGGAAGTCAGTAGAAAATAAATGAATAAAAAAATCTGTTATTTTGCCATCTCACTTAACTAGAGTTGAACCGCAAGCCTTGTAAAATTTTTGGTCAAATAGAAGTGTAAGTTTTTGGAACAATTTACCACCAAACATTGTAAACAGCAAAAGTGTTAAAAAATTTAAAGGAGCTATAAAAAACATTGATATTATAAGTGGGGGGAGAGAATAATTTGTACTACACCCCTCTAGTCTATTGTATTTTCTATATATGCTATGTTTTTATTCAATAAAATTCAAATTCAAAATTCAAATTCACGTCATATGAGGAAACGGTGCGAACCATTGTGTGAGTGATCGTGAGAAAGTGAGTGTGTGTATGTCTTAGAGTGTGTGTGTGTCAGTGTGTGTGTGTGTGTGTGTGTGTGTGTGTGTGTGTGAGTGAGCAGTGATACTTACCCTGAGGAGGGTAGCAGCTCTGTAGAGGAAAGGCTGCTCTGCTCTGACTCACTGAGTTGCTCAGCACACAGGTGTAGACTGAGTCAGAGCCCTGTGCTGCATCCAGCTGCAGCTGAGACCCCATCTGTGACTCAATCCCAGGCCCCTCCCACCTGCTCTGAGTGGCAGGTCTGCCGTCCTCCAAACACAGCAGGGTCACTGTGGCGCCGCTCACACTGCAGCTGACTGATGCTTTTCCTACAGGATCTACAACAGGAAGAAAAGCACAATTACAGCATCATAGAACAGAGAGGTGAGAACCAGACATAAAGCTCGAAAACCCACAACAATTTCTTACTACTAACGTGTGTCCAACGTTAAACTTAACAAAACTTAAGAAAAACACAGCATACACACCAGTTCTAAACTCACCCAGCACCTTCACTCTGTCAGTGTGGTACACCAGTTAAACGCACCCAACACCTTCACTCTCTCAGTGTGGTACACCATTTAAACTGACCCAGCACCTTAACTCTCTCAGTGTGGAACACCAGTTAAACTGACCACGCACCTTCACTCTCTGACTGAGGTAAACCAGTTAAACTAACCTAGGACCGTCACTCTCTCAGTGTAGTGCACCAGATAAACTCACCCAGCACCGTCACTCTCTCAGTGTGGTATGCCAGTTAAACTGACCCAGCACCTTTACTCTCTGAGTGTGGTAACCCAGTTACACTCACCCAGCACCTTCACTCTCTGAGTGTGGTACACCAGTTAAACTCACCCAGCATCTTCACTCTCTCAGTGTGGTACACCAGTTAAACTCACCCAGCACCTTCACTCTCTCAGTGTGGTACACCAGTTAAACTAACCCAGCACCTTCACTCTCTCATTGTGGTACACCATTTAAACCTACCCAGCACCTTCACTCTCTCAGTTTGGTATACCAGTTAAACTCACTCAGCACCTTCACTCTCACAGTGTGGTACACCAGCTAAACTGACTCAGCACCTTCACTCTCTGAGTGTGGTGCACCAGTTAAACTGACCCAGCACCGTCATTCTCTCAGTGTGGTACACCAGTTAAACTGACCCAGCACCTTCACTGTCTGAGTGTGGTGCACCAGTTAAACTGACCCAGCGCCGTCACTCTCTCAGTGTGGTACACCAGTTAAACTGACCCAGCACCTTCACTGTCTGAGTGTGGTGCACCAGTTAATCTGAACCAGCGCCGTCACTCTCTCAGTGTGGTACATCAGTTACACTCACCCAGCACCTTCACTCTCTCAGTGTGGTACACCAGTTAAACTCACCCAGCACCTTCACTCTCTCAGTGTAGTACACCAGTTAAACTCACCCAGCACCTTCACTCTCTGAGTGTGGTGCACCCGTTAAACTGACCCAGCACCGTCACTCTCTCAGTGTGGTACATCAGTTACACTCATCCAGCACCTTCACTCTCTCAGTGTGGTACAGCAGTTAAACCTACCCAGCACCTTCACTCTCACAGTGTGGTACACCAGCTAAACTGACCCTGCACCTTCACTCTCTGAGTGTGGTGCACCAGTTAAACTGACCCAGCACCGTCACTCTCTCAGTGTGGTGCACCAGTTACACTCACCCTGCACCTTCACTCTCTCAGTGTGGTACACCAGTTACACTCACCCAGCACCTTCACTCTCTCAGTGTGGTACACCAGTTACACTCACCCAGCACCTTCACTCTCAGTGTGGTACACCAGTTAAACTCACCCAGCTCTGTCACTCTCTCAGTGTGGTACACCAGTAAAACTCACCCAGCACCTTCACTCTCTCAGTGTGGTACACCAGTTACACTCACCCAGTATCTTCACTCTCACAGTGTGGTACACCAGCTAAACTGACCCTGCACCTTCACTCTCTGAGTGTGGTGCACCAGTTAAACTGACCCAGCACCGTCACTCTCTCAGTGTGGTGCACCAGTTACACTCACCCTGCACCTTCACTCTCTCAGTGTGGTACACCAGTTACACTCACCCAGCACCTTCACTCTCTCAGTGTGGTACACCAGTTACACTCACCCAGCACCTTCACTCTCTCAGTGTGGTACACCAGTTAAACTCACCCGCTCTGTCACTCTCTCAGTGTGGTACACCAGTAAAACTCACCCAGCACCTTCACTCTCTCAGTGTGGTACACCAGTTACACTCACCCAGTATCTTCACTCTCTCAGTGTGGAACACCAGTTAAACTCACCCAGCATCTTCACTCTCTCAGTGTGGTACACCAGTTACACTCACCCAGCACCTTCGCTCTCTCACTGTAGTACACCAGTTAAACTCACCCAGCACCTTCACTCTCTCAGTGTGGAACATCAGTTTTCCTCCGATCTGCAGTTCCCCCACATACTCCCCGCTGTCAGACTCAGTGATGCGTGTGAGGGTTAGAGCTCCAGTCGTCACATTCAGGATCGTCCGTCCTTTAAACTGTCCGTAGTCTTGGAAATTTTTCTGATCAAATTCCACCACCTTATGATTATTCCATCTCCACAGAATGTCCTCTATGGGACCCTGGACATTTGGCTGTAGAGTCAAGTTCCCGTTAGACCGGATAATTAAGTCAGCTGTGCAATCACCTGGAGGTAAAGGAGGTTCAGGAATAAGAAATAATGTGTATTCATGATTATGATTTTTTTTTTTTGAACAAACATTCCTGATCTGCAGAATATTTTTTTTTCCAAGCGGAGGTATTCAGGTATTTTAAAACAAAATGAGAGACTGGAACTTAGCCGTGTATTCGGGTTTATCAGCGTAGTTCTCTGTCTGACTCTGCCATAAAAATCTTCTGCACAAAACAGTTGGGACGGTGCGTAAAATGCAAAAGAAAATGTTTTGACCTGTATTCAGTTTAAAACAGCACATAAACATGATAATTAACATTTTGCCTAATCAGTTTTAATGTTTTTTGTCAATGTTTACACATTACACATGTAATGCCTGCAACACATTTCAAAAAGGTTGGGACAAGGGCATGTTCATCACTTATCCTGATAAAAGCACTGAGTACAAAGCCACACTATCGTTGCACGTGCTGAATGTGGCTTGGAGTTGTCTTGTTGAGATGAGCGAGAATTTCCCTGAAAATTATATTGTTATGATGGTAACAAATGTTGATCAAAATGCATATGAATGCGCCAGCAAGTAACACATCCTATGGGCTCTAACACATCCCTGTAATATGATATATGTTGGCTTTTGAAGTGCTCATTGGTAACAATCAGGATTACCCATTTCTTCTCTGGCCCTGAGAACACTAAGTCTATTATTTCCAAAAGTAATCGAAAAGATTTACACGTCAGACCACTGCACACTTCTCCAGTCTGTGTCAGACCATCTCAGATGCACTTGAGCCAAAAGGAGTCCACAGTGTTTTTAGAAGGTGTTAATATATGGCGTCAGTAGAGTCTGAATTTGCATTTGTAGAAGCAGTGAAACATAATGTTCACTGAAAACAATGAACTGCAGTGTTCAAAACCCAAGTGCTTATTTATTACAGAAGAAAGTCCATTTTTAAAGCAGTGCACTATGGGCTCAAAGATCATTAAGTGGCCTTACCTTCCACACACACAGATTTCCCCCGATTTTCTGAATCTTTCAATAATACTATGGACTGTAGGAGGAGAAATCCATAAATTCCTTGAAATCTGGTGGGAAATGTTCTTTAACTGTAAGCATATTTGCTCACACAGAATTATGCAAATTGGTGAGCCTGAAACCATCCTGGCTTGTAAATGACCAAGCCTTCTGTAGAGAGCACTACCAGTTACCTATTAACCCGTTTACCTGTGGCATGTTTCCAGCAGGTGTTTCTTGAAAATTCCTCAACATTCCTAGTGGTACACTGCCTCTATCCCAAGTTTATTTTGCTTGTATTGCTGGCTTAAAAATTGGAATTAGTGTACAGATACAAAGTTGATATCGTAATACCTTTAATATTATTTATTTGAACTGTTTTCAATAAGATATGAGTGTAGGTTAATTTCATAATTATTGCTTTCTGTTTTCATGAGCATATTCTATTACATGCCGTCCTAACTTTTTTGGAGCTGGGGTTGTGCAGTGGCTGCATAGGAATTCTCATGCTCCATTGTTTGAGAAAAAAAACTTGATAAGCTGTTTTCCGTGGATTAAAGTGAACGATAAATCATAAAACCTTGAATAGTTATGACTTAAATGTTTGGATCACCAAACTACAAATCCTAATTCCGAATAAGTTGGGCCGTTATGTAAAATGTGAATAAAAACAGAATACAATGATTTGCAAATCTCATAAACCCACATTTTATTCACAATAGAAAATAGACAACATTTTGGATGTTGAAAGTGAGAAATTTTACCATTTCATGAAAAATATTAGCTAATTTTGAATTTGATGGCAGCAACACATTTTAAAAAGGTTGGGTGAGGGGAAACAAAAAGCTGGAAAAGTAAGTGGTACTTATAAAAAACAACTGGAGGAGCATTTTACAACTACAATTGGGTCAATTGGCATCAGGTCAGTAACATGACTGGGTATAAAAAATAATTTTTCAGAGGCAGAGTCTCTCAGAAGTAAGGATGGGCAGAGGATCACCAATCTGCGAAAAACTGCATCTAAAAATTGTGGACTATTTTTTCAGAACTTTCAGAATGATTTCAGAAATCGTTCCTCAATGTAAATTGTGAAGACTGAATATCCCACCATCTACAGTACATAATATGCTCAAAAAATTCAGAGAATCTGGAGAAATCTCCGTGCTCTAGGGACAAGGCCGAAGGTCAGTATTGAATGCTCGTGATCTTCAGGCCCTCAGGTGGCACTGCATCAAAAACAGGCATGATTCTGCACTGGAATTCACTGCATGGGCTCAGGACCGCTTCCAGAAATCATTGTCTGTGAACACAGTTCGTTGTGCAATCTACAAATGCAAGCTAAAGCTGTGCCATGCAAAGAAGAAGCCATATTTGAACATGATCCAGAAACGCCAGGGTCTTCTCTGGGCCAAAGCTCATTTAAAATGGACTGAGGCAGAATGGAACTGTCTTGTGGTCAAATGAATCAAAATTTCACATTCTTTTTGGAAACCACAGACGCCGTGTCTTGCGGACTATAGAGAAGAGGGACCATCCAAATTCTTATCACCATACAATTCAAAATCCTACATCTCTGATGGTATGGGGATACATTAGTGCCTATGGCGTGAGCAGCTCACACATCTGGAAAGGCTAAATTAATGCTGAAAAGTATATAGAGGTTTTACAACACCATATGCTCCCATCCAGACAGCGTCTCTTTCAGGGAAGGCCTTGCATATTTCAGCAAGACAATGCTAAACCACACACTGCATCCATCACAACAGCATGGCTTCGCAGTAGAAGTGTCTGGGTGCTGAACTGACCTGCCTGCAGTCCAGACCTTTCACCAACAGAAAACATTTGGCGCATCATAGTTCATTTCATTTAATGTTTATTTGATAGGGACAGATACAATATTCATAGAGAACTGCACAGCAATTCTCCATTGCAATGCATCATAACATTTTTAGCTTCCGCTAATTTCCAATGCTCGTCCCTAGAGGGGCCTTTAAAATAACAACCATAAGACAAAAAAATAAAACATTTTCAAAGACAGCGACGTAAAACTATGTAATACAGTATGGTGACCTTATAAAGCTGCAGCGTGATGTGTCAGAATACACATATATTAATATATACACGTACACAAATAATGTGTACCCCACCCCCACCCCCATGACTACATGATTGATTAGCTTTTAAAAATTCCTTCAGTTTAATTTTAAATCGTTGATGATTTTGGTCTGTTTTAAGTTCAATAGGTAGCCCATTCCATGTATTAGCTCCCTTTATTGAAAAGGACGTCTGGCCTGAGGAGGTATTCCACTACGGCACTTTACAGTTCCCTGCCGTTGAATTCCTTCTGGTCACCCAGAGGCCTGTAACGGGCGCACCATGTCACACAGAGCCTGAGGAGCCTGGCCATTTACACACTTACGGATGAGACTGGCATTTGAAAATGCAATGTAGTTCTCAAAACTGAGAATGTTCAGGTCTCTCAGGACCTGACAGTGGTGCGATCTTATCGGCCTCTTACCCACAATTTTTATTGCACGATTATATAATCTCTCCAGGGGTTTAATAATGAATTGGCCTGTGACCATGAAGGGACTCAGCAGCTGAAGTGTGAAAGGATCATTGAATGCAGAAAAATTTTGGCTGCATCAAAAGTTAGACAGTCCCTAATTAGTCTAAATGTATACAGATTGACTTTTACTATTCTACTAATTTTATAAACATGTTTGTCAAATTTCAGGTGAGGGTCCAACATCAGACCTAGATATTTGACTTCAGAAACTTGATTGACAGGCTGACTGTTTATCAGAACGTCTAATACAGCTGGTATGGGCCGTCTTCCACATGAAAAACACATGGACACGGTTTTTTTCAAATTTAGTGTTAAACTCGAGTCGTCAAGCCAAACTGCTACTGCTTCCAGGTGTTTTGACAATTGGTCTGAAACTGCGGTAGCTGTTTTTCCATAGGCATATATGACTGCGTCATCCGCATACATTTGAAGACCAGCCCCCTTGCATGATTCAGGAAGGTCATTTATGTACAGGCTAAAGAGTATCGGGCCTAGCACCGATCCCTGTGGAATTCCTGTTTTAGTGTTTAAAAAAGAGGATTTTTTGTTGTTGATAATGACACATTGTTCACGGTTTGTGAGATATGATTCAAACCAGGACAGGCTCTTTCCAGAGAAACTGTACTTAGAGACTTTAGAGATGAGTATGCTGTGATTTACTGTATCGAAAGCTTAACAATAATCTCCAATAATATTTGTTGCTTTCACAACTGAAAAATTGAGAAAACCCAAAGGCTACAGGAAATCACTTATATTTATCCCTGTGCACAGCCCAGAGAAGTCAGGCTGAAGGTGACCACATGCAGGAGTGCACATCGGCAGCAGCTCAAAGGTCGCTTCGTTCTCTTTGAGATGAGAGTTTATGAGGCGCATATAAAAAGCCTGCGTAAATAATGAAACCGTCTACCATCAAGTAACCCGCAAACGTAAAGTGTTTAAACTCTTAGGTGATTTTTAGGGGCATTTGAAGGAAAATAAATTTTAATTTCAAGCATTACATTCAAAACCTGCTATTTCAACAGGGGTGTGTAAACTTTTTATTTCAACAGATAAAGGCAGTTCGGATCATGTAGCGCATTCGGTGAAATATAAGCTGAGCTTCATGTTAGCCTCCTTTTTCCAACACAAGTTTCTGTTTCTCTCTGTCCTCTTATCAATTCATTAACTCACAAGGCCGTTTCTGTAAACCGAAATCTCATTTTGATCCAAATTTCGAAAACAAAAAAGTGCATATTTTGACTTCGGCTGCATTAAGTCTCGGTTGGATTCTGGAAAATGGCTTGTCAGTGATTAGAAAAGCCTAAAACGTGACTGATTTCGCAGCATGAATGTCCCACGGCAAGCCTCGCATACTCAGTGGAGCTGTAAGCTATAGCACCAGTCGAGCGGGCAACAGTTTCAGGTGTTGTAAGACCGCATTTCCAGGACCCTATTTTTCCGACAACGTCGGCGTTTGGCGTCTTTATTTGACGCCATTGCTGAAAGGAACCCAACTCCCTTACCCCTGACCCTGAAAATCTGGGGTCCTACGACTGCGGTCCTGTAAGTGCGGTTCTGAAACAGCTGCTTCCTCAACTGCAGGACCGTAATGTTGAGAAGCTGTCGGGTCATTGAAAGCAGGCGATCCGCGGTTTTTGGATGAAGTACAGAGCCCCTCTTACTGTATGATGCAGCGCTGCGAAACAGCAGTTGTGCATTTTTGTTTACAGCCCATGTGCCTATTGTGTTATAATCTGGCGTATTATTTAGGCGTTTAAACCCTTGATTTGCAAATCACAAGGCACAAACTTCATGCAAATAAAGTAGCGAAGCGATAACGGAAATTATTTTTTCTTACCAAATTGGAGGTTCGTGATCATAAATAACACCGTGACTTTGAATCGCTTGGTCGCCATCGTTCACCTGCACTTTAGATTAATGATTATTTCGCTCGTCTAATGTGAAAGTAAAACCATTGCAGCATTATAATCCCCTCATAACCGCTGCATAGCTGCTATGTGTGGTGGATGGGTGGGGAGCTCTCCAGAACTACTTCACCTTGATCGATTTAAATAAACAGGTGAGAGAATATTAATATGGTGGGGAACAGCTCTCAATATTACGCAGGATGATGCGTATTAAGACATGACTTCACCTCTGACTTAAACTTGAGCAAAAAAGAGTAACAAAAACATCGCACTCGTTCAAACTGCTTTCACACTTGCTTTTCAGTCCTGTCCTCCTCATACCTTCCTTTTCTGTTGTCCTCTTTTCCCTTTTTTATTTTTTATTCATTATTTATGCCCTTATGTATGCATATAGCTAAGTACAAGAACACACACATGCACACACTTTCTCTCTCTCTCCCCCACACATATGCACTCTCTCCCGCACACACACTCTCTCTAACACACACACACACACACACACACACACACATATTGAGTGGGAGACTCCTTGAATCTGTCCCTTTTCCCTGAAACCTAAGAACTCAGGTGAAGTGAGTTAAGCGTGTAATGAACATCTTTAATGGATCAATCATGTTCAGTGTGACACCAAACACCAGCAGACCCTGGGGCTATGTTATGCGCTTATGTAAGTGTGCGGGGCACGAGTCTCCATAGATTTATCAGTAAATATCTGCTCATAACTCTCACCTAATGGCATGGCGGCTGTGCACTGGGATTGGTGCCTGGGGTAGGAAATTGGGACGATGCCTAATCTCCTGATTGGGCATCGGTCGATGATGGGGAGAATGTGGTGAGAAGTTTCTGGAGCATACGGAGAGTGTGTGGTGAGATGTTTCTGGAGTATACGGAGAGTGTGTGGTGAGATGTTTCTGGAGCACACGGGGAGTGTGTGTTGGGATGTTTCTGGAGCGCACTGGGAGTGTGTGGTGAAATGTTTCTAGATAGAGAGATAGATAGACAGATAGATTGTACTTTCATTATCCCGTAGGAAATTAGGGCATCCTGTAGCATCCATTACATGACAAGAAACACAAGACATACACATACATCACAAAACTATAATATGGTGCATCTGTCATTAGAATGGGAGCACTGTAAAAATGAGAAGGAGGATGCAGTTGTGTAGTGGAAAGTGCATCCTGCCCTAGTGCAAGAGATATTACTAGTGCAGTGTCTTGTCAATACCAATACAGTACATTATAAATAACATAAGAATATCCAAAAAAAAAAAAAAATTGAGAGTGTGGTGATAATTAAAAAATAAATAAATAAATAAATAAAATCAAGATTCAAGGTTTAGTGTGTGACTAAAAAATGTTCAGATAATAAAGGGGGGTGGGGGGGGATGTCATGGGCCAAAAGTCCAATCATTATAATTATACTTTCTATGGGGACAGAAGGAGTGTGCAAAATATGCCCTCAGGCACACAAAGTCCAACTCACCCTCCCCTTCTGTGAGGCATTGTACAGCTGGATGGGATGTTTCTGGACAAAGGACTTCCAGTGCCTGTCTGTTGAGCATGTCAAAGACAGCAGCCTGCTAGTGAACATGCTTCTCTGTTTGGATAATATGCTGTGGAGGGGTGTTGGTCATTGTCCATTATTGACAGGAGCCAGTTCAGAGTCCTTTTCTCACGTACTGAAGTTAGTGACTCCAACTGGTACCAACCACAGAGCCAGCCTTTCTCATCAGCCTGTCCAGTCGTCCAGCATCCCTCTTCTTAGCGTTTCTGGAGCACACTATAGCGTGTGAATAGGACACTTCTGGATGACAGACTGGTAAAACATCAGTAAGATGTTTACTGCAGATGTTACACGACCTCAGTGTCCTCAGGAAATAGTTTCTTCCCACCCTTTCTTATACAGTGCATCAGTATTTCTGCAGACCAGTCCAGTTTATTGTCGAGATGCAGGCCCAGGTATTTATATGTGGTGACATGTTTCCACACCATCTCACAAAGTCCTCCGTGAGAGGCTCCTGTACTCCTCCTCCTGTCCAGATCCTGATACACCCCACGATGGCAGTGTCATCAGAAAACTTCTGCATGTGGCATGATGGAGAGTTGTTTCTGAAGTCAGTAGTGTAGGGGTGAACAGCACAGGTGAGAGAACAGTCCCCTGTGGTGCACCAGTGCTGCAGACCACAGTCTCAGGTGAGGGTGTTTCCCCAGTCTCACAAACTGGGGTCTATGTTTCTGGAGGTAGTCTGTAATCCAGGTCACCATGTGTGAATCCACCCTCATCTGCAGCAGTTTGTCTTTCTCAGCAGAAGGGGCTGGATGGTGTTAAAAAGCACTGGAGAAACAAAAGGAGTAATTCTCACAGCACTGCTGCCTGGATCATGGGGGAGTGTGGCCCTGTGCAGTTTGTGGAGAATGGGGTCCTCCACGATGTTTTCTCCTGATAGCAACTGCAGTGGGTCTACTGCATGGCGGACCTGAGGCTTTAGGAGATGGAGCAGCAGCCTTTCAAGGGTCTTCATTAAATGTGAAGTGAGGGCCACAGGTCTAAAGTCATTCAGTTCCTTAGGGGATGACTTCTGGAGGAACTAGAATTAGGCATGCTGTTTTTCCACAATGTCGGTACCCTGCCCAATCTCAGACTCATGTTGTAGACATATTGGGGTAGCTCACCCAGTTCCTGCACACACCTTCAACATTCTGGAACACTCCATCAGGCCCTGCAGCTTTGATCTTGATTCTCCTTAGCACACCTCTGACCTGGTCTGAGGTGGTTCTGGGGGGGTGTGTGGTGGGATGTCTCTGGCAGCAGAGGTGAGGGGGTGTGTGGGAAATGTTTTGGAGCATGATGCAGCAGAAACATTGTGGCAGAGCCATTTCAAAGCACACGGGGGTGGTTCAGGTGGTTTGCTCTGGACCACATCTCCCTCCGTGGAGCACTGCTTCTCCCACAGCCAGTGATCTGTTCATCCCCTTCCATACCTCCTTGATATTGTTTACTTCCAGTTTTCTTTCCACTGTCTTGCTGTATGTTCCTTCGCCTCTTTCAAACAGACTTTGAGATCCTTCTGGAGCACTTCCATTCTGTCAAATCACCATCCTTAAATGCCCTGGGAGTCTTATTAAGGAGGTTTTTGACCTCGCTCTGGGTCACCCATGGTTTGTTGTTGTGAGATGTTTCCTAGTGGGAACTACAATGTCCAAACAAAAGTTCAGGTAGTCAGTTGTGCAATGAGTGACCTCCTCTAGATCACACTAGATCCTGTGTGTGTATGTTGCTGCACACTCCAGTCAGTAGACTCAAAACAGTTTCAAGACCTCCACAGCCTCATGAGTCCACTTCCTGAAGGTGCACTTGTTATTGGTAGCCTTTGTTCTTGAGGCTTGTATTTTGGCTGAAGATGTATAAGGTTGTGATCTGACTTGATATGTTTTGGGGGCAGGGGGTGGCACTGTATGCATCCCTCACGTTAGCATACATGAGGTCAATAGTCCTATTTTTTCTCGTTGCACAGTCCACAAATTGATAAAACTCCGTTCTGGTAGAATCCAGAGTTACATGGTTGAATGTTTCTGGATCACAAAAAAAAGCATCAGTGTGCTGGGTTTGAAGCCTGGCGACTGTGGCGTGTATGACATCACACGCTGTGTCAGTTAAGGCGGGGGAGGTGGAACGATATGTTTCAATGATTACATGGGGAAATTCCCTTGGTATGTAGTATGGAGCGAGACTAGGGCCAATAGCTCAATGTCCTGGAGCAAACAGGGAGTTAACTGTAACATGGCCTGGGTTGCACCATCTGTTGTTTATGTACAGAGATGTTTCCACCACACTTTTGCCACAAAGTTTTCCATCTCTGTCCACTCGGACAGTACTGAACCCCGGATGTCTCTGGAGCACACTGGGGATGTGTGGTAGCCAGGTTTCCGGAGGCATAGGGGACTACACTCCCTGTACATGTTTCTGGTTTTCTTACCAGGGGAGCTAGTTTGTCAGTCTTGTTTGCGAGAGAGTTCACGTTCCCCACTACCACCGATGGAATAGAAGGCTTGTATCTCCATCGCCTACTCCGCCGTTTCTGGAGTACACAGGTAGTGTGTGGTGAGATGTTTCTGGAGCACACGGGGAGTGTGTGGAGATGTTTTTGGAGCACATGGGGAGTGTGGTGAGATGTTTCTGGAGTACACAGGGAGTGTGTGGTGAGATGTTTCTGGAGCACACTGCAGGTGTGTGGTGAGATGTTTCTGGAGCACACGGGGAGTGTGTGGTGAGATGTTTCTGGAGCACATGGGGAGTGTGTGGTGAGATGTTCTGGAGCACACGGGAAGTGTGTGGTGAGATGTTTCTGGAGCACATGGGGAGTGTGTGATGAGATGTTTCTGCAGCACATGGGGAGTGTGAGGTGAGATGTTCTGGAGCACACGGGTAGTGTGTAGTGAGATGTTTCTGGAGCACACAGGGAGTGTGTGGTGAGATGTTTCTGGAGCACACGGGGAGTGTGTGATGAGATGTTTCTGGAGCACACAGGGAGTGTGTGGTGAGATGTTTCTGGAGCACACGGGAAGTGTGTGGTGAGATGTTTCTGGAGCACACGGGGGAGTGTGTGGTGAGATGTTTCTGGAGCACACAGGGGGTGTGTGGTGAGATGTTTCTGGAGCACACAGGGGTGTGTGTGGTGAGATGTTTCTGGAGCAGCACATGGGAGTGTGTGTGGTGAGATGTTTCTGGAGCACACGGGGGAGTGTGTGGTGAGATGTTTCTGGAGCACACTGGGGAGTGTGTGTGTGAGATGGTTCTGGAGCACACAGGGAGTGTGTGGTGAGATGTTTCTGGAGCACACTGGGGAGTGTGTGATGAGATGTTTCTGGAGCACAGGGGGGTGTGTGTGGTGATGTTTCTGGAGCACACAGGGGGAGTGTGGTGAGATGTTTCTGGAGCACACTGGGAGTGTGTGATGAGATGTTTCTGGAGCACACGGGGAGTGTGTGGTGAGATGTTTCTGGAGCACACTGGGAGTGTGTGGTGGGATGTTTCTGGAGCACATGGGGAGTGTGTGGTGGGATGTTTCTGGAGCACACTGGGAGTGTGTGGTGAGATGTTTCTGGAGCACATGGGGAGTGTGTGATGAGATGTTTCTGGAGCACACGGGGAGTGTGTGGTGAGATGTTTCTGGAGCACATGGGAGTGTGTGGTGAGATGTTTCTGGAGCACACATGGGAGTGTGTGGTGAGATGTTTCTGGAGCACACAGGGAGTGTGTGGTGAGATGTTTCTGGAGCACACAGGGAGTGTGTGGTGAGATGTTTCTGGAGCACACTGGGAGTGTGTGGTGAGATGTTTCTGGAGCACACGGGGAGTGTGTTGTGGGATGTTTCTGGAGCACACTGGGAGTGTGTGGTGAGATGTTTCTGGAGCACACGGGGAGTGTGTGGTGAGATGTTTCTGGAGCACACGGGGAGGTGTGGGGATGTTTCTGGAGCACACGGGGAGTGTGTGGTGAGATGTTTCTGGAGCACACGGGGAGGTGTGTGGTGAGATGTTTCTGGAGCACACAGGGGAGTGTGTGGTGTTTCTGGAGCACACTGGGGTGTGTGTGGTGATATGTTTCTGGAGCACACATGGGGTGTGGTGTGTTTCTGGAGCACATGGGGAGTGTGTGGTGAGATGTTTCTGGAGCACACAGGGGGGTGTGTGGTGGATGTTTCAGCACACTGGGGTGTGTGGTGAGATGTTTCTGGAGCACACTGGGGAGTGTGTGGTGAGATGTTTCTGGAGCACACAGGGAGGTGTGGTGAGATGTTTCTGTGTGTGTGAGATGTTTCTGGAGCACACAGGGGGTGTGTGGTGGGATGTTTCTGGAGCACCCACACTGGGGAGTGTGTGGATGTTTCTGGAGCACACTGGGGAGTGTGTGGTGAGATGTTTCTGGAGCACACTGGGGTGTGTGGTGAGATGTTTCTGGAGCACACTGGGGAGTGTGTGGTGAGATGTTTCTGGAGCACACGGGGAGTGTGTGGTGAGATGTTTCTGGAGCACACGGGGAGTGTGTGGTGAGATGTTTCTGGAGCACACGGGGAGTGTGTGGTGAGATGTTCTGGAGCACATGGGGAGTGTGTAGTGAGATGTTTCTGGAGCACACTGGGAGTGTGTGGTGAGATGGTTCTGGAGCACACTGGGAGTGTGTGGTCTGTTTCTGGAGCACACTGGGGGAGTGTGTGGTGAGATGTTTTCTGGAGCACACGGGGGGGGGAGTGTGTGGTGGGATGTTTCTGGAGCACACAGGGGGTGTGTGGTGAGATGTTTCTGGAGCACACAGGGGTGTGTGGTGAGATGTTTCTGGAGCACACAGGGGAGTGTGTGGTGGGATGTTTCTGGAGCACATGGGGGTGTGTGGTGAGATGTTTCTGGAGCACACTGGGAGTGTGTGTGGGGAGATGTTTCTGGAGCACATGGGGAGTGTGTGGTGAGATGTTTCTGGAGCACACGGGAGTGTGTGGTGAGATGTTTCTGGAGCACACTGGGGAGTGTGTGGTGAGATGTTTCTGGAGCACACAGGGGTGTGTGGTGAGATGTTTCTGGAGCACACTGGGGGTGTGTGTGGGAGTGTGTGGTGAGATGTTTCTGGAGCACACATGGGGAGTGTGGTGAGATGTTTCTTGAGCACACGGGGAGTGTGTGGGGGATGTTTCTGGAGCACACAGGGAGTGTGTGGTGAGATGTTTCTGGAGCACACGGGGAGTGTGTGGTGGGATGTTTCTGGAGCACATGGGGAGTGTGTGGTGAGATGTTTCTGGAGCACATGGGGAGTGTGTGGTGAGATGTTCTGGAGCACATGGGGAGTGTGTAGTGAGATGTTTCTGGAGCACACGGGGATGTTTCTGGAGCACACTGGGAGTGTGTGGTGGGATGTTTCTGGAGCACACTGGGAGTGTGGTGAGATGTTTCTGGAGCACACGGGGAGTGTGTGGGGGTGTGTGTGAGATGTTTCTGGAGCACACGGGGAGTGTGTGGTGGGATGTTTCTGGAGCACACTGGGAGTGTGTGGTGGGATGTTTCTGGAGCACACGGGGAGTGTGTGGTGAGATGTTTCTGGAGCACACAGGGAGTGTGTGGTGAGATGTTTCTGGAGCACACAGGGAGTGTGTGGTGAGATGTTTCTGGAGCACACTGGGTGTGTGGTGAGATGTTTCTGGAGCACACAGGGAGTGTGTGGTGGGATGTTTCTGGAGCACATGGGGTGTGTGTGAGATGTTTCTGGAGCACATGGGGGGTGTGTGTGGTGAGATGTTTCTGGAGCACACGGGGTGTGTGGTGAGATGTTTCTGGAGCACACAGGGAGTGTGTGGTGAGATGTTTCTGGAGCACACAGGGGAGTGTGTGGTGAGATGTTTCTGGAGCACATGGGGAGTGTGTGGTGGGATGTTTCTGGAGCACACGGGGAGTGTGTATGAGATGTTTCTGGAGCACACGGGGAGTGTGTGGTGAGATGTTTCTGGAGCACACGGGGAGTGTGTGGTGAGATGTTTCTGGAGCACACAGGGGGAGTGTGTGGTGAGATGTTTCTGGAGCACACTGGGGGTGTGTGGTGAGATGTTTCTGGAGCACATGGGGGTGTGGTGGGATGTTTCTGGAGCACACTGGGGTGTGTGGTGGGATGTTTCTGGAGCACACAGGGGGTGTGTGGTGAGATGTTTCTGGAGCACACAGGGAGTGTGTGATGAGATGTTTCTGGAGCACACGGGGGTGTGTGGTGAGATGTTTCTGGAGCACACGGGGGTGTGTGGTGAGATGTTTCTGGAGCACACGGGGAGTGTGTGGTGAGATGTTTCTGGAGCACACAGGGAGTGTGTGGTGAGATGTTTCTGGAGCACACTGGGAGTGTGTGGTGAGATGTTTCTGGAGCACACTGGGAGTGTGTGGTGAGATGTTTCTGGAGCACACTGGGGAGTGTGTGGTGAGATGTTTCTGGAGCACACGGGGAGTGTGTGGTGAGATGTTTCTGGAGCACACGGGGGTGTGTGGTGAGATGTTTCTGGAGCACACTGGGAGTGTGTGGTGGGATGTTTCTGGAGCACACTGGGGAGTGTGTGGTGAGATGTTTCTGGAGCACACTGGGAGTGTGTGGTGAGATGTTTCTGGAGCACACACTGGGAGTGTGTGGTGAGATGTTTCTGGAGCACACTGGGGTGTGTGTGGTGAGATGTTTCTGGAGCACACGGGGTGTGTGGTGAGATGTTCTGGAGCACACTGGGGTGTGTGGTGAGATGTTTCTGGAGCACACTGGGGAGTGTGTGGTGAGGATGTTTCTGGAGCACACTGGGGAGGTGTGTGGTGAGATGTTTCTGGAGCACACGGGAGTGTGTGGTGAGATGTTTCTGGAGCACACTGGGGAGTGTGTGGTGAGATGTTTCTGGAGCACACAGGGGAGTGTGTGGTGAGATGTTTCTGGAGCACACAGGGAGTGTGTGGTGAGATGTTTCTGGAGCACACAGGGAGTGTGTGATGAGATGTTTCTGGAGCACACAGGGAGTGTGTGGTGAGATGTTTCTGGAGCACACGGGGAGTGTGTGGTGAGATGTTTCTGGAGCACACGGGGAGTGTGTGGTGAGATGGTTCTGGAGCACAGGGGGAGTGTGGTGAGATGGTTCTGGAGCACACTGGGGGGTGTGTGGTGAGATGTTTCTGGAGCACACAGGGAGTGTGTGGTGAGATGTTTCTGGAGCACACGGGGAGTGTGTGATGAGATGTTTCTGGAGCACACAGGGAGTGTGTGGTGAGATGTTTCTGGAGCACACGGGGAGTGTGTGGTGAGATGTTTCTGGAGCACATGGGCAGTGTGTGGTGAGATGTTTCTGGAGCACACAGGGAGTGTGTGGTGAGATGTTTCTGGAGCACACGGGGAGTGTGTGTGAGATGTTTCTGGAGCACACGGGGAGTGTGTGGTGAGATGTTTCTGGAGCACACGGGGAGTGTGTTGTGGGATGTTTCTGGAGCACACGGGGAGTGTGTGGTGGGATGTTTCTGGAGCACACGGGGAGTGTGTGATGAGATGTTTCTGGAGCACACAGGGGGAGTGTGTGGTGAGATGTTTCTGGAGCACACGGGGAGTGTGTGGTGAGATGTTTCTGGAGCACAGGGGAGTGTGTGTGAGATGTTTCTGGAGCACACTGGGAGTGTGTGGTGAGATGTTTCTGGAGCACACAGGGAGTGTGTGGTGGGATGTTCTGGAGCACACGGGGTGTGTGGTGAGATGTTTCTGGAGCACATGGGGAGTGTGTGGTGAGATGTTTCTGGAGCACATGGGGAGTGTGTGTGGTGGGATGTTTCTGGAGCACACAGGGAGTGTGTGGTGAGATGTTTCTGGAGCACACGGGGAGTGTGTGGTGAGATGTTTCTGGAGCACATGGGGAGTGTGTGGTGAGATGTTTCTGGAGCACACGGGGAGTGTGTGGTGAGATGTTTCTGGAGCACATGGGGAGTGTGTGGTGGGATGTTTCTGGAGCACACTGGGGAGTGTGTGGTGAGATGTTTCTGGAGCACACTGGGGTGTGTGGTGAGTGTTTCTGGAGAGGGGGGTGTGGATGTTTTCTGGAGCACAGGGGGTGTGTGGTGAGATGTTTCTGGAGCACACGGGGGGTGTGTGGTGAGATGTTTCTGGAGCACATGGGGAGTGTGTGGTGAGATGTTTCTGGAGCACACGGGGAGTGTGTGGTGAGATGTTTCTGGAGCACATGGGGAGGTGTGTGGTGAGATGTTTCTGGAGCACACGGGGGAGTGTGGAGGTGAGATGTTTCTGGAGCACACGGGGTGTGTGGTGAGATGTTTCTGGAGCACACGGGGAGTGTGTGGTGGGATGTTTCTGGAGCACATGGGGAGTGTGTGGTGAGATGTTTCTGGAGCACACGGGGAGTGTGGTGAGATGTTTCTGGAGCACACGGGAGTGTGTGGTGAGATATTTCTGGAGCACATAGGGTGTGATGTGTTTCTGGAGCACATGGGGGAGTGTGTGATGAGATGTTTCTGGAGCACCGCAGGGGGTGTGTGTGAGATGTTTCTGGAGCACACAGGAGGGGGTGTGTGGTGGGATGTTTCTGGAGCACACATGGGGGAGTGTGTGGTGATATGTTTCTGTGAGATGTTTCACACAGGGGGTGTGTGGTGGGATGTTTCTGGAGCACACAGGGGGGTGTGTTGTGGGATGGTTCTGGAGCTTCAGGGAGTGTGGGTGAGATGTTCTGGAGCACATGGGGAGTGTGTGTGTGGATGTTTCTGGAGCATGGGGGTGTGTCTGGGATGTTTCTGGAGGTGTGTGGTGGTTCTGGATGACTGGGGAGTCTGGAGTGAGATGGGGGGGGTGTGTGGGTGTGTGGGATATGTTTCTGGAGCACATGGGGAGTGTGTGGTGGGATGTTTCTGGAGCACACTGGGAGTGTGTGGTGGGATGTTTCTGGAGCACACGGGGAGTGTGTGGTGGGATGTTTCTGGAGCACACAGGGAGTGTGTGGTGAGATGGTTCTGGAGCACACTGGGGAGTGTGGTTGTGAGATGTTCTGGGCACCGCAGGGGGTGTGTGGTGAGATGTTTCTGGAGCACACTGGGGTGTGTGGTGAGATGTTTCTGGAGCACACAGTGGGTGTGTGGTGGGATGTTTCTGGAGCACACGGGTGTGTGGTGAGATGTTTCTGGAGCACACTGGGAGTGTGTGGTGGGATGTTTCTGGAGCACCAGTGTGTGGTGAATGTTTCTGGACTGTGGGGTGTGGTGGGATGTTCTGGAGCACACAGGGTGTGTGTGGTGGGGTTGTTTCTGGGGCACACTGGGGAGTGTGTGGTGGGATGTTTCTGGAGCACACAGGGGGTGTGTGTGAGGATGTTTCTGGAGCACACTGGGAGTGTGTCTGGATGTTTCTGGAGCATACAGGGGTGTGTGGTGAGGATGTTTCTGGAGCACACAGGTGTGTGGTGAGATGTTTCTGGAGCACAGGGATGTGTGTGGGAGGATGTTTCTGGAGCACACAGGGGAGTGTGTGGTGAGATGTTTCTGGAGCACATGGGAGTGTGGTGAGATGTTTCTGTGTGGTGAGATGTTCTGGAGCACATGGGGAGTGTGTAGTGAGATGTTTCTGGAGCACACTGGGAGTGTGTGGTGAGATGGTTCTGGAGCACACTGGGAGTGTGTGGTGAGATGGTTCTGGAGCACACTGGGAGTGTGTGGTGAGATGTTTCTGGAGCGCACGGGGAGTGTGTGGTGATATGTTTCTGGAGCACATGGGGAGTGTGTGGTGAGATGTTCTGGAGCACCTGGGGGAGTGTGTGGTGAGATGGTTTTGGGCACACAGGGGGTGTGTGGTGAGGGCAGTTCTGGGCACACTGGGGGTGTGTGGTGAGATGGTTCTGGAGCACACTGGGGTGTGTGGTGAGATGTTTCTGGGGGGTGTGTGGTGGGATATCCTGGGCACCGTGTGGTTGTGGGATGTTTTGGAGCACACTGGGGTGTGTGTGGGATGTTTCTGGAGCACATAAGGGGTGATGTTGTGGGATGTTTCTGGAGCACATAGGGGGGTGTGTGGTGGATGTTTCTGGAGCACAGGGGGGAGTGTGTGGTGGGATGTTTCTGGAGCACACGGTGTGTTGTGGGATGTTCTCTGGGTGAGATGTTCTGGAGCAGTGTGTGTGGGATGTTTTAGGAGCACAGGTGTTGTGGGATGGGCTGCAGGGGGACTGTGGTGGGATGTTTCTGGAGCACATGGGGAGTGTGTTGTGGGATGTTTCTGGAGCACACAGGGGTGATGAAGGATGTTTCTGGGCACACAGGTGGTGGTGATGGTTCTGGGCACACAGGGGTGTGTCGTGAGAGAGATGTTTCTGGAGGCGCCTGGGGGTGTGCTGGTGATATGTTCTGGAGCACATAGAGTGTGTGGTGAATCTGTAGGAGTGTGTGAGATGTTTCTGGAGCACTGGGGTGTGTGTGTGGTGAGATGGTTCTGGGCACACTGGGGTGTGTGGTTAGATGGTTCTGGAGCACACTGGGGAGTGTGTGGTGAGTTTTGGGAAAAGGGGGGGGGTTTTTTTTGGCACAGGGGGGTGGGAGATTTTTGGAGCACAGGGGAGTGTGTGGGGGGTTTTGGAGAAACCTGGGAGTGTGGGTGAGATGGGGAGACAGGGAGGGGGGTTTTAATGGACACACGGGGTGTGTGGGAATTTTTGGGGGGGGGTGGGGGGATTTTTGGGTTTTTGGGGGGAGTGTGGGTGGGTTTTGGGAGAGGGGTGTGTTTGGGATTTTTTCCCGGGAGGTGTGGATTTTTTGGGGGCCCCGGGGGTGGGGTGGGTTGGGCACAGGGGAGGGGGTGGGTTTTTGGGGAGCCCCCGGGGGGTTTGTTTTTTCAAAAAGGGGGTGGTTTTGGGGGGGAGGGGGGTGGGTGTTTTAAAAAAGGGGGGAAGGTGGGGTGGGACCCCAAAGGGGAGTGTGGTGGGATTTTGGAGCACGGGGGTGTGTGGGGGTTTCTGGAGCACACGGGGTGTGGGGTGAGTTTTTTTTTAGCAGGGGGGTGGGGGGGGGAAAACGGCCCCGGGGGTGGGGGGAAGTTTTAAAAGGGGGGGGTGAGATTTTCGGAGAAATTTGGGGGTTTGGTGGTGTTTTAAACCAGGTGTGTGGGGTTTTAACACGGGGGGGGGGGGTTTTTTGGGGAAAGGGAGGGTTTTGGATGTTTCTGGAGCCACGGGGTGTGGGGATGTTTTGGGGGGGAAAGTTTTTGGGGGGGGGTTTTGGAGCAAGGGGTGTGGGGATTTTTAAAAATGGGGGTTTTTTCTGATGGTTGGGGGGGGGGGTGGGGATGTTTCGGGCCCCGGGTTGTGTTGAGTTTTGGGAGCCAAAAGGATGTGTGGGGGGGGAGTGGCGGAGGGGGTTGGGGGGGGGGGGGGGTTTGGGAGTTTTGGGGGGGGGGGTGGGGGGTTTTTGGAACCCGGGGGAGTGTGTGTGAGATTGACACGGGAGTGTGGGGAGGGTTGGGAAAGGGGTTTGGGGAGGTTTCGGGGAATGGGGGGGGGTGTGTGATGAGATGTTTCTGGAGCACACGAGGAGTGTGTGATGAGATGTTTCTGGGCACCTGCAGGGGCTGTGTGAGATGTTTCTGAGTTTCATGGGCAGTGTGGTGAGATGTTTCTGGAGCACACGGGGAGTGTGTGGTGAGATGTTTCTGGAGCACATGGGGAGTGTGTGATGAGATGTTTCTGCAGCACATGGGGAGTGTGAGGTGAGATGTTCTGGAGCCCTCTCAAATTTTTTATTGCACGATTATATAATCTCCAGGGTTTAATAATGAATTGGCCTGTGACCATGAGGACTCCAGCAGCTGAAGTGTGAAAGGATCATTGAATGCAGAAAATTTTGGCTGCATCAAAAGTTAGACAGTCCCTAATTAGTCTAAATGTATACAGATTGACTTTTACTATTCTACTAATTTTATAAACATGTTTGTCAAATTTCAGGTGAGGGTCCAACATCAGACCTAGATATTTGACTTCAGAAACTTGATTGACAGGCTGACTGTTTATCAGAATGTCTAATACAGCTGGTATGGGCTGTCTTCCACATGAAAAACACATGGACACGGTTTTTTTTTCAAATTTAGTGTTAAACTCGAGTCGTCAAGCCAAACTGCTACTGCTTCCAGGTGTTTTGACAATTGGTCTGAAACTGCGGTAGCTGTTTTCCATAGGCATATATGACTGCGCCATCCGCATACATTTGAAGACCAGCCCCTTGCATGATTCAGGAAGGTCATTTATGTACAGGCTAAAGAGTATCGGGCCTAGCACCGATCCCTGTGGAATTCCTGTTTTAGTGTTTAAAAAGAGGATTTTTTGGTTGTTGATAATGACACATTGTTCACGGTTTGTGAGATATGATTCAAACCAGGACAGGCTCTTTCCAGAGAAACTGTACTTAGAGGCTTTGGAGATGAGTATGCTGTGATTTACTGTATCGAAAGCTTAACAATAATCTCCAATAATATTTGTTGCTTTACAACTGAAAAATTGAGAAAACCCAAAGGCTACAGGAAATCACTTTATATTTATCCCTGTGCACAGCCCAGAGAAGTCAGGCTGAAGGTGACCACATGCAGGAGTGCACATCGGCAGCAGCTCAAAGGTCGCTGTTCTCTGTGAGATGAGAGTTTATGAGGCGACATATAAAAAGCCTGCGTAAATAATGAAACCGTCTACCATCAAGTAACCCGCAAACGTAAAGTGTTTAAACTCTTAGGTGATTTTTAGGGCATTTGAAGGAAAAAATTTTAATTTCAAGCATTACATTCAAAACCTGCTATTTCAACAGGGGTGTGTAAACTTTTTATTTCAACAGATAAAGGCAGTTCGGATCATGTAGCGCATTCAGTGAAATATAAGCTGAGCTTCATGTTAGCCTCCTTTTTCCAACACAAGTTTCTGTTTCTCTCTGTCCTCTTATCAATTCATTAACTCACAAGGCCGTTTCTGTAAACCGAAATCTCATTTTGATCCAAATTTCGAAAACAAAAAGTGCATATTTTGACTTCGGCTGCATGAAGTCTCGGTTGATTCTGGAAAATGGCTTGTCAGTGATTAGAAAAGCCTAAAACGTGACTGATTTCGCAGCATGAATGTCCCACGGCAAGCCTCGCATACTCAGTGGAGCTGTAAGCTATAGCGGCAGTCGAGCGGGCAACAGTTTCAGGGGTTGTAAGACCGCATTTCCAGGACCCTATTTTTCCGACAACGTCGGCGTTTGGCGTCTTTATTTGACGCCATTGCTGAAAGGAACCCAACTCCCTTACCCCTGACCCTGAAAATCTGGGGTCCTACGACTGCGGTCCTGTAAGTGCGGTTCTGAAACAGCTGCTTCCTCAACCGCAGGACCGTAATGTTGAGAAGCTGTCGGGTCATTGAAAGCAGGCGATCCGCGGTTTTTGGATGAAGTACAGAGCCCCTCTTACTGTATGATGCAGCGCTGCGAAACAGCAGTTGTGCATTTTTGTTTACAGCCCATGTGCCTATTGTGTTATAATCTGGCGTATTATTTAGGCGTTTAAACCCTTGATTTGCAAATCACAAGGCACAAACTTCATGCAAATAAAGTAGCGAAGCGATAACGGAAAATTATTTTTCTTACCAAATTGGAGGCTCGTGATCATAAATAACACCGTGACTTTGAATCGCTTGGTCGCCATCGTTCACCTGCACTTTAGATTAATGATTATTTCGCTCGTCTAATGTGAAAGTAAAACCATTGCAGCATTATAATCCCCTCATAACCGCTGCATAGCTGCAATTTGTGGTGGATGGGTGGGGAGCTCTCCGGAACTACTTCACCTTAATCGATTTAAATAAACAGGTGAGAGAATATTAATATGGTGGGGAACAGCTCTCAATATTACGCAGGATGATGCGTATTAAGACATGACTTCACCTCTGACTTAAACTTGAGCAAAAAAGAGTAACAAAAACATCGCACTCGTTCAAACTGCTTTCACACCTGCTTTTCAGTCCTGTCCTCCTCATACCTTCCTTTTCTGTTGTCCTCTTTTCCTTTTTTATTTTTATTCATTATTTATGCCCTTATGTATGCATATAGCTAAGTACAAGAACACACACATGCACACACTTTCTCTCTCTCTCCCCCACACATATGCACTCTCTCCCGCACACACACTCTCTCGAACACACACACACACACACACACACACACACACACACACACACACACACATTGAGTGGGAGACTCCTTGAATCTGTCCCTTTTCCCTGAAACCTAAGAACTCAGGTGAGGTGAGTTAAGCGTGTAATGAACATCTTTAATGGATCAATCATGTTCAGTGTGACACCAAACACCAGCAGACGCTGGGGCTATGTTATGCGCTTATGTAAGTGTGCGGGGCACGAATCTCCATAGATTTATCAGTAAATATCTGCTCATAACTCTCACCTAATGGCATGGCGGCTGTGCACTGGGATTGGTGCCTGGGGTAGGAAATTGGGACGATGCCTAATCTCCTGATTGGGCATTGGTCGATGATGGGGAGAATGTGGTGAGAAGTTTCTGGAGCATACGGAGAGTGTGTGGTGAGATGTTTCTGGAGCATACGGAGAGTGTGTGGTGAGATGTTTCTGGAGCACACAGGGAGTGTGTGGTGAGATGTTTTTGGAGCACACGGGAAGTGTGTGGTGGGATGTTTCTGGAGCACATGGGGAGTGTGTGATGAGATGTTTCTGGAACACATGGGGAGTGTGTGATGAGATGTTTCTGGAGCACATGGGGAGTGTGTGGTGAGATGTTTCTGGAGCACACGGGGAGTGTGTGGTGAGATGTTTCTGGAGCACATGGGGAGTGTGTGATGAGATGTTTCTGGAACACATGGGGAGTGTGTGATGAGATGTTTCTGGAGCACATGGGGAGTGTGTGGTGAGATGTTTCTGGAGCACATGGGGAGTATGTGGTGAGATGTTTCTGGAGCACACAGGGGAGTGTGTTGTGAGATGTTTCTGGAGCACACAGGGGAGTGTGTGGTGAGATGTTTCTGGAGCACACAGGGGAGTGTGTGGTGAGATGTTTCTGGAGCACATGGGGAGTGTGTGGTGAGATGTTTCTGGAGCACACTGGGAGTGTGTGGTGGGATGTTTCTGGAGCACACGGGGAGTGTGTGGTGGGATGTTTCTGGAGCACACTGGGAGTGTGTGGTGGGATGTTTCTGGAGCACACGGGGAGTGTGTGGTGAGATGTTTCTGGAGCACACGGGAAGTGTGTGGTGGGATGTTTCTGGAGCACATGGGGAGTGTGTGATGAGATGTTTCTGAGGCACATGGGGAGTGTGTGGTGGATGTTTTTGCACATGGGGAGTGTGTGGTGAGATGTTTCTGGAGCACATGTGGGTGAGATGTTTCTGGAGACATGGGAGTGTTGAGATGTTTCTGGAGCACACAGGGAGTGTGTGGTGAGATGTTTCTGGAGCACATGGGGAGTGTGTGGTGAGATGTTTCTGGAGCACACACTGGGGAGTGTTTTCTGGTGGGTGTGATTTTTCTGGAGCACACGGGGAGTGTGTTGTGGGATGTTTCTGGAGCACACTGGGAGTGTGTGGTGGGATGTTTCTGGAGCACACGGGGAGTGTGTGGTGAGATGGTTTTGGAGCACACAGGGAGTGTGTTATGAGATGTTTCTGGAGCACACGGGGGTGTGTGGTGAGATGTTTCTGGAGCACACGGGGAGTGTGTGGTGAGATGTTTCTGCAGCACACAGGGAGTGTGTGGTGAGATGGTTTTGGAGCACACAGGGAGTGTGTTATGAGATGTTTCTGGAGCACACGGGGGTGTGTGGTGAGATGTTTCTGGAGCACACGGGGAGTGTGTGGTGAGATGTTTCTGGAGCACACGGGGAGTGTGTGGTGAGATGTTTCTGGAGCACACAGGGTGTGTGGTGAGATGTTTCTGGAGCACACTGGGAGTGTGTGGAGATGGGATGGGGTTTCTGGAGCACACGGGGGTGTGTGTGGTGGGATGTTTCTGGAACACATGGGGAGTGTGTGATGAGATGTTTCTGGAGCACATGGGGAGTGTGTGGTGAGATGTTTCTGGAGCACATGGGGAGTGTGTGGTGAGATGTTTCTGGAGCACACAGGGAGTGTGTGGTGAGATGTTTCTGGAGCACACAGGGAGTGTGTGGTGAGATGTTTCTGGAGCACACAGGGGAGTGTGTGGTGAGATGTTTCTGGAGCACATGGGGAGTGTGTGGTGAGATGTTTCTGGAGCACACTGGGAGTGTGTGGTGGGATGTTTCTGGAGCACACGGGGAGTGTGTGGTGGGATGTTTCTGGAGCACACGGGGAGTGTGTGGTGAGATGGTTCTGGAGCACAGGGGAGTGTGTGGTGAGATGTTTCTGGAGCACACAGGGGTGTGTGGGTGAGATGTTTCTGGAGCACACGGGGGGTGTGTGGTGAGATGTTTTCTGAGATTGTGGGATGTTTCTGGAGCACACGGGTTGTGGTGAGATGCACACACAGGGAGTGTGTGGTGAGATGTTTCTGGAGCACACAGGGAGTGTGTGGTGAGATGTTTCTGGAGCACACAGGGAGTGTGTGGTGAGATGGTTCTGGAGCACATGGGAGTGTGTGGTGAGATGGTTCTGGAGCACACGGGGAGTGTGTGGTGAGATGTTTCTGGAGCACACGGGGGGTGTGTGGTGTGAGCACACTGGGAGTTTCTGGAGCACACGGGGAGTGTGTGGTGAGATGGGGAGTTGGAGCACACAGGGGAGTGTGTGGTGAGATGTTTCTGGAGCACACAGGGAGTGTGTGGTGAGATGTTTCTGGAGCACACGGGGAGTGTGTGGTGAGATGGTTCTGGAGCACATGGGGAGTGTGTGGTGAGATGTTTCTGGAGCACATGGGGAGTGTGTGATGAGATGTTTCTGGAGCACATGGGGAGTGTGTGGTGAGATGTTTCTGGAGCACACAGGGAGTGTGTGGTGAGATGTTTCTGGAGCACACAGGGAGTGTGTGTGGGAGAGATGTGAGATTTTGGAGCACACAGGGTGTGTGGTGAGATGTTTCTGGAGCACACAGGGGTGTGGTGAGATGGTGAGGGGTGTGTGTTGTGAGATGGTTCTGGAGCACACTGGGAGTGTGTGGTGAGATGTTTCTGGAGCGCACGGGGAGTGTGTGGTGATATGTTTTTGGAGCACACTGGGAGTGTGTGGTGGGATGTTTCTGGAGCACACGGGGAGTGTGTGGTGGGATGTTTCTGGAGCACACGGGGAGTGTGTGGTGAGATGTTTCTGGAGCACACGGGGTGTGTGGTGGGATGTTTCTGGAGCACACGGGGAGTGTGTTGTGGGATGTTTCTGGAGCACACGGGTAGTGTGTGGTGAGATGTTTTTGGAGCACACGGGAAGTGTGTGGTGGGATGTTTCTGGAGCACATGGGGAGTGTGTGATGAGATGTTTCTGGAACACATGGGGAGTGTGTGATGAGATGGGGAGTGTGTGATGATGTTTCTGGAGCATGGGGATGTGGGGGTGTGGTGAGATGTTTCTGGAGCACATGGGGAGTGTGTGGTGAGATGTTTCTGGAGCACACGGGGAGTGTGTGGTGAGATGTTTCTGGAGCACACAGGGGAGTGTGTGGTGAGATGTTTCTGGAGCACATGGGGAGTGTGTGGTGAGATGTTTCTGGAGCACATGGGGAGTGTGTGGTGAGATGTTTCTGGAGCACACTGGAGTGTGAGATGTTTCTGTGGGGGAGTGTGTGAGCACACGGGGGTGGAGTGTGTGATGAGATGTTTCTGGAGCACATGGGGGAGTGTGTGGTGAGATGTTTCTGGAGCACATGGGGAGTGTGTGATGAGATGTTTCTGGAGCACACGGGGAGTGTGTGATGAGATGTTTCTGGAGCACACGGGGAGTGTGTGATGAGATGTTTCTGGAGCACACGGGGTGTGTGGTGAGATGAGATGTGATGTTTCTGGAGCACACGGGAGTGTGTGGTGAGATGTTTGATGAGATGGAGCACACGGGGTGTGTGTGATGAGATGTTTCTGGAGCACATGGGGAGATGTGTGATGAGATGTTTTTCTGGAGCACATGGGGTGTGTGTGTTTCTGGAGCACACGAGGATGTTGGAGCACAAGGGGCGTGTGTATGAGATGTTTCTGGAGCACACGGGAATGTGTGGTGAGATGTTTCTGGAGCACACGGGGAGTGTGTGATGAGATGTTTCTGGAGCACACGGGGAGTGTGTGATGAGATGTTTCTGGAGCACACGGGGAGTGTGTGATGAGATGTTTCTGGAGCACACGGGGAGTGTGTGGTGAGATGTTTCTGGAGCACACGGGGAGTGTGTGGTGAGATGTTTCTGGAGCACACAGGGGAGTGTGTGGTGAGATGTTTATGGAGCACATGGGGAGTGTGTTGTGAGATGTTTCTGGAGCGCACGGGGAGTGTGTGATGAGATGTTTCTGGAGCACACGGGGAGTGTGTGATGAGATGTTTCTGGAGCACATGGGCAGTGTGTGGTGAGATGTTTCTGGAGCACACGGGGAGTGTGTGGTGAGATGTTTCTGGAGCACACGGGGAGTGTGTATGAGATGTTTCTGGAGCACACGGGGAGTGTGGTGAGATGTTTCTGGAGCACACGGGAGTGTGTGGATGAGATGTTTCACATGGGGGTGGAGCACACGGGGGGTGTGTGATGAGATGTTTCTGGAGCACATGGGGAGTGTGTTGAGATGTTTCTGGAGCACACGGGGGTGTGTGGTGAGATGTTTCTGGAGCACACGGGGAGTGTGTGGTGAGATGTTTCTGGAGCACACGGGGAGTGTGTGATGAGATGTTTCTGGAGCACACGGGGAGTGTGTGGTGAGATGTTTCTGGAGCACACGGGGAGTGTGTGGTGAGATTTTTCTGGAGCAGATGTGCCGATCCGAGAGCCAATCTCTTTCCCCCACCCGATTTCCTCATCCAGACAGTTCTCATTCATTATTTTTAGGTTTAATTGCATCACGGTATAGAGTTTTAACTTGTTTAGAAAAGACACACTAACAAAGAAGAAATAAGCTTCCTTGTTTAATTTTCCCAAGACAAAAGTTTGAATTTTTATTAAAAAGCTTTAATGGATATATTGTGTTTTGTGATGAAACTCTTTCACATGTTGCTCAGAATGTGTTTGTATCAGCAAGTTTTTCATGGTATGGGCACTAATGCATAAAATATACAAAAATGCGCATCCACTCTAATGCAGGTGCAGGACAGACGACATCAAACAAAGTGGTAAAATAAATTCCGCACACTGCAGAGCAACGCTCCTCAAAAGCTTATTTTAGGATATTGACGATTCGATCACAAAGACCTTCATCATGTTGACTTCTGGGGAGCACCGCCCTGCAGTGTGTGGCCTTTATTTTATCACATGGGCACTAATACATCCCCAAACCTTGAATGACCCTATTCATTGAGAACAGTCAGGATGGTGCTTTCCCTGTTTGGCCCTGAGAACACAATGTCCATTATTTCTAAAAAGATTCTGAAAGATGGACTCGTCAGACCACTGTAGACTTTTCCACTCTGCGTCAGTCCATCTCAGACGCACTTGAGCCCATAAAATTCGACGGTGTCTTTCGATGTTGTTGATACATAAATGGCTTTGGTTTTGAGCGAAATAGTCTTAACTTGTATTCATAAATGCAATGATGAGCCATGTTTAAAGACAACAATTAACTGCAGTGTTTAAAGGCCATGTGCTCATTCATTACTGAAGAATGTCTCATGTTTAAAGAAGTGTACTGACACTCAAACGATCGTTGCTCGGAAATGACCAAGCCTTTTGTGAATAGGGTTGCATGTTACCTTTTAACCTGTTTACCTGTGACATGTTTCCAGTCAGTGTTATTTTGAACATTCCCAGTGATACACTGCATCTGTCCCAAGTTTCTTTTTGACATGTACTGCAGGCATCAAATTGAAATGAATATACAGTATATGTACAATGATCATATATATAATCTTTATTTCGCACAATTCACACATAAATTGCACAATACAGGAGAAGTGTAGACAAAAGATAATTAGTCTTCCATAGTAATAATTAATTTACATACACATTAAAAAAAATATCTGGGAAGTCTTCAGCAGAGATCACTAATTTGTACACAAGTACTCATGGATCTCCCTGATCTCATTATCCGACAGTAAATGGTGCCCTGTATGTCTCCCTGATCTGACCAGCCAATCGCCTGCATTCATCGTCTCCGTGGGCTGGCAGCCCTGGCCTGGATAAAAGTACAGTCTCATTGCCATACAAATCAAACTTGTTAATACCAAGACAATGGCACAGCACATTAAGACTTCTACAGCAGGGCGACCGACCGCCGCCAATTACAAGTCTTATGCAAGTTTATACATATACATTAGGAGACACAAGCAGTGAGTGGATAAACTTTGATACATGGTTTTGAATTTGCTGTTCCACCGGAAGGTCATTTACAATGTGCGGGATTAAAACATTATGAGTCCTGTATGGCAATGATAAAATTAGTCTTACACACTTCCGCCAAGCGGTATAAAGACGTTCCATATTGGGACTTGCCAAGTCCAGCACTTGAATACCATATAAAGGCATACAAAATGTCTTAAAAAGTTTGTATTTAACATCTAAGTCACCATGTTTAAACTGAACAAATGTAAGATTGGATCTACGGTAAAGGTCATTAACACACATACACTCAAAAAAATGAAACCCCTTGAAATGTTAGATTTACTAAATAATGTTATGTGAACTTTTTCCCCAAAACTGAATTAAGTACATTCCACTCAATGCAATTAATTAAACTGGCCAAAAAATGTTAGAAGTCAAATAAAGGTTACGCAAAGCAATTGTGTGGAACCTGTTGACATAACATTATTAAGTAAATCTAACATTTCATGGGGTTTCATTTTTTTGAGTGTATCAACTCGGAGCTTTCCTATATTTGGCCCAGTTGGTATGCCGAGATGAACTGCAAAGTCACAAGATTCCAGTTCGACACCATCAAAATCTAACACTGCCCTCTCAGGCTGGTTAGAAAAAACCAAAAATTTACTTTTATTTGCATTAAAAGACACCGAATAATTAGTATTAGTAGACCGAATAATTTTTAGCTATCTGTAACATTGTCTTAAGAGACGTTTTTGTCGGTGCCAATAGTATCAAGTCATCAGCGTAGCCAAAGGCTCCACAGGCGACGTTGCAAATATGACAGCCAAACCCAACCTCTTTTAATTTGATAACAAGCTCATCTATGTAGGCATTAAATAATATAGGGGATAAGACTCCCCCTTGTTTAACACCATTCGTAGTTCTAAAAGTTTGTGATACATAATCATCCCACCGAACATTAACTCTCTGAGATGTGTACAATGCAGCGAGGAACCGGGCTATAAAAGGACATAATCCCTTTTTTAAAAGGGTACGGAATAACCTTATATAGTGGACACAGTCAAAGGCCTTACTGGCGTCTAACATGATACAGTAAACAGGTGTGTCATTATTATTATAATACTGAATTATTTCATTGACCACAAAGCTACATGTTGAGGTCGATAGTCCCTTCTTGAAGCTGAAGTTGGCATCTGACGAGGACAGTTCATCTTTGTACTTAGATAGAATAACATGGTCCAGCACTTTCCCCATAATGCTACTTAAGGAATTCCCACCATAATTATCAGATGAATTCAGTGATTTCCGCGCATTTTTTGGGATAGGAACTATCGTACTCAGCATGAACCCTCGTGGACAATAACTATGATTTACCATAAGATTAAACAGAAGAGAAAGGTATAAACCCATTTTATCACTAGCATTCATGAAGTTATCAGACATTATATCTGGCAGATTGTCACTTTTACCCTTCCTTAAAAGTCGTATCCCATACATAACGTCAGCACCAGTAATGATATGATTCTTTGAACACTTTCCCCTACAGCATTTCTGCCTCATCAAATCATCCGTATCAGACTCTAATTGCTTAAGTTCATCAATATCATACGACACACTATTATACAGGTTCATAAATTTATCGGCAAATACCTTTCCTATTTCCTTATCAATGAAGATGATAAGGTAAAATCTCCAACATAGTTTATCTGTTTTCTTTAGATATACAGTAGGGTCCAGAAGTGATTGCACAGGGACACAATTAGATTAATTAATGAGGTAAATTCCAGCAAACAGTCTGTAAGACAGGGTTATTAAATATAAGGTCATTAACACCTAAGGCTGTGTTTGCAGGCTAAATTAATAAATCACAGATCGCAGATTTAACATTGTATGCAAAACTGTAACTTGGCTCATATGTAATGATTCTTGTGCTTGAATTAAATCTACTGCAGTTAATTACACTGCCTGGCCTAAAAAAGAGTATAAGTTAATGAAGTAGAAGTCGTCTGAGGACTCGTTGCAGTCACACACCACTGGCACAAAGGTAGTCACTGTGCAAATGTCTGAGGGGTGAACATAACATTGCCTATGAGCACTTTGTCTCATTTCAAACAGATGATACATTTTTAATGAAAATTCCTAAATTTAGGACAGAAACTTTCCGATATTCATATTTTAACAGAATATTTTACCTGTGGAACGCCACTCATCTCTATCAACCTTCTGACACCACAGCTGCTTTTAAATCCAAGTTATTTAATTACTATTCAGGAAAGTTTTGAGATAATTTTTCTCCCAGTAACTCTTGTACATGGGTTGGCTAGTGTCATTCTACATGCTGCCGTATAATATAGGTCAATTCTTGGCCACTTTTTACTCTGTACTCACTAATGTACTTGCTTAGCTTTTAATTGCCTTTATGTTTTTGCAACTTTCTGTACACGTTTTTGGAGGATCACTCACTATAGGTGCCACCTGTGTGATCTCATCCTGACTGTTGTTGTCAAAGTTTAATAATATACTCAGTCAAAAAAGAAACTTCACACTCATAAATTTCTAAATATTTTCTTGAAACTTAATACAAGAGATATTATTATTATTATTATTATTATTATTATTATTATTATTATTATTAGGGGTAAATGCGTTGTCAAAGACATCATGACACACAGCAACTCCGACGTGCACAAGCATGCAGCACGTGCGAGCATACATCAAGGTAAAAGCATGTTTCCTCGTGTTCCTAGTCACGTGACCTTATGAGACACGTGCAATTGAGCCCACGTTAGCACGGTAGAGTGACATCTTGGAAAAAAAAGGTTCTTACAGTCAATTATCAGTTGATTTGCAATGCCACGACTGTCAAACATTCAACGTGAACGTGCCATAGGCATGCTGAATACGGGAACGTCGGTCACTGACGTTGCCAGGGTTATGGGATGCAGTCGACGGATTATCCATGATCTTCGGACACGTCTCCAACAAACTGGCACCACAGCAGACCGACCTCGTTTGGGTAGACCACGTGTGACGACACAAGCAGAAGACCGACAAATCGTCTTACGTCATTTGCGTAGTCGATTTCTCACTGCAACGTCCACTAGGAATGAATTGTTTAGAGGTCGTGTGACTGCCCAAACCATACGTAATCGCCTGCGCACTGCTCGTCTCCATGCACGTCGGCCATATCGTGGACCAATTTTAACCCAGTTACACCGATGTCAACGGCTTCTCTGGGCACAACGACATCTGAGATGGACTCAGCGTGATTGGAATAGGGTCGTTTTTAGTGACAAATCCAGATTCACTTTGCACTTCGCTGATGGGAGAGTTAGAGTTTGGAGGAGACGCGGTGACCGCAACGCCCAGTGTTGTGTGCAGGAAGTGGACCGTTTTGGGGGCGGAAGTGTTATGGTTTGGGGTGCCTTTAATGGTCCTGCCTGCCCCGACTGATGGTCGTTCAAGGAAACCTAACTGCTGCAGGATACAGAGATCAAGTGCTCATTCCAGAGCTTTTTGCCATTCATAGCAGCTCATGGCCCAGGTCTGACATTCCAACACGATAATGCCAGACCTCATACGGCCAATTTAACGCAGAATTTTCTTAGGAATGCTGGCATCAATGTCATGGAGTGGCCCTCAAGGTCTCCGTCCTCAATCCCATAGAACATGTATGGGATGTGTTGGGCAGAAGACTCCGTCAAGTAAGGAACCCTCCACAGAATTTGCAGGAACTTGGTGCCATGTTGGTTCAATTATGGCGACGCATCCCCCAAGCTGTGTTTAGACGCATCATTCAATCCATGAGGAGACGTTGCGTCGCAGTTGTGAACGCTCATGGAGGGCATACGTGCTATTGACATGCTTTCATCAAGTTGTAACTTACCATTTTTACTCTCTTACATATCCGTAGCATTTCCAGTGGAACTGGTTACATTATGAACATGATTTTTATGGTACACCGTCCTTAATGGGAACAGAATGGAATTAAATCATTATTTAAAACCACTTTTCTTGTATGTTCAACTTATCGACCTCCAAACGAGTGTGAAGTTTCTTTTTTGACTGAGTAAAAAAAAAAAAAACCTGTGCTGCACTCTGTTGTGTGGCGTTTGCTGCTAGGACACATGTGCAAAGGAGGATGAGGCAGTGATTTTGATGTTTGGTCTTTATGTGGTCAAACGAGAAACTTGGACAAATTAGCTCTCCAAATACTGCGTACCTATTTTATTAAACAAATAAGATGCACTATTAATTACACTTCAAAGGTATATTTAGAGTAAAGCAGAATAGATAAAAACTTACTACGAATACACTACCCATATCTCTTTATTACTGTTAACAGCGAGGCAGAGCCTATCAGAGGCTCCTTCACAAAGCTGATGTTTGTGTGAGTTTAACGGTGACAGCATAAGTGCACTCAGCACAACTAGCCAATCATGAAGGAGAACAAAATAATGAGAAAATAATGAAGGAAAAATGTTTATTTGAAGGATTAGCACCAAAAAAAAAAAGCCATGGTGAATGAACAAATGGCAAATAAAGGCAAAGAGGTAAAAATAACAGATATCGCAGTCTCAGCTAGAAAAGGTATAGCATCAGTGAGCCTGTTATAATGAGCTAAATAACCTTCAATCAGTAATTTATCTCAGCATGTACATGGAAATCATATTAGTATTACGCAGGGTATTAAGACCCAAGCAAACATAAACACACACACACACATGCACATGCACACGCACGCACGCGCGCACACTCACACACACACACACACAGCCCAAATGGAGGGAGAGATTTGGTTACATTATCAGGAATCACTCAGTTGAGATTCAGGTCCTGATTTGTCCACCATCTATTGTTTTCTCTGTTTCTGGAGCTGCTTTTCCTGAGTCTTTACTCCTATTTATCCAGCACTTTCCTGCAGATGATCTGATTAAATGTTGCTTCTGCAGATGATTTCATTGTGTCCTCTTATTAGTGTAAATGATCTAACTGGGAAGTGTTATTTTTGGGACTCTCTGGCTCCTCTTCAGGGCCAATCACATGTGCCATCGTCTGAACTTCATCTGACGACATCAGCTGCTTAGAGTCACTCAATGTGTTTACATGACGCTAGAAAAAATGGAATTATTGTGTTAGTCCGAAGATAACAGCACTTTTAAAATGCATGTAAACATGTTAGTCTGACTGGAATCATGCTAAATCGAATTTCTCACAGTCCGACTAACACAGCCAGATAATGCGGTTAATAGTCGCATTATTCCTCTATATATACGCTTGAATCAAACCAAACCGAACTATGCGCTTTGAGCTGCTCCACATTCTTTGTGCAGGGCTTTGATGCGGAAGTCTTGTGGACATGTAGACACCAAACTGTTTAGCGACAACTCTGAGCTCTCCCCAACCAGTAAGTTTGTACTGAACAGTAACAATCCTCATCTGCAAGGGTATTGGTGCTTGGACAGTCACAGCTTGGGGGCTCGTAACTTCTTCCATTAATCCGCATAATTTATCGAACGACTTGTGCGGCATCCGAAAATTTACCTTCTACTCGCCATCAGAAAAACGACTCTCTCCCACTAGTGTTTACTCCTGACCCGCATCCAACATGCACGGGAAGCGTTTCCCGAAAGCACAGATGCTAACATAGTTGGAACCACAGACTGTCAGTGGACGAACTATGTTCGTTTCCAGCAACTACGCTTCTGGGAAACACACTCCGGAGTAATAGAAAGGGCACAAAGTAAAGCATAGTGGCGTTGCTGCCTAGATTCGGCTAACGCCATAATCACCGCGGATAGCGTGCATCTCAGTTGTACGAAAAGCATTGCGTACAGCCCATATTAAACGTACAGAGGAGTAAAGTTGTTCATGTTCTCGCCACTCGGCCATATACAGTCAATGCACTCGACATGCTACTGGCTTGTCCAAGACAAGCTGAAAGGGGGCATATCGCCACCTATCGTAGCAGAGACAAACCTGCTTCGGTCAATAAATCGAATTTCGTCCTGTGCATGTGTACTGGGACAAGGACAATAGTCCAATTAAATGGCCTAATCGAGCTACTACTGTAGCTCCACTTAACTGTGCATGTAAACATACTGACTGTGAGTCAGGGCAGCCCAAGGTGCCCCTCCTTCTATTCCTCCTCTTGCTCTGTGGTGTGTGAATCCTGGGCGTGGTTAGTTTTCGCCTCCTCTTGCTCTGTGGTGTGTGGATCCTGGGCTGGATCAGCTGCTGGGCTCTCTGCTCCTCCAGACGGATGATGGGGACACTGGGAGGTGCTGGGAGGATGTTTGCTCTTAAGGTTTGGAGCTTTGGGTGTGAGCAGAGCTTCCTCCTTAGGAGCTCCTGACCCACTTCCTTCTTCCTCATGCTGCTCTGTATGCTGTAGCGCAGCTTTTGCTGATTGGCTGACAGCTTTAGAGGGGCTGGGAGAGATGGACTGGATTTAGGGCTGTTGCATTTTTCATATTAACTTCCTGTTTTTGGCAGCGCAGCTGGTGAGGGCTGGGTACTATCCTCTTCACTTCCTGTTTTGGAGGAAGCAGCAGGTGAGAGGTTAATGTCATCCTCTTCACTTCGTATTTTGGGTGAAATAACAGACGAGGGGTGAGTATTTGTTCTTCACTTCTTGTTTTGGGCTGATCAGTAGGTAAGCGTTGGGTACCCAGGGTTTCCCATACATTCATTTATTTGGCCCGCCATGAAAAAAAAATTGCCCGCCACAAATTGATTTCTCCTATTTTTGGAGCTGCCGATTCGCTCCTGCACTCAAACACATGACAACGGACGGTTTGTGAAAACAGCATGTTACACATTCTGGTGCTGTGGGTGGCGGCATGAGCGGTCACTCCGCGAGTAAAACCAAAAAATAAGAGGAGTAGCGATGCCTCGGATCTTCCACTTTACCAGTTTCCACATGCGTGTATAGAAGACGGCTGGTTGAATAAGCGAGCTCATGGTTCTGTGGCCTTGCAAGCCGTGTGCAAATGATCAAAGGTTCAGGCACATAAACAAATCAGTACGTCCGTAGGGCTCCAGTACCTTTGATCATACTTTGTAACATTAGTTCGCTAGCTAGCATGACAGCGACGGCTAGCGACTCAGCAGACTGTGAATTTTAAAACCATGGCTAGTTCAAACACGATTGTCCGTGACTCAGGGACTGACGGAGTATCGCAGCAGTGGAATTAGCTCAGTGCTAACATGATGAGAATTAGCATTAAGGTGCTAAGAGGCATTACGTTTGTTTAAATGACACTATTCAGTTATGCTCGCTAAAGCTGCAGTAAACAAAAAATGTACTCAACTCATTTCATAACTTTCATATGACACACACACTCGGGTAATATCCTCTATATCTTTGCACTGATCCAAACAATTCTTTAATTTAATGATAAATAGCCACATACAGTACCTGAGCATTAGATACCCAGTTGTTGACTGATACTAGAGGGAGTTGTATCGTCGTCTGCACCTTTCGGACTCCCAGTTTCTTCAACATGGGGTGTAATGCATATTTAGAAGGCTCTTTGCTGGCCACACTAGCTCCCAGGAGCACATAATTAGTCCGTTTTATTCTAACTTGGTCTACATGCTTCTTAGATTTGCTCCTCCAATGTTTTTGCTCCACGAGAGGCATAATTTATCAGGTCCGACTACAGAGTGAACAGGGCTTTTCCCTGAACATCGTCCTTCCATAAAAACTCGTCCAATAATGACAAAACCATGAACTGAGACCTTTCATCTATCCAGGCCCATTTGAATTGGTTCTTCAAATCTTTGTCGATATCGCAAACTCGATTGTCATCTTTCCATTCTATTGTTTTGGCCATGTTTCAGGCCGAAATTTTGCATGAACGATGTTACTTTTTTGCAAATGGTCGCCATCAGATGACATTGCGGTAGATGACAGCCTCTTTTGTGGTGATGTTTGGTGCCACATTGAACACTTGAGCCCCATGCATCAGCTCTCAGCTCCTTTAGCTCGCCAGTAAACGGCAAACCCCAGATCACGCAAGTATTGCTGCAGTTTATCTCTTTTCCAGAGACATATCATTGTAATACTGGTTTGCTGCCATGGTGTAAAGACCTTTACGTGCGTTTGTTTATGTGCCTTGATCTCTGACATGGAACTGTCCTGACATGAGCACTCGAAACAGTGAGCTTGCTTATTAATCTGGAGACAAAGGTTTGTATTGTGGACACCTCTCTGCTCTCGGAGAGGATTACGCAAATTAATTTGGGACTAGAGTTATAAAAAAAGTGGGTGACCAAATCAAACTCTAGTCAGCTTTCTGAGTCTGTCAGCTGCTTTCTGTGTTGACATAGTTAGCAGCTCAATAATAAGTAGCCGTTAGCTGTTATTTATTTTTAAATCTACTTCGCTGAAGCAGCCAGTCAGGGGCTGCATGGATAGTGCTGATTTGTCATGTGATTTCATGCCCTCGTCCCACTGTTTGGCCAAAAATAGCCATTATCTGGCCAATCTCACAACACTTTAACTAATTAAGTACTGCTAGTTAATTAGCTCATTATTCTTCAAATTGTTGCCCAAATGTTTCCATTGTTAGAACAGCTATGACTCAAAAATGCATAGAAAGTCATGGAAATTTGGCAAAAAGTTATGGGGGAAAGTTTTGGTGTTTCTTTGGTTATAAAAGAGTGGGGACCCTGTCTAGGGGCATCAACAGTAAATTTTGGAAATGCTCGCCTTTTATTAGCTTCTTTTGTCCACTGATATTCAGTTCACAGTTTTACTTGCTGTAGTAGTTATTCATTTCATTTCATTTCACTGGTTACCACTGATACCTGCAGGCAGCCTCCATATGTGCAGTCAGCAGGTGACGACATATGTTCTGCTCGACTGCAAATAAAAGTATTCAAGAGAAATCAAGTCAAATTTAAATCTTCCACAATACTACAACATAATTCTCAATTATATGTCAGAGTACTGTGGCAACTGAAATATTTGCAGGGGCGCAGCTTCATATGCAGGATGAATAACTTCAGGTTTGTAGATGTGCAAAAGCGCAACCAGCTAATCAGCCCCCCCCAACGAGAAAGCATTTAAAAACTTGACAAAAACTGTGGTATCCTCTACACTTCCTGTGGTGGACAAAGCATCAGATGAGGGGTGGGTATCATCCTCTTCACTTCCTGTTTTGGGTGGAGCAGTAGATGAGGGGTGGGTATCATCCTCTTCACTTCCTGTTTTGGGTGGAGCAGTAGATGAGGGGTGGGTCTTATCCTCTTCACTTCCTGTTTTGGGTGGAGCAGTAGATGAGGGGTGGGTATCATCCTCTTCACTTCCTGTTTTGGGTGGAGCAGTAGATGAGGGGTGGGTCTTATCCTCTTCACTTCCTGTTTCGGGTGGAGCAGTCGGTGAGGGGAGGGATTTATCGTCTTCACTTCCTGTTTTGGGTGGAGCAGTAGATGAGGGGTGGGTCTTATCCTCTTCACTTCCTGTTTCGGGTGGAGCAGTCGGTGAGGGGAGGGATTTATCGTCTTCACTTCCTTTTTCGGGTGGAGCAGTAGGTGAGGGGTGGGTGTTATCCTCTTCACTTCCTGTTTCGGGTGGAGCAACAGCAACAGATGTGGGGTGGGTGAGACTAAATTACACAAAAATTGCAGTGGTTCTCCGATGTAAATTTAAGCACATGCACAGTTTGTCACAACTGGACTTGGGCTTGAAATCCATCTAAAGAGGTGGAGTCAACTTCAAGTCAAATCAAATTTACAAATAAGAACCACTCCCATTGACAGACTGCAAAAGCAGTTGTGATAATACTTGCATTTATCACACATCATGGGGAAAATCAGGCCCATGGTGTAACGCAGGGGGAAGAAGTAAAAAAAAATGTTGCGAAATGGGTGAAATGAAGGACAATATGAAATATTACGTGAAAAAGGTGATATTATACGTTAAAATATTAGATATTGGGCACTGTTCGTGGGGAGATAGTTACTCACGGCTTTTCTACACTCACCTGCATGACTCTCCTCCTGTGAAAGTCCAACACTCTCATCTTTCTCAGTCCGTCTGTGGTGCTGATTCTGTCCTGCAAACTGATTTGGATCTCGGCTCTTATCTGGGCTCAAGGCTTATCATTATTTCTCTTTCCTGTAGAAACAGAGGGAATATGACCACTGCAGCACAGAGGCAGGAGGCTCAGGGTCTAATCCTTCTCCTCGCTTTCAACACTATAATTCAGCTCTTATATTTTCAGGTGATTTAAACCTGGTTTTCCATTTTAAGTTCATTCATATATTTGTTAAAACATTTGAAATTCAATTAAGAATACTATGCTATTTTCCTATTTTCATTCCGTTCCTAAACTGACCTAATTGTAATGTAATTCGACCCTGAAGTGGAGATTATATTATCTCTGTTTAACCCTGAAATGGAGATGATATTATCTCTGTTTAACCCTGAAGTGGAGATGATATTAACTGTTTGTTGTCAGTTGTGTTCAACACTGAAGTCTGTCTCACACTGAGGTTCCTCCTGGCTTTCAGGATCAACTGGTTGTGGCTGTTGTTCCTCTATTTAAAAAGATGTTTCACACAATCAGTTTATTCTTAATTGTATGTATTCAGTGTTTATATGTTGAATGTGTTGAGTATCTGCCCACCATACCGATAGTGAATAGCGTAGCTGACCTGAAAGAGTTGTCTAAAAGGACAAAACACTGAAGGATGTAATCACGACTGACATGGCAGCTCTGCTATTGAACATGTCAGAAAATTGCACCGTAGAAATCCAGAAAAACGTCATCATTGCCCAACAGAGAGCCTGGGAAGAATTAGATGCGGCACACAGAATGGGCAAACTAGTGGTGCTTGGCATACCCGAGGGTCCGGACGCCGCGTCGCTGGAAGCTCTGTTCCAGTTGCTTGGGGTAGATGCCGGGGGTTTTCGACTTCGTCACTTGGGTGAGAACCGGGCCGGACGCTCGCGCCCTATCCTCGTCACTCTGCAGGATGCCTCTAGGCAGAACGATATACTAGACAGCCCTGGATTCCTGGCGCTGAGATTTTTTACTGCCAGATCTACAAAAAAAGTACGGTCAGCAAGTAGCATGTTGGAATATTAACGGTGTGTCTGACAAGCTGCTGGTTGACAATGTACTGAAAAAGCTACACGCGTTCGATATTGTTTTCTCAGGGCTGTACGTTAAGTTTTTCTGCTCATAGCACTGGTGCTACAGAGGTTCATAGTCTTGTAGCACAAGACAAAAACTTGTAGCACAGTAAAAGCGTCGGTTAGTAGTGCAGTTAATCATTTAAAGAAATATAGAATATTAAATTTTTTTTGTAAATTGAAGGTCTCGGAATTGTCATGTGGTAAATAGCCACTAGATGGCAGTATTGACTTTTTTTTTGTGAAGCCCAGTCTGAAGCTAGGTTGGGCATGTCCAGGGCATGCCCAGAGGGGAAAGTCCCAGAAATGGGAGGGGGCTGGACAAGAGTATATAAGGAGAAAAATTGAGTGAGTAGTAGTAGGAGAAATTGCAAGAAGGATACATTTGACCAGATCTGTCACTCTTTTCAAGACCTTTTAAGCTTTTTGTGGATTTTTGCCTGTGTTGGAGCATTTTCCTGTCCCAGGACATCACAACAGAGCAGCCCATCTCCATTACAGGGAACTGTAAATATCTTATTTTTTTATTTTATATCAATCTTGGTCAGTAGGGTAGAGAGTAGATTGGTTCTGTTTGTTTAATTAAATCTGTTGAAGTTTAACAATTTTGTCTGTCATCCCTTGCTGTCCGTGACGCCATAACAAATCGACGCCATAACAAATTGGGGCCATAACAAATTGGGGGCTCGGGTCGGGGGACCATTGTGCGAGTCATTTATTGAAAATCTAAAATTTCACATTGTGAAATTGTTTTTTGAATTTTCCTAGATATATATTGGCAGATCAACAGCAATGGATGATTTCTTGGCATCACCAACCGTAGAGGTTTTAAAGTCTTTTAAAAAGACAGAACTGCTAGAAATATGCAGACAGTTAGAGCTGACAGATGTAAAACCAGCCATCGCAAAAGCAAGACTGGCTAGAGAGATTGTTGAATATTACATTGATGAAAATGTGTTTGCACCAGGAGATCTGGAACAGTTTCCGATTGGAAAATCCAAATGTAGAATTGGAACTTAAATTAAAAATGCTAGAAATTGAGGAAAAAAGAAAAACAAAGAGAATTTGAGAGAGAAAAGAGAGAAAAGAAATTGAGGAAAAAAAGAAAAACAAAGAGAATTTTGAGAGAGAGAAAGAGAAAGAGCAAAAAGAGAGAGACAAAGACAGAGAGATTTCGATTTAGAAAAATTAGACAGAGAAGAAAGGCTCCAAATGGAGCTACTAAAAATCAAAATTCAAGCTGAGAACAAATTTCGGCTAGCCAGGAGGTAAAGCTGGTGCCTCCATTTTCAGAGAAGGAGGTTGATAAGTATTTCCAGTGCTTTGAGAAGGTAGCTAAGAGTTGTCAGTGGCCAAAGGAACACTGGCCTCTGATGTTGCAAACTGTCCTCAAGGGTAAAGCTCAACAAGCCTATTCGGCTTTGTCTGCAGATGATTCCTCTGATTATGAGGTTGTCAAAAAGGTTATTTTGACAGCTTATGAGTTGGTTCCAGAGGCTTACCGACAGAAATTCAGAGGTCTGAAGAAATCTGACAATCAGACTTATGTTGAATTTGCTAACGAGAAGAAGGTTTGCTTTGAGCTGGTGTACTTCTATGGAGGTCAAGGATGATTTCAACTCACTAAAAGAGATGGTGTTAGTTGAAGAATTCAAGAACTGTGTCAAGGATGATATTAAGACCTACCTGAGAAGCAAGCACTGAATTTGCAATCAGCTGCCAAGTTTGCAGACGAATATGTTCTCACACATAAGTCCAAATTTCAGTCTAGCAGTAACAATAGATGGTCCCAATTTCAGAAGAAAGGTAACGGTGATACCCAAGATTCCTCACCCAAAGACAAAGACAAATCTGGTGATGGTGCTCAGAAATCCAGTAAAAGGTCTGAACAAAGTGTGAAAGCTGATAGTGACAAAGTGGTCTAGTTTGCAATTATTGCAAGAGATCTGGTCATGTTACAACTAACTGTTGGTTCCTTAAAGCTAAGAAAAGAAAAGAAAAGGATACCAAACCCAATGCCTTTGTGAAGACAAGGTTAGAAACCCTTGTAGTAGATGATCGATCTGCTAAATTGCCTGCTCCTTGTGAGGCTAAAAGCCTGATACTGCTGACTTTGTGAGGAGGAATTCCTTCCATTTGTGTCAGAGGGATTTGTGGCTCTGAATGAGCATTCTCCTCCTGTCCCCATTATATCCTAAGGGATTTCTCAGTCACTTTTGTTGATGGACTCCTTGGAGTTAAGTGATGAGACCTTCTGGGGATTTCATACTTGTACAAGGTATTGAAGGGAGGACTGTATCTGTACCCCTGCGCTCTGTATTCTTGAAGTCAGATTTAGTTACAGGACAGGTAAAGGTGGGACTTATGTCAAGTCTACCTATCAAGGGTGTTTCTCTGTTGCTAGGCAATGACCTGGCTGGGGCAATGTAGTTCCCCTGTTCATCTTACTTCTTGCCGAGCACTGAAGATGGCGATGAAGACCCATCTCTGTATCCTTCCTGTGCAGTGACTCGTGCTATGGCTAAGAAGGCTCAAGAAGAAGATGATGTGGTGCAACCTTGAATAGTCATGACTCAGGTGGTTCGCCTCATGACTCTGTTCAGCCTACTATGGTTTCTCCGTTTGAGGACTTATCAGACACTTTTATCAGTTCTCTATTCAGCCAGCCAGATGGGTCTGGTGATTCTGATGTGTCTGGAGACTTGTCTCTGTCCAGAAAGCGGTTGATTCAGGAGCAAACTAATGATCCTGAAATTTGTGTACTAAAAAAGAGAGCCCTTCCTGATGAAGAAATAGACGCAGTTCCAGTTGGGTATTATCTCAAGGATGGAGTGTTGATGCGGAAGTGGCGCCCTCCTGATATCCCTGCCAATGCAGATTGGGCAGTGGTCAAGCAAATTGTTGTTCCGAAGGTCTACAGGAATGAGATCTTAACAATGGCTCATAGTTCGCCTTTAGGAGGTCATCTTGGTGTTAACAAGACTGTTGACAAGATCATGAAACACTTCTTCTGGCCTGGACTTGAAAAGATGTTTCCAACTTTTGCAAAACCTGTCACACTTGTCAGGTAGTTGTTAAACACCAGTTAGACCCACCTGTAGCTCCATTGCAGCCTATCCCAGCATTTGGGGAGCCCTTCTCCAAGGTCATTGTTGATTGTGTTGGTCCATTACCCAAGACTAGATCTGGAAATCAGTATTTGTTGACAATCATGTGTGCAGGTACCAGATTCCTGAAGCCATACCTCTCGCAACATCAAGGCAACTGCAATTTCGAAGGCTTTGATAAAGTTCTTCACGTTGTTTGGCCTTCCCAGGGAAATTCAGTCAGATCAAGGTAGCAATTTCACTTCCGGATTGTTTCAGCAGGTTGTGTATGAACTAGGTGCTAGATTCTTTCCAGTGCCTATCATCCAGAGAGTCAGGGTGCCTTAGAGCGGTTTCATTCCACTCTCAAGACAATGATGAGGACTTATTGTTATGACCATGAGAAAGACTGGGATGAAGGTGTTCATTTGCTGTTGTTTGCAGCTAGGGAAGCAGTGCAGGAGTCTACTGGATTCAGTCCGTTTGAGCTAGTGTTTGGCCATGAAGTGAGAGGACCTTTGCTATTGTTGAGTGAACAATGGCAAGAGAAAGAGCCGCATATCAGTCTGTTAGACTATGTTAGCAAGTTCAAGGAAAGACTGCATGCAGCTTGTGACCTAGCCAAAGAGAACTTGAAATCAAGTCAGGGAAAAATGAAAAACTTGGTATGATCATAAGGCTAGAAGCCGTGAGTTTAAACCAGGAGACAAGGTCCTTGTGTTGTTTCCCTTACAGTCCAATCCATTGCAGGCTAGATTTCATGGTCCTTATGAAATTCTGGCAAAACTCAATGATCTCAATTACATTGTGAAGACTCCAGATAGGAGAAAGCCAAAACAGTTGTGTCACATTAACATGCTGAAGCCTTATTATGATAGGAATGCTAGGGTTGCAGCTGTCACTTCAGATCCTCCTATGGCCGAGACTTGTGAAGATGAGGGGGAGTTTCAAGATGATGAACCTAGAATTAAAGCTGAAGTTCTTTCATGTAAATTGTCAAATTCTGAAGTGTTGCAAAATCTTGATGTAAAACTCCAGCACTAAGAACCCTCACAGAAAGATCAGTTTGAGAGGTTGATCAAGAAATATAAAGATCTATTTCCTGATGTTCCAAAGAGAGTTTCTATAGCCTCTCATGATGTAGATGTTGGTGATGCCAAACCAATAAAACAGCATCTGTACCGGATGAATCCTGAAAAGAAAAGATTGCTGAGAAAGAGGTTGAGTACATGTTAGAACATGATATTATCAGACCCTCTAACTCAGATTGGAGTTCACCCTGTGTTCTAGTTCCAAAACCTGATGGAAGTACTAGATTCTGTACAGATTATCGCAAAGTCAATGCTGTAACTAGAACTGATGTGTTTCCAATACCTAGGATTGATGATTGTTGTATCGATAGAGTAGGGCAAGCAAAGTTTCTGACCAAGATTGATTTATTGAAGGGTTATTGGTGTGTGCCACCCATAAATGCTAAAAGTCCAAGCCATCATGGACTTTCCAGTTCCAGACAACAAAAAAGCTTTGCGCCGCTTCCTTGGAATGATCGGGTAAGTTCCGCAAGTTCTGCAAGAACTTTGCTGAGATTGCTCTCAGTCTCACCAACCAACTGAAGAAAGGCGTAAAGTTCACTTGGGATGAAGCATGCCAAAGAGCCTTCGATTCCTGAAGTCTCTGCTGTGTCACTTCCCGTGCTCAAAATCTCCTGACTTCAACAAACCGTTCTCCATAGCGGTCGATGCTAGCGACCAAGCTTGTGAATCTGTGCTCCTACAGAGAAGTGACTCTGATGACATTGAGCATCCCGTGGCATACTTCTCCAGGAAGTTCAATCGCCACCAAAAGAACTATTCCACAATTGAGAAGGAGCTGTTGGCTCTGGTTCTATCCATTACAACACTTTGAGGTCTATGTTTATGCGGGGCAAAAAAGCCAATGATTGTATATACTGACCACAATCCGTTAATGTTTTTGAGTAAGATGAAAAACAAAATCGGAGATTGTTGAATTGGAGTTTGATTTTACAAGAGTTTGACTTGGAAATTAAGCATGTAAAGGGTGCTGACAATGTAATTGCCGATTGCTTATCCCGTGTTTGAATATGTGTATATATATATCACCTGTGTTTATTAGCATATTGTATTATATGTATGTATATACAAGTGTCAACTTAACCATTTTTTTGTATTGAAAAGAAAAATTTTTGCCTTTTAAGTCAAAAATTTTCCCCTTTGGAATGGAGGTGTCATGTGGTAAATAGCCACTAGATGGCAGTATTGACTTTTTTTTTTGTGAAGCCCAGTCTGAAGCTAGGTTGGGCATGTCCAGGGCATGCCCAGAGGGGAAAGTCCCAGAAATGGGAGGGCTGGACAAGAGTATATAAGGAGAAAAATTGAGTGAGTAGTAGTAGGAGAAATTGCAAGAAGGATACATTTGACCAGATCTGTCTCTCTTTTCAAGACCTTTTAAGCTTTTTGGATTTTTTGCCTGTGTTGGAGCATTTTCCTGTCCCAGGACATCACAACAGAGCAGCCCATCTCCATTACAGGGAACTGTAAATATCTTATTTTTTTTTATTTTATATCAATCTTGGTCAGTAGGGTAGAGAGTAGATTGGTTCTGTTTGTTTAATTAAATCTGTTGAAGTTTAACAATTTTGTCTGTCATCCCTTGCTGTCCGTGACGCCATAACAAATCGACGCCATAACAAATTGGGGCCATAACAGAATTCTTTAAATTCATACAATTTTAAGTAATTTGCATTAACATTAAACAGACCTCCCCAGTCCCCACTATTTGATATTTATACTACTTAGTTAAGTATTTATGCATTCTGTGCACACTGTTTATATAAACATAGCCTACTGTAATACTGTTTATACGTGCTGTTATTCAGTAGTGTATTCCTGAGATGTGCAGTGATGTGAGGCAGTGGCCTAACCTTTTATCGCTGGATTTGGTCAACCTGTTCCCACGTACTATACCTGATTGACGATCAAAACTATTAAATCCAAGCCTATAGGAAGCCTGTATACTGATAGGCAAAAATATTCACTGACGTATGCGCTTCGATTTAAGAAAGCAAGGATGGAAATACGTTTAATCAAGAAAAAAATCTCAGCTCTCTCGATAATTTTGTGTATTGTTTTAACCTTTTGTTCATCGGATTATGAAAGAAGACTGAAAATAAACGCCCATTTTTTTGATTGGGGTTAAAAAAAAAATGCGTATTTAAAGGGGAATATATTGCATATTGATCAAGCATTGAACTCCGCATAAGAACTGAATGGCATTGCTTGCTTCGGCTTTCTGTAAGCAAGTACGCGCAAATCTGCAGTTTCGTGAGCATTTCAGATTCGATGTGCTGAGTAATAACGCCACGGAAACCTGAACTGGTCCGTCATTCTGCCGAATAGTCTTACTAAATTGGTTAATCGTGTGATTGATAATCAAGCAAAGGGGAGTACTAACCTCCGACCGCAAGTCACTGGTGTATTCATACGACTGCGTCCAGCAGAGGAATTGTGGGAAATGGTGTTGGATAGGCAGGTGGGATCGTGTCTCTTAATCATATGACAGGCTACAACTACCAAGTACATTAGCGAGGTGGCATTGTTTCACGTCTCGCTCTCTCGCACACACACAACGCCGCTGTCTCCCATCGCACCGGTGCTACAACAGTTCGTTCATTCATCGCACGGACCAATTTTCATGTCGCACTGTACAGCCCTGTTTCTTCAATGAAACCATAGCCTGTCATGCTGTTGTGGCTCCTGGATTTGTATGCTATAGAGCTACCAAAGAGGCTAGTTCAAAGAACAGGGGAGGTGTGTGTGTGCTTGTCAAAAACTGTCATGTAAACTCTATCGTTTTGGTAAATACAGCCTCAGTTGATCAGGTATGGCTGCGCCTGAGTTATGCACCAGAGACTGTTCTTGCTAGCTATTATATGCCTCCCGAAGATTCTCCGTATTTTACCGTGGATACCTTGGCTGGAATTTAAATCAGAATATTGTCGTCACCATATCATTAGATCATTCTTGGGGATTTTAATTCTCACTTTGGTAGTTCTCTCGGTTCATTGGATCATTCTTTACCAGAAGATGTGGCGTTTGCCAGACTCGAGTCATGTAACGGCATGCAGACTCCCAATGCTAATGGCAGGGATGTTAAGGACCTTTGTGAAACATGTTCCTTGATTACGATGAATAACTGCTCAGTCAATGGCGATGAACTGTGCAGGGGACTGACATTCCAACAAAGAAACACATGGATATCCGAATCAGACTGGGGCATATCATTCATCAACTGCTTTGCTCATATCAGTGGTTTGTCCGTTGACCAGGACCTCAGCCTCCCATCAGATCATGCTATCGTTACATGTTCTGTAACACTGTGCAATCCTGTATCATATGATGCTTGCGTCTGACAAACAACCCCTCTGTAAGAGAACCTTCACCTGACACAGGAGCAGTCATCTATGCTGAGAGATCAGCTGAGCCACATCTCACCCCCTTATGACCCTAGTGATATTGAAATTTGGTCTAACCTGCTGTCGACCACTCTATCAGTCAGACACATCACTGTGTGCACAATAACCTGGAAGAACCTTCATGCGGTGGAGACGGTGTAACAAGGTGGGCGCGCTTGCTCAATTCTGGGGACAAGAAACCTATATGGAGTGCCATCGACCAGAAAGGGGATATTCTAACTGATAAGCCTACAGACACACCATCTAAGGAGGAGTTTAAACAACACCTCGAAACACTCCTCAATCCAGAAGATGCGCAGCCTGTGACGGAAATTCTACATATCCACATGTATGTGCCACTACTGGACAACCCGATCCCAACTGGAGAGGTAGAGAGTGCTATAAGCAAATTGAAAGCTGAAAAGTCTGCAGGCCCGGATGGTCTGGCATCACAAGTTTTCTCTATTCTCCCCGTGAATTGGATTTTGTCAATAACAGTGTTGTTTAGTGTTGCGCTTGGCCCTGGTCAGTATACTATAGATTGGACGATCTCAAAGCTATCTATGCTGATTAAGACCAGTGACAGGTGACAGATGCACAAAATAATTCATAATTTTTGTTGATTTCTCCAAGGTGTACGATAAAGTACCCAGGAATAAACTCTAACACTTCTTGAAGAAAATTAGTTGTGGGATGGCTATGCTTGTTGCAATTGCTTCAATGTATTAGACAACAAAAAGTATCTTGGGCACTGTCCTGCTTACGACAACAATTGGGGTAAAACAGGGATTTCCGATGTCTTTTTTTTTTTGCTTTATTTGAATCGTGCTTTGAATATTGTTCGTGCTTTATTTGAATTAATTTGACAAACTGGTGAAACGTCAGTATCCAGTTGACGGGTTCTTACGGCGGTGTCACTGTTTGCCTCTCAGGGACGACACATTACTTTTATCTGCAACAAGGGAGCAGTGTAAATATAAGCTGAGGTTAATGATAGAATATTGTTTACAGTATGGAATGACAATCAATACCGATAAATCAAAGTTCATGGTCATTAACGGTGATGACAACGACAAACAGCTGATCTCAGTGAATGGAGTGGCTATTGGACTGTGTGACTATTATTCCTACCTAAGGTTGGTGTTCACTGCGGATGGTAGATTTAGTTCCATGTTGTCTCGTCATGCATCTCAAAAAAACTGTAACTTGTTAAAACGGTTTGCTGTAGTTAAAAGACAGTAGTTTGCCATTTTGGATGAAACAGCGAGTATTTGATGCATGTGTACTGTCGTCACTGTTGTATGGATGTGAAAGCTGGTTTAGAATGCAGTATGGTCAATTGAACACAATATATATGGCAGCTGTAAAAGCAATACTAGGTGTGAGAATCACGACCCCGAATGAACTGTGTCTTGCGGAGATTGGGCAACCGTCCTTATCTGCCATCATTAGGGATCGACAGTACTGTTACTTCTCCAAAATATTACATGCGCATCAAGGTATGACTGACGACCCATTCATGTATGTTATTGAGATGTGCCGCGACGCGAATACTCCAGCATGGAGGTACATTCAGCAGGTGATCGGAGGAGGTGAACATTGCTTGGAGAGAGAGAAGACTGATAGACGACAAAGGCTGAGAGCAGGAAGTGGCAGTAAAGTGCTGCCTTATCTGTCTGTTAATCCGCTTCTCGTCACACACCCAGTTTACACCCTGGCACATACGCCCGCTGTGCCAGAGTACCAGCGAGTAGCTTTCACTCGTTTCCGGCTGTTCTCTCATTGGCTGAAGGTCGAGACCGGTAGGTGGCAGAGGATGCCACGGGAAGAAAGAGTTTGCGACTGAGGGCACGGAGGCGTGCAGGATGAACACCATATCCTTGCTGATTGTTTTCACACCCAAAACGTTCGTAGGCAGTATACAAATCTGGACTTAGCTACCTTTCATTCTGTGATGCTTGATAAACAAGCATGTGAATTTGTGTACAAGTGTACGCGTGTTTTTAATTAAGCTGTATGAGGACTTTTTGTCAATAAATTTACTATTACTACCTTCTTCCTGGATTATGCATATTTCTGATGTGTATACAAAATTAGATTTTGACACATTTGTCAGCAAATATTGCACAGCATAAACAAACTTCAGAAATACAGTTGTGCTCAAAAGTTGCATACCCTGGCTGAATTTGTAAAATAGGTAACATTTTTTAAAGAAAATGTGAATGACCAGGCAAAACAGATTTTTTTTATTTTTTATTGGATTCATATCCAACTGTAGGTCATGCAGAATGGGACAATTATCAAATAAAACATGGCAATTAGGGGAAAAAATGAAATGAACCATGTTCAAAAGTGTGCATACCCTTAGTTCTTAACACTGTGTACTGCACTGCCCCCTTCATCATCAGTAACAGTCTTCCCCCAACATGCAATGCAGTACGGCATAGGAGAAAGGATCACTGCATGCATAAATATCTTGGTTGTGTCCAATGAGAGACAGTTTCTGATATGCCTAAAATCTGCTAAATTGTACTTTGTGGTTTTAACTATTTTTTTTAGACATGTTTCTTAAAGCTCAAATTTGGATCCAAAATCACACCAACATATACTACTCAAAATTTGATAGGGATCATAGGAATTTTTTTGTGAAATGACATGCAAATTTGGTAACTGCCACTGATGAACAATATATTGGATAAATGACATGCAGTCAGACACATTTCATGACATTTCATGACATTAAATGAGCGTGCAGCCTCACATTTTGGCTTTGACTAACACTTCACCATTTCAACTCAGACGTGTGTGTTGCTTGTTGGTGAAAATTTGGATGTTCCCAAATTTTTTGCATTACATTTAGCGATAACAATGTCTCCTCAACGTCTTAGACGTCGATTGACTTCAGAGCAATTGGGAAGATGCATCGGAATGCTTGACTCTGGCTTCTCCTGGCGTCCACGTTGCTAATGCATAACGTCAGCCAAAGCGTTGTGAACAGAGCGTGGAACCGGCATCAAACGTTTGGTACAGCATCACACCATCATGGGGGTGGTCATCAGAGATCGACTACACAACGACAAGACCACTTTCTCACACTTCAGGCACGACGTCATCCTTTCTGGACAGCCACCACCCAACGAAATGACCTTCATAACGCCTCGGGGGTCAGGGTATGCAACTCAGACGATACGGAATCGTCTTCATACTGCCGGCCTCAACTCAAGAAGGCCATGTGTTCGAATCCCACTGACCGTGCGTCATAGGCATGACCGTTTGGATTGGGCTCACGATCATGTCACATGGACACACAACGATTGGGCTCCAGTTCTCTTTACTGATGAGTCCCGATATTGCTTGGACTTTACTGACAGGAGGCAACGGGTGTGGCGAAGACAACGTGAGCGATTTAATGATGCCTACATCAACGAACACGACCGTTATGGTGGCGGATCAATTATGGTCTGGGGAGGAATAAGCAGGAATAGCAGAACGGACCTGCATGTCATGGGGAGAGGGACGATGACAGGGGTACGGTACAGAGATGAGATCCTCAATGTGTACGTAAGACCATATGCTGGTGCTGTTGGCCCTGATTTCATCTTGATGGATGATAATGCCCGTCCCCATCATGCTAGGGTAGTGAATCAATTCTTAGAGCAGGAGACAATTGTCCGCATGGACTGGCCCGCGTTCGCCGGACCTAAACCCTGTCGAGCATGTGTGGAACATGCTGCAGGTCGCCATTTCTGGTCGTAGGGCACAACCCACAACTCTAGAAGAGCTCGGAAATGCCCTTGTTGAAGAATGGAACAACATTCCAATTGCAAGCATCTGGGGTCTGATTGACAGTATGACCCGACATTGTCAAGCCGTCATTCAAGCTAGGGGAGGCCATACCCGTTATTGACATTAACTGTGGTAATGAAACATCAAACGAACACTGTCTGTTTTCACTTTACATGTCAGAGGTGAAACCATGAAGTGTTTGTGAAAGCCAAAAGTGTGAGGCTGCACGCTCATTTAATGTCATTAAATGCACTTGCAAATGTGTTTTGTGTCTGACTGCATGTCATTTATCCAATATATTGTTCATCAGTGGCAGTTACCAAATTTGCATGTCATTTCACAAAAAATTCCTATGATCCCTATCAAATTTTGAGTAGTAAAATCAGTGACTATGTCAGTCCTTTCACCATTAATGGAGAGGGGGCTGTAACATTCTGTGTACTGAACTGTCCTGTGGCACGAGCCACTTGCAGTAACTGTCCTGCTCCACTAGGGGACTGGCCTGGACCACTGAAGGAGTGTCCTGAGACAGAGAAATTTGGCTGTCTTTACTGGCCTTGCACCAAAGCATGGTCTGGGAACCAGTGACTGCACAGTCCATGCTCAGAATACTGCAATTACATTATGAATGCCTGCCTTACCCTCAGCATAACTGTTGCGCAAATCATTTATCGAGCCGCCATTTTGATAATTAAATTGTTATGAATGTAATTGTTCAAAATATTTGAAGCCAGTAAAATTATTTTTCAATTTCAATTCTGATCCATAATCTGTTGTATTGTGGTGCAAATATTCCCAACCCTAGAACAGATACACAGGCAGTGCTACAGTTTAATTCAAGGGTCCCCAATCTTTCCCAGAAAGGGCCAGTGCTATCACTGCCACCAAGCAGCTACACACCTGATGCTACTAATCAAGCTTATTAGCAAAGAGTCCAGGGGTTGATCGATGAGAAGCAGCTGATGAGAGACGAGCTCGCTGTAAGGAAAGGGAGGCCGAACTTCAACAAGGTCTCATTCAACCAACCTTCCAATGCTCCTTCTGTGACAGACTCCTATTCTCCAGAATTGGGAAGTTTGCTCACGAAAGAACCCATCGAAGAGGACAATCTACTTCAACCAATCCTCACACATGAGGTTGCCAACGATGAGTAGTATCAGGTGTGTAATTGCTTAGTTGCAATGAAAGCCTGCACCCACACCAGCCTTTTCTGGGAAAGATTGGGGACCCCTGGTTTAATTGAATTACTGAGTTTCCAAAGGGCCCAACTCCAATGAATTAGAGGTCTGCATATCTTATACCAAAAAGGGGAACTTGGAACTTTCTTGTAATTTCAGCCAAAAGTATCCCAATGATACTCTCTTGTAAAGAAATGTAAAGAAATAAACTAAAAATATATGGGTCATAACCAATGGGCAAAAAAAAAAAAAAAAATTCTTGAAAAATGTCTTGAAAAAGAAATTATGAGATGCCTCACCTGAAAGTGTTATACAGTTTTCTGTGTCAGGCGATAGTAGCTGTTTTTCTGTTGAAACAAAAAACAATTGTTACTTTTTCCTCCATCATGCCCGTATTTGTTATTTGAGAAAATAAATATCCAAAATATAAATGCATTATGTCATGCAGTATATAATAAGCTATAATCGACATAGAGAAAAGCTACAGTTGTAGACTAAAATAAGACCTACAGTAACAGTAGATGTAAAATCGTCCCCTAAAGATTTAAAGGCCAGGAGAGAGAACTCATAACACAGCATACCCTGTGAAACAGGTGATATGATATGATAAAATATTAGATATTGGGCACTGTTCGTGGGGAGATAGTTACTCACGGCTTTTCTACACTCACCTGCATGACTCTCCTCCTGTGAAAGTCCAACACTCTCATCTCTCAGTCCGTCTGGGACGCTGATTCTGTCCTGCAAACTGATGTGGATCTCGGCTCTTATCTGGGCTCAAGGCTTCATACTTCTGCTTTATTTCTCTGGCGTTTCCTGTAGAAACAGAGGGAATATGACCACTGCAGCACAGAGGCAGGAGGCTCAGGGTCTAATCCTTCTCCTCGCTTTCAACACTATAATTCAGCTCTTATATTTTCAGGTGATTTAAACCTGGTTTTCCATTTTAAGTTAATTTGTTAAAACATTTGAAATTCAATTAAGAACTAGAATGTGCAATGTTATTTTCCTATTTTCATTCCTTTTCTAAACTGACCTAATTGTAATGTAATTCCGACCCTGAAGTGGAGATTTCATTATCTCTGTTTAACCCAGAAGTGGAGATGATATTATCTCTGTTTAACCCAGAGGTGGAGATGATATTATCTGTTTGCGGTATGGTCAATTGAACACAATATAAATGGCAGCTGTAAAAGCAATACTTGGTGTGAGAATCACGACCCCGAATGAACTGTGTCTTGCGGAGATTGGGCAACCGTCCTTATCTGCCATCATTAGGGATCGACAGTACTGTTACTTCTCCAAAATATTACATGCGCATCAAGGTATGACTGACAACCCATTCATGTATGTTATTGAGATGTGCCGCGACGCGAATACTCCAGCATGGAGGTACATTCAGCAAGTGATCGGAGGAGGTGAACGTTGCTTGGAGAGAGAGGAGACTGATGGACGATAAAGGCTGAGAGCAGGAAGTGGCCAGGGGTAGAAAGTCCAGGATCAGGAAGTAAAAATCCTCCCCAGAACTTTATTCCAACCACCTGGATTTACTTCGGACAGGAGATAGAGCCAATATGAGTGATCAGCTCATTCTGTGGGAGGGAGAAAAACCTGGCAGGATTTTACTTTCTGACCCCAGATTTTACACCTCTGGAAGTGGCAGTAAAGTGGTGTCTTATCTGTCTGTTAATCTGTTTCTTGTCACACACCCAGTTTACACCCCGGCACATACGCCCGCTGTGCCGGAGTACGAGCGAGTAGCTTTCACTCGTTTCCGGCTGTTCTCTCATCGGCTGAAGGTCGAGACCGGTAGGTGGCAGAGGATGTCACGAGAAGAAAGATTTTGTGACTGTGAGCACGGAGGCGTGCAGGATGAACACCAAATGCTTGCTGACTGCTCTCACACTCAAAACATTTGTAGGCAGTATACAAATCTGGACTTAGCCACCTTGTATACTGTGATGCTTGATAAACGAGCATGTGAATTTGTGTAAAAGTGTATGCGTGTGTATTTTGTCAATAAACTTACAATTATTACCTACTACCTGGATTATGCATATTTCTGATGTGTATACAAAATTAGGTTTTGGCACATTTGTCAGCAAATATTGCACAGCATAAACAAACTTCAGAAATGCAGTTGTGCTCAAAAGTTTGCATACCCTGGCTGAATTTGGGTCCTGATGGCTTATATCCTAGAGTGCTCAGGGAAGTTAGTGAGATCTTCTTTAAGCCTCTATCCGCCATCTTCAGATGGTCTTTAGAAACTGGAGAAATACCAAATGATTGGAAACAGGGCAATATAATACCAATATATAAGAAAGGGGACCGTACTGAGCCAGGAAATTACAGGCCAGTCAGTTTGACTTGCATTGCATGCAAAATACTGGAATCTATCATAAAAGATGAGCTTGACTTATTTCTTGAACGTAATAATATCTTGAGGGATAGCCAACATGGTTTCCGTGAGGGAAGGTCATGCCTGACAAACCCTCTGGAATTTTTTGAAGAGGCCACCAAGACTTTTGACCAGAGAAGGGCTTATGACATCATATACTTGGATTTTCAGAAAGCATTTGATATTGTACCGCATATGAGACTAATTTTTAAAATGAGCTCCATTGGAGTTACAGGAGGTGTTCTGAACTGGATTCAAATCTGGTTGCAGGACAGAACACAAAGAGTGGTGGTCAGTGATATTTCATCTCAGCTAGGTATGGTGGGGATTGGCGTCCCCCAGGGATCGGAGTTGGGACCCCTGCTGTTCCTCATCTACATTAATGACCTTGATAGGAATATTGAGAGCAAATTAGTTAAATTTGCAGATAATACTAAATTGGGAGGTTTGGCAAATAGTTTAGAGTCCACTAAAGTGATTCAGGATGATTTGGATAGAATCCAGAATTGGGCAGAAATGTGGCAAATGAAATTTAATGTAGTGAAATGTAAAGTTGTACATGTAGGTAATAAAAACATTAGACGGGATTACTTCATGGGAGGTTTAAAACTGGAATGTGCTTCACACAAAAAAGATCTAGGAGTGATTGTTGACCAAACCCCCACAGGCTCTAACCACTGGGCCGTAGCAGTTAAAAAAGCCAATCGGATGCTGGGATACATTGCCAAAAGTATTGAGTACTAATTCAAGGAGGTGATGCTTCTTTTGTACAACACATTCGTCAGACCACATCTGGAGTATTGTGTGCAGTTCTGGGGACCATACTTTAAGAAAGATATAGAGGCTCTAGAAAAAGTTCAGAGAAGAGCCACTAAGCTAATTCTGGGTATTAAAGATGAAAGCTATGGGAAGAGGCTGAAGATCCTTAATCTCTTTAATCTTAGGAAAAGGAGACTAAGGGGTGATCTGATTGAGGTCTTTAAATATGTTAAAGGGATTAACAAAGTGAATTATGTAGGATTCCTTCGACCAAGTGTTGTTAGTTGAACTCGGGATCACAAATGGAAGTTGACCAAAGGTAAATTTAGCACTGATATTCAGAAATATTTCTTCACCCAAAGAGTAATTTCGATGTGGAATAGCTTGCCTGATCATATTGTTGAGGCAGAATCCATGGGAGTTTTCAAGAGCAGGCTTGACTTAAAGCTTGATACCATTGAGTCATTGAGTATCTGAAGTGATATATTCACAATAGCATAAAGAAACTGGCGAGCCTAGTTGGGCTGAACGGCCTGTTCTCGCCATTCATGTTCATGTTATGTTATGTTAATTTGTAAAACAGGTAACATTTTTTAAAGAAAACATGAATGGCCCGGCAAAACACATTTCTTTTATTTTTTATTGGATTCATATCCAACTGTAGGTCATGCAGAATGGGACAATTATCAAATAAAACATGGCAGTAAGGGAAAAAAATGAAATGAACCATGTTCAAAAGTGTCCATACCCTTAGTTTTTAATACTGTGTACTGCACTGCCCCCTTTATCATCAGCAACAGTCTTCCCCCAACATGTAATGCAGTACGGCATAGGAGAAAGGATCACTGCATGCATAAATATCTCGGTTATGTCCAATGAGAGACAGTCTCTGATATGTCTAAAATTTGCTAAATTGTACTTTGTGGTTTTAAATATTTTTTTAGACATGTTTCTTAACCACTTAGCCCTCGGATCCGTGTTTACTCGTGAACAATTACCGGGCTTGAGTCCCTGATCCATCTATGAACGACAGCTCATGCAAGTCGTGTTAACAGGTCAGCAGCGAGTGCTGAAGGGCGCTGGCCAAATTATTTTCACTGATGGTCGTTGGCATTATGGGTGATAAGAACTGTGCTGTTCAGCATCTAAACCATCCAAACAATGACTTGAGTTCATGCGATATACAATAAGGATGCAATCAATTACACTATATACATCTTTTACTTACAAAGAAACAGGTAGCGAGGTGACAGAATGACGGGGAAAAAAACTTAACGTAGAAAATTCTTGACAGTGCGGTAAGTTTGGAAGCACGGTTCAACGCATAATGGAATCTCTTAACTCACGCATATATAGCATGACTCTTTCCTTGTTCTTGGCGCAAACTACACAAGATTCGCACAGTCTCAACTTCCTCACAGTCGGCGGGTGTGAACTAGCCAGTTGATCACTGTGATCAACACCGCTCATATTGTAGTTGTTATCAACAATACAAAGTGGTTTCACCATTTGCTCACCCTGACGATTCCTCCTCACTGTTTCGAACGTGGCCCGCGGGTTGACAGCATCTTCACGAGCTTTTTGTCCCACCACAGGAGGACCAGCATCAGTTCATTTGCTTTGTCACCATGTGATCACGGTGAAAATGAACAAAACTAAATTTACAAACTGAAAGTAATGGAATGTACGCGCGTTACTTCTTATATCACCCAAGACCAATTATTATGTCACATGAACTCAAACCATTGTCAGTGTTTAGACGCAAAACAAAAAGCATTCATGATAACAGTTCTGCGTGTTTAGATGCATAGCGAGCAACATGATAAAACGTGGCTCCGGGACTCGAGCTGGTCGGCAATAATACAAGTAAACACGTTCCGGGCAAGTTCGATAAGCCAACTGATAAGACATCGGGCAGGCGTGAGTTGCGGTAAAGTTTAAATATACGGGAAACAAGTGGTTAAAGTTCAAATTTGGATCCAAAATCACACCAAGATATTTAAAATCAGTGACTATGTCAGTCCTTTCACCATTAATGGAGAGGGGGCTGTAACATTCTGTGTACTGAACTGTCCTGTGGCACGAGCCACTTGCAGTAACTGTCCTGCTCCACTAGGGGACTGGCCTGGACCACTGAAGGAGTGTCCTGAGACAGAGAAATTTAGCTGTCTTTACTGGCCTTGCACCAAGGCATGGTCTGGGAACCAGTGACTGCACAGTCCATGCTCAGAATACTGCAATTACATCATGAATGCCTGCCTAACCCTCAGCATAACTGTTGGCCACATCATTCATCGAGCCGCCATTTTGATAATTAAATTTTTATGAATGTAATCGTTCAAAATATTTGAAGCCAGTAAAATTATTTTTCAATTTCAATTCTGATCCATAATCTGTTGTATTGTGGTGCAAATATTCCCAACCCTAGAACAGATACACAGGCAGTACTACAGTTTAATTCAAGGGTCCCCAATCTTTCCCAGAAAGGGCCAGTGCTATCACTGCCACCAAGCAGCTACACACCTGATGCTACTAATCAAGCTTATTAGCAAAAAGTCCAGGGGTTGATTAGTACAACCCCAATTCCGAAATAGTTGGGACGAAGTGTAAATTGTGAATAAAATCAAAATGCAATGACTTTCAGATCACATGAGCCAATATGTTATTTACAATAGAACATAGATAACATTTCAAATGTTGAAACAGAGACATTTTACATTTTTATCCACAAACAGGTCTCAAAAAAGTTGGGACATAGGCAAAAAAAGGGCTGAAAAAGCAATTAATACATAAGAGAATCAGCTGAAAGAACATTTAGCAAGTAATTAAGTTAACAGGCAACAGGTGTGTAACATGATTGGCTATAAAAGGGATGTCTTAGAGAGGCTGAGTCTCTCAGAAGTAAAGACGGCCAGAGGCTCCCCAACCTGTGAAGGCTTGCGTATAAAAATTGTGGAATACTTTAAAAACAATGCTCCTCAACGTCAAATTGCAAAGGCTTTGAAGGTCTCATCATAGACAGTGCATAACATCATCAAGATCTTCAGAGAAACTGGAAAAATCTCTGTGCATAAGGGACAAGGCTGAAGACCTTTACTGGATGCCCGTGATCTTCGGGCCCTCAGACGCCACTGCATCACTCACCGGCATGATCTGTCATTGACATTACTAAATGGGCCCAGGAATACTTCAAGAAACCCCCGTCTTTAATCACAGTCTGCCGTGCCATCCACAGATGCCACCTAAAACTCTATCATGCAAAAAGGAAGCCATTGTTGAGCATGATCCAGAAATGCCGCCATGTTCTGTGGGCCAAGGCTCATTTAAAATGGACTGTAGCAATGTGGCAAAGTGTCCTGTGGTCAGACGAGTCCAAATTTGAAATTCTTGTTGGAAATCATGGGCGTCGTGTCCTCCGGGCTAAAGAGGAGAAAGACCACCCCTCCTGTTATCAGCGTTCAGTTCAAAAGCCAGCATCTCTGATGGTATGGGGATGCATTTGTGCATATGGTGTGGGACACTTGCATGTTTTAAAAAGCACCATGAATGCTGAAAGGTATATAAAGGTTTTAGAGCAACATATGCTCCCCTCCAGACAACATCTATCTACAGGGAAGGCCTTGACAATGTCATTGTCAGCAGGACAATGCAAAACCACATACTGCAGCTATTACAACAGTATGGCTTCGTAGTAGAAGAGTCTGTGTGCTGAACTGGCCTGCCTGCAGTCCTGATCTTTCACTGATGATTGAGAACATTTGGCGCAAGATTAAACGAAAAGTCCGTCAAAGGAGACCCAAAACTCTCCAGCAGCTGGAAGCCTGTATTAAACAAGAGTGGGATCAAATTCCAATGGCTAAACTCAAGAAACTTGTCTCCTCAATGCCCAGACGCCTCCACTCTGTGCAAAAAAGAAGAGGGGATGCTACACCATGGTAAACAGGCCCCTGTCCTAACTTTTTTGAGACCTGTAGCAGCCATCAAATTTGAAATGAGCTAAATTTGTGGATAAAATTGTAAAATTTCTTAGTTTCAACATTTGCTATATTATCTCTGTTCTATTGTGAATAAAATACTGGCTGGTGTGATTTGAAAGTCATTGCGTTTTGATTTTATTCACAATTTATAATTTGTCCCAATTATTTTGGAATTGGGGTTGTAGTATCAGATGTGTAATTGCTTAGTTGCAATGAAAGCCTGTACCCACACTGGCCCTTTCTGGGAAAGATTGGGGACCCCTGGTTTAATTGAATCACTGAGTTTCCAAAGGGCCCAACTCCAATGCGATCGAGGTCTGCATATCTTATAACAAAAAGGTGAACTTGGAACTTTCTTGTAATTTCAGCCAAAAGTATTCCAATGACACTCTCTTGTAAAGAAATAAACTAAAAATATATGGGTCATAACCTACGGGCAAACAAAAACAAAAAAAAATTTTTCCCTCTCTTGAAAAAGAAATTATGAGATGCCTCACCTGAAAGTGTTATATACTTTTCTGTGTCAGGTGATAGTAGCTGTTTTTCTGTTAAAACGAAAAAACAATTGTTACTTTTTCCTCCATCATGCCCGTATCTGTTATTTGAGAAAATAAATATCCAAAATACAAATGCATTATGTCATGCAGTATATAATATAATAAGCTATAATGTACACAGATAAACACTACAGTTGTAGGCTAAAATAAGACCTACAGTAACAGTAGATGTAAAATCGTCCCCTAAAGATTTAAAGGCCAGGAGAGAGATCTCATAACACAGCATACCCTCTACTCCAGCTTCCAATTCCTTTTCTTTCAGTCTTGTCTTTCCTACAAAACAAAAATATATATTATTCATTATTTATCATGTTTCTGTCACAACTCTCATGTGAATCCCTTGTGTGTCCCTTTGTAATTTAGTAACTTGCATGTCTATTAGGTGTATGTCTTTTGTGATTGGTTTACATCTTTCGCGTCTCCCCTGCCCTGCTGAATCTCGTTATGTGGTTGTTCCCTGATGACCATGTGACTGGTATTTAAGCCCTCTGCTTTATATGCAAGTCATTGGATGTTGAATTCATTCTAAAATCCCAGTCAATATTATTTGTAGAAATTCTTTTGTCTTCATCTAATGTAACTAGCACTTAAGTGACATCAGTTTCCCAAAGTCTTTATTCAAACAAGCTTCTAATCCTAATCAGGGTCCAGAATTGGGGCTCTAGGACTCTTTGGCCCCAGATTTTTCGTCCTCATGAACTTTTTGTCCCTGGACTCTATGTCCCAGGATGGTTCATCCCAATAATGCTTTGCCCTCTTCCTGCATTATAACCCTAACCCTACCCCTAACCCTTATACCATGGTGATCTGTCTGTCATCCACTTGTCCATCTGTCTGTCAACAATGGCGGTACATTTTTTTATCATTAGGGGACGAAAAATCCGAGGACAAAAAGTTTGGAGACAAAAAATTTGGTGACGAAAAGTCCAGGGATTAAAAATCCGGGATGAAGAGTCCTGTAACCCAGAGGTCAGACCGAGTTCATGTTAACCCAGCTCAAGCCTGTTCATCACTTCAGTTAATCAGAACAAGCCCTCAAGCCTCAGCAGGATCCAGGTTTGGGGCTGCGTTCTTGTCAATCCTTTCAAATTTTTCTCCTTGTCCAGTTTGCAAGGAAAAAGCTCCAAATCCTTCTCGGGTCATCAGGATTGGAACAGAGTTCCCCTCAAACTACATCCTCCTCCTCTGGAACAGTCTGGTGCTGGCAAAGTCTGCATAACATCTGACTGCACCCCGGAAGCCACTGGCCAGCGATTTGCAGCTCAGCCCTGCCTGTTACACCTGTACTGAACAGTGACGTCATTATCAGGGGTTTCGCCCCCAATCTGTACCGTACTGCTGTAAATAAACTACCTGTGTGATTGTACACCTGCCTCTGCACTCGATTCTGGATACCTTACCCATTGCTTGATCTTCCTTGTCTTTTTCTTTTTGATTTTAAACATAAACATTAGTATTATTATTATTATTATTATTATTATTATTATTATTAACAACACTAGTAGTTGCATCAGCAGCAGGAGATGTAGTATATAAAAAATAACATGACATAATAGTTGTAGTTAGTAACAGAAGTAATAGTTTTGGAGGAAGTAGTAATTACAGCAGTAGTAAGTACTAGTAATAGTAACTGCAATATTACAAACCACAGTTCCAATGAAGTTGGGACGTTGTGTAAAACGTGAAAAAAAAAAAAAACGGAATAACATGATTTTCAAATCCTTTTCGACCTATATTCAATTGAGTACACTACAAATACAAGATATTTAATGTTCAAATGGATAAACTTTATGGGTTTTTTTTTTTTTTTTGGTAATATTCACTCATTTTGAATTTGATGCCAGCAACATGTTCCAAAAAAGCTGGCACAGGGGCATGTTTACCACTGTGTTACATCACCTTTCCTTTTAACAGCACTCAATAACTGAGGACATGAATTGTAGAAGCTTTGTAGGTGGAATTCTTTCCCATTCTTGCTTGATGTACGACTTCAGTTGCTCAACAGCCCAGGGTCTTCATTAACGTATTTTGTGCTTCATAATGTGCCACACATTTTCAATGGGAGACAGGTCTGGACTGCAGGCAGGCCAGTCTATTACCCACACTCTTTTACTACGAAGCCACGCTGTGTTGTGAAATGTGCAGAATGTGGCTTGGCATTGTCTTGCTGAAATATGCAGGGACGTTCCTGAAAAAGACGTTGCTTGGATGGCAGCATATGTTGCTCCAAAACCTGTATGTACCTTTCAGCATTAATGGTGCCTTCACAGATGTGCAAGTTACCCATGCCATGGGCACTAACACATCCCCATACCATCACAGATGCTGGCTTTTGAACTTTGAGCTGATAACAATCTGGATGGTCCTTTTCCTCTTTAGCCCAGAGGACACAATGTCCATGATTTCCAAAAACAATTTGAAATGTGGACTCGTCAGACCACAGCACACTTTTCCACTTTGCGTCAGCCCATTTCAGATGAGCTCAGACCCAGAAAAGCCAGCAGCGTTTCTGGGTGTTGTTGATATATGGCTTTCGCTTTGTGTGGTAGAGTTTTCACTTGCACTTGTAGATGTAGCGACAAACTGTGTTAACTGACAATGGTTGTCTGAAGTGTTCCTGAGCCCACATGGTAATATTCTTTACAGAATGATGTCGGTTTTTAATGCAGTGCCGCCTGAGGGACCAACGGTCACCGGCATTCAATGTTGGTTTTCAGCCTTGCCGCTTATGTGTGGAGATTTCTCTGAATTCTCTGAATCTTGTTATGATATTATGGACTGTAGATGATGAAATCCCTAAATTCCTTGCAATTACACATTGAGAAACATTGCTCATAAACAGTTAGACTATTTGCCCATGCAGTTGTTCACAAAGTGGTGAACCTCGCCCCATCCTTGCTTGTGAATGACTGAGCCTTTCGGGGATGCACCCTTTATACCTAATCATGACACTCACCTGTTTCCTATTAACCTGTTCACCTGCGGAATGTTCCAGACAGGTGTTTTTGAGCTTTCCTCAACTTTCCCAGTCTTTTGTTGCCCCTGTCCCAGCTTTCTTGGAATGTGTTGCAGGCATCAAATTCAAAATGAGTGAATATTTCCAAAAAAAAACTAAGTTTATCAGTTTGAACATTAAACATCATAGGTCAAAAAGGATTTGCAAATCATTGTATACTCTTTCACGTTTTACACAATGTCCCAACTTCATTTGAATTGGGGTTTGTAGTAATAGTAGTGGGAGTTAATACCAGACATAGTCGCTGCAGTTGCCATTGGTTGTAATTATCAATTCCTTACTGCTTCACAACAACTTCAGCAATGTTTCAGCCATCTCATGTCTACATAGAATTAATTCATACCAAAGAACAATTTAGAGTCTCCAGTTAGCTTGACATACATGTCTTTAGACTGTGGGAGGAAACCCTTGCAAACACAAGTAGAACATGCAAACTTCACACAGAAAGGCCCCAGGCTGGATTCAAACCCACAACCTTCTTGCTGTAAGGCGGCAGGGCCACCCATTTCACCACTGTGCAGTAATAGTTGAAATGGTAGTGGTCATAAAACAGGAATGCAGTCTGAGTTCTGTACTGGATCTGTGCATGAATATGTTTATTAATATAACTTATCTGCCTTTTGAAATAAACTTACTTTTGTAGCATTTCATGTAGTACAGTAATCCTGCAATGAGGATGATGAGGAGGAGGAGAGGAATGATGACAGGAATAACAGGAAAACTTTCTGAAACACAAAAAAACAGAAAGAGAGCTGTGAGAAAGAGATACCAGACAAGCTTTAGTATTCTGATCTCACCTCTGTCATTTACCAGATACTCAAGGCTTACTGTTATACTGTGTGTGTGTGTGTGTGTGTGTGTGTGAGAGAGAAAACAGAACAAGGGCTACAGCAGAACCTGGACCTGCTAGAGCAGTACTGTCAGCCCTGGCAGTAAACTAAACAAAACCAAAATTATCGTCTTCCAGAAACAATTAGAATCTCTTGTAAAACAACAACTCTGCAACTTCTTAACTTTCAACAACATTTTAACATCACAGCAATCTGGTTTCAGGCTCGGACACAGCACCATTAAAGCAGCTTCATTGGCTATAAATGATTTAGTAACAGCTGTGGATAGTAAACAAAAATGTGCGGCCCTCTTTATTGATTTAGCAAAAGCGTTTGACACAGACCATATTATCTTATTAAATAAGTTGTCCTTCATTGGTCTTGGTTACAGAGCATGCTTCATGGTTCCAGGACAACCTCTCAAATAGAACACAAGCTATTGTTTCTGGGGATTCGCAGTCATTTTATGCTGATGACACAGTGCTTTATTCCTCTGCTCCAACATGCTTACAGGTCCTCACATATTTACAGTCTGCTTTTAACGTTATACAGCATGCTCTAGCTGATCTTAAACTGGTTTTAAATACTGATAAAACAAAGTTCATGATCTTTTCTGCACAGAATGCAATTATGTCAGGTGACTCCATTTTCTCAGTGACTGGTGCTCAAATTGAGCAGGTTCAGTCTTACAAATATCTGGGTATCTGGAGTTGGATCATGACTTCTTTTTAAGACGCCTTCAAAAACATGTGTCCAACCTGTCCAAGAAACTTAGAATGAAAATCGGGTTTCTTTATGGAAACAGGTCCTGTTTTCCTTTGGACAATAGGAAGAGGACTGTCCAGGTGACAGTATTACCCATATTTGATTACGGAGATGTCCTTTACAGGCATGCCACTATTAGTACCTTAAGATCCTTGGATGCAATCTATCATAGCGCATTTTGGATGCCTCATCACAGTACATCCCCTCTTCTATGCCAATCATCTTTGGTGATGCTGTAAATGATGGTTTCCGAACCCATCACTGTGCTCTATATAATACTGTGGGGTGGTTTTCCCTTCATTTTAGAAGGAAGCTTCAACAATGTCAGTGTATTTTATTTATTTATAAAGCTTTTGCTAGACAAACCTTTTCCCATGTTGACAGCAGCCAGTCATTTTTTTTGAATCATTTGATGATCTTATGAGACCTTTGAGCTCTTATCCATCAAAATCAGAAGTCAGCATAATCCATCTTTAGATCACAAGAAAGACATGGATTTTGTTAGAGGATCCCAGGACTGGAGCAAATTTGTTTTTATATCGTTTTGTGGATAAAAATGTACAATGACTATTAGAGCATTCAATGCAGGTTGGGACACCTTACATGAACTTAAAAAAATTGGTTAATAATTTTTAGCAGGTTTGTGACAACATGAGGACACTTTGAAATAGGGCCAGACAGCCTTATCCCTCATTTGTGTCTTTCAAGAAATTAGTGCTGGATATATTATATAATATATATATTATATATATATGCTGTTTGCCTTTGTGTTTTGTTTTTACCGTTGTAATTGTTTTATTGCAATCAGGGCTCCCCTGCAAAAGAGACCTCGGTCTCAGTGGGACTTCCCTGCAATAAAGGTTATTGATTTATTGATTGATCCAGATCTCAGGGACAAAAGCCCCAGTTCACAGTGCATATTTGCTCCCTCTGACTTCTTTTTTGTGACAAAACCACACAAAATGCAGTTTTAAATGATGAGTTCATTTATTAAGGAAACTATCAAACCTACCGCCCTAGCTTTTTTACAGGAAATCATCTCATAACTATTAAGGACTAACAATTACCCCGAAAGGAAATTTCAGTCTGGTGGTGAATGATCACGCAGGGCTTTCTGTGCCATAAAAAGACAAGTATTAGTGGAAATTCCAATTAGAATCTGGCTGAAAATATTTGAATCAATAATTGAACCAACTGCCCTTTATGGCAGTGAAGTTTGGGGTCCTGTTACAAATCAGGAATTTCAAAAATGGGACAAACATCCAATTGAGGCCTTGAATGCAGAGTTCAGTAAAAAATATATTAAGAGTACACAGAAATACCACAAACAATGGATGCAGGGCAGAATTAGGCCAATTTCCTTTAATAATAAAAATACAGAAACGGGCAGTCAAATTTTGGAAACATAAAACACAGTGACCCACCCCACTCACATCATTATGAAGCCCAGCAAAGAAACACGTCCCTCACTCAGCTGGTCCTGAATCGAAGGCCCGTATTCAGAAACGACACTCACACTCACCCTCCACTCACCATATAGTGAGTACAATTGAAATGTAACTGGAGTGTGAGAAAGAGATCGACCAACCACTAACCGAGGGAGCTGTCCCACTCCTCGCCAGTTGCTATTCACAAACGCCACTCGAGCATAACTGACAGTAGTGGGCACTGGGTACCACAGGCGGTAAATATTCCGGTTGCTGCAAACGGACTCTCAATCCTCACCCTTCAGTGCTGAATGACCTAAACCTGTCGCAGTTTACTTTTCTTGATTATAAAGTTTCTCAGACTAATTGGTAAAACGACAATCAAATTTATTTTTGATAGCGTTGTTATACATTGCTTCACAAAATTGAGGCGTTTCTTCCACACATAAATGACAACGTAAAATATCAGCATGTCTTCATAAATTCTGTGGTCGAATGGCTCGCGAAAGGCGCAGGACAGCCCGCGAGGCTCACTAAGCAACAAGCTGTGAAACGTGCCGGACATGTCCTTCTACATTCAGCAATTAAGAATGAAGAAAAGAATCGCCTATTTCAAGATCAGGTGTACAATCATTAAACTAGATACATGTGTCACTCTTCAAAAATATCGAGCACTTGTTGAGGTTTGTCATTTGTTTATTTAAATTGGTCTTTTCTTACTGCAAATGTCCGTGAAAACCGCTTAGAGCCGGCTGCAGCCTGCTTAGACTGGGGGTGCAATGAAAATTGCTGGGGGGTAGAGACGTTTTAATTTTGTTGACCGGGGAAAATCGCGTTTCATTTTGTTGACCGGGGGGGGGGGAGATCGCGTTTCATTTTTTTTGACCGGGGGAGGGTAGATCGCGTTTCATTTTGTTGACCGGGGGTGCGGTGGAGATCGCGTTTCATTTTGCGCGGTAAAAATCTGGGGGGGGGGGGCGTAGCCCACCCCTGCACCCCCCTAGATCCGGCCACATCTCTTGTGTGACCGAAACGGCGGCATTTTTTGTTGATTTTCCATATCAATATTTCCGCGAGTTTTTGTGTCAGCCATAAAATAATATCATGATAATATTTTTTTTTGACAAAATACCAAATATGTATTAACAAATAAACTGGTAGTTACCATGTAATAATATTTTACTATTATCTTTTCAGAATCGTGGATGTCTGAGATGAACTGCATTCATGAAATACCACTCCCATGCTTAATTTGCTTAATCATGCTTTGTTACAGATAAAAATGTGCCTCTGTTTCTAATTAGCCTTTTAGAAACTCACATGATGCATGAAATATCAAGAAAAAGTGCATACCATTTCAATTATGACACAAAAGTTGATATAAATATATTATATCTTTAGCCAAACGAAAGTCTAAAATTGGTATGCTGTTTGTCCGATAATTTTTGTAGTGTCCGTAGACAATGCCAGGAAATACTCACTAGTCAGGGTGGGACTTTTATTTATTAATTTTTTTACTTATGTAGGTAGACTCATTCTGTGAAAGCTTGATATGAGATTCGTTGAGTTGTTTTATGTGAGATACACAAGGAAAATGTAACAATTTATAGTGTCCATAGACAATGACTTTAAAGTCATAAATAAATATTTTTGAACTTGACAGATAATTTTACCACATTTTTCAAGGAATCTAAACATTAGAAGTGAGGAGAGTTGTGATAAAGCAATAATTGAAGACCTGGGTGCAAGAAGTACTTAAGTCACATGTTCCAAAAAATGAGCTGACACTACTACCATAAAGTAGAGTGTCATGTGCATCATTTAAAGCCAAAAAATTCCAAATATAAGTACTCAATTCCTCAATACTGATATACGGCCTTCCCTGAATCTACTGAATTTTTGTGCAAGAAATACTCAAGTCTTTGCAGAAGTACTCAAGTCCTTGACATCATCAGGAACAAGTGCCTAAGTCCATGACTGTCCAATCAGCTGCTAGCATGTGTCATGTGACAAGCGTAGCAAAAATGACTGTTTGGCAATCAGAAAATGATTGAAACGGCATTTGTGTGTGGTAAAAGTACCAAGTCCATGCATTTTATGTGCAATAAGTACTGAAGTCCAGGCATTTTATGGTAAGAAGGTACCAAAGTCCTAAACTGATTTTCTTGTTTTTTTAAAGTAATAAATCATTATTTTTCCACAAAACGTGTCTGTCTACTTTGCATAACCCTGGGACTAGCAGCAGGCGCCACTGAATGTTATCTTTTTTAAAAAAGTATCTGCAGCATGTTTTCAAAACTTTGACCCTTAATATCTCAAAAGTGTTATTTTGTGTCTAAAGTACTTCTTGCACCCAGGTCTTCAATTTATGTATGACTTATTTCTTTGGAAAAGACTAATTTATTCAAATGTAGTGTCCGTAGACAATAGACGGTACCCCATTTTGGCAATCAATGAGAAATTTACTAGGTAACCTTCTGCTCTAATATTTTGGATTTAAGTACCAGAGATATCAATCTTAAAGATTCCTTTTGAAAAAAACACTGTTTTTGAAAATTGTAATTTTGGGGATGTGGAGCAAAATCTTTCACCTGATCTTGAAATAGGTGAATGGATTTTCGTGACTTACTAAATGAGCCTCACAGACCAATCCACACGGCGCCCCACGAGCCATTTGAGTGCAGAATTATTTAACCCATGAGTAAAGAAAAGCGCGAGAAATCCGAATGCATGAGAGTTGACAGACATGCGTCATTAATAAAAACTGGCCACACCTGATAATGTTGAGTTTTTGGAGTTTCTCCAGTGGTAATTTAAAAGAATAATTGAAAACAGGGCAAGAAATATTAGTGCTCATTCTAGCTTAACAAGTAGAACTCGCAACACATGATGGTCCGTAAGATTTTTGGAGTTCAAGTAAATTCAATTTTAATAAATTATTGAAAACAGGTCATGTCCAATCATTATTTTTAAGGGATGGTTTTGAGCTTCCCCTATTGCCAGTTCACCAGTAGCCACTGGTGGGAACACAAATGCTAACCTCGAGTTCACCACAGTGCAGTTTGTAAACCACTGAAACCAGGTGGTCAGTCAGCAAGTTACCGGCATCGTTATCATCATTATAGTTAAAATTTGTGTAGTTGCGATTGCGTCGAGCACGTGACTGTAAATGATCCATAGTTTGTAATGTTTGTAATCACCTGAAAGCCATGACCGCAAAATACCGGCGCAAGTTAGTGCGGCTCAAGGGAGGTGTTCCTTGCACTCAACCTTCACTCAGAAAGAGACACTATTTTCAGTGTGAGTGAGGTCTCTGAAAGCAAATGAGTGTTAGGGCAACCTCTGACTCATTTAGTATAAACCTGACACTAAGTTATAGCACGGGCCTAAGTTTACCACACACACCACAAATACTAACACACACCACACACACCACAAATACTAACACACCACACACTACAAATACTAACACACACCAAACACCACAAACATCACACACACTAACAACTCAAGCTGAGCACCAGAGCAAAACCACACATGAAATTAGACCCAGCCTAATTATAAAACAAATTAGCGGAACTATATTACACATTGGAAAGCTCAAACAAAATTACACAAAAACCTAACCACTGACAAGAAACTGAGAACAACCTTGATGAAATACAGACTCAGCGAACATAGTCTGGCCATAGAAGTGGGTCGACACAGACAGACCTGGCGACCCATAGAGGACAAACTGTTCATGTTGAGTGAGTGTGTTTATATGTGTGTTTGTGTTGAATGTGTGCGTGTGTGTGTGTGTGTGTGTGTGTGTGAGAGAGAGAGAGAGAGAGAGAGAGTGTGTCTGTGTGTGTGTGTGTGTGTGTGTGTGTGAATGTGTGTGTGTGTGTGTGTGTGTGTTTGTGTGTGTGTGTGTGTGTGTGTGTGAGTGTGTGTGTGTGTGTGTGTGAGTGAGCAGTGATACTTACCCTGAGGAGGGTAGCAGCTCTGTAGAGGAAAGGCTGCTCTGCTCTGACTCACTGGCCGCTCAGCACACAGGTGTGACTCAGAGCCCTGTGCTGCATCCAGCTGCAGCAGCACCCCATCTGTGACTGAGTCAGGCCCCTCCCAGCCCTGTGGCTGCCTCCAAACACAGCAGCACTGAGGCCCCATCTGTGCAGCTCAATCCCAGGCCCCTCCCAACAAAAGCACAATTACACATAGAACAGAGAGGTGAGAACCAGACATAAAGCTGGACAACCCAAACAATTTCAGCTACTAAAGGGTTGAACAAAACTTAAGGCGCACACAGAAAACACATCTCTAAATTCACCCAGCACCTTCATGCTTCTCAGTGCGGGATCTAGTTAAAGAGGAACAAACGTGAGTGTGGCACACCAGTTAAACTCACCCATGGCATCATAGAGCAGAGAGGTGAGAACCAGACATAAAGCTGTACACCCCACAACAACCCAGCACCTTCTACTCTCTCAGTGTCCAAAAGTGTGGTAACTTAACAAAACCTTCAAAAAACACAGAATACACATCAGCTTAAACTCACCCAACACCTTCACTCTCTCAGTGTGGTACACCAGTTACACTCACCCAGCACCTTCACTCTCTCAGTGTGGTATACCAGTTACACTCACCCAGCACCTTTACTCTCTCAGTGTGGTACACCAGTTAAACTCACCCAGCACCTTCACTCTCTCAGTGTGGTACACCAGTTAAACTCACCCAGCACCTTCACTCTCTCAGTGTGGAACACCAGTTACACTCACCCAGCACCTTCACTCTCTCAGTGTGGAACACCAGTTACACTCACCCAGCACCTTCACTCTCTCAGTGTGGTACACCAGTTACACTCACCCAGCATCTTCACTCTCTCAGTGTGGAACACCAGTTACACTCACCCAGCACCTTCACTCTCTCAGTGTGGTACACCAGTTACACTCACCCAGCACCTTCACTCTCTCAGTGTGGAACACCAGTTAAACTCACCCAGCACCTTCACTCTCTCAGTGTGGTACACCAGTTACACTCACCCAGCACCTTCACTCTCTCAGTGTGGTACACCAGTTAAACTCACCCAGCACCTTCACTCTCTCAGTGTGGAACACCAGTTACACTCACCCAGCACCTTCACTCTCTCAGTGTGGTACACCAGTTAAACTCACCCAGCACTGTCACTCTCTCACCAGTGTGGTACACCAGTTAAACTCACCCAGCACCTTCACTCTCTCAGTGTGGTACACCAGTTAAACTCACCCAGCACCTTCACTCTCTCAGTGTGGTACACCAGTTACACTCACCCAGCACCTTCACTCTCTCAGTGTGGTACACCAGTTAAACTCACCCAGCACCTTCACTCTCTCAGTGTGGTATACCAGTTACACTCACCCAGCACCTTCACTCTCTCAGTGTGGTACACCAGTTAAACTCACCCAGCACCTTCACTCTCTCAGTGTGGTACACCAGTTAAACTCACCCAGCACCTTCACTCTCTCAGTGTGGTACACCAGTTACACTCACCCAGCACCTTCACTCTCTCAGTGTGGTACACCAGTTAAACTAAACCAGCACCTTCACTCTCTCAGTGTGGTACACCAGTTACACTCACCCAGCACCTTCACTCTCTCAGTGTGGAACACCAGTTACACTCACCCAGCACCTTCACTCTCTCAGTGTGGAACACCAGTTACACTCACCCAGCACCTTCACTCTCTCAGTGTGGTACACCAGTTAAACTCACCCAGCACCTTCACTCTCTCAGTGTGGAACACCAGTTACACTCACCCAGCACCTTCTCACCCAGCACCTTCACTCTCAGTGTGGAACACCAGTTAGCACCTCACCCAGCACCTTCCCTCTCTCAGTGTGGTACACCAGTTACACTCACCCAGCACCTTCACTCTCTCAGTGTGGTACACCAGTTAAACTCACCCAGCACCTTCACTCTCTCAGTGTGGTACACCAGTTACACTCACCCAGCACCTTCACTCTCTCAGTGTGGAACACCAGTTACACTCACCCAGCACCTTCACTCTCTCAGTGTGGTACACCAGTTAAACTCACCCAGCACTGTCACTCTCTCAGTGTGGTACACCAGTTAAACTGACCCAGCACCTTCACTCTCTCAGTGTGGTACACCAGTTAAACTCACCCAGCACCTTCACTCTCTCAGTGTGGTACACCAGTTACACTCACCCAGCACCTTCACTCTCTCAGTGTGGTACACCAGTTAAACTCACCCAGCACCTTCACTCTCACAGTGTGGTATTCCAGTTACACTCAGCCAGCACCTTCACTCTCTCAGTGTGGTACACCAGTTAAACTCACCCAGCACCTTCACTCTCTCAGTGTGGTACACCAGTTAAACTCACCCAGCACCTTCACTCTCTCAGTGTGGTACACCAGTTAAACTCACCCAGCACCTTCACTCTCACAGTGTGGTACATCAGTTACACTCACCCAGCACCTTCACTCTCTCAGTGTGGTACACCAGTTAAACTCACCCAGCACCTTCACTCTCACAGTGTGGTATTCCAGTTACACTCAGCCAGCACCTTCACTCTCTCAGTGTGGAACACCAGTTAAACTGACCCAGCACCTTCACTCTCTCAGTGTGGTATTCCAGCTACACTCAGCCAGCACCTTCACTCTCTCAGTGTGGTACACTAGTTACACTCACCCAGTACCTTTCACTCTCAGAGTGTACACCAGTACATCAGTTCTTCTCCTGTATCTGCCAGCTAAACCCACCCAGCACCTTCCTCTCTCAGTGTGGAACATGTCAGACTCCCGCTGTCAGATGCAGTGATGAGGGTGAGGGTTAGCTCCAGTCACCACATTCAGGATCGTCCGTCCTTTAAACTGTCCGTAGTCTTGTACATTTTTCTGATCAAATTGCACCACCTTATTATTATTCCATCTCCACAGAATGTCCTCTATGGGACCCTGGACATTTGGCTGTAGAGTCAAGTTTCCATTAGACTGGACAATCAAGTCTGTTGTGCAATCACCTGGAGGTAAAGGAGGTTCAGGAATAAGAAATAATGTTTATTCATGATTATGATTTTTTTTTTTTGAACAAACATTCCTGATCTGCAGAATATTTTTTTTCCAAGCAGAGGTATTCAGGTACTTTAAAACAAAATGAGAGACTGGAACTTAGCCATGTATTCGGGTTTATCAGTGTAGTTCTCTGTCTGACTTAACAGCCATAAAAATCTTCTGCACAAAACAGTTGGGACGGTGCGTAAAATGTAAAAGAAAATGTTTTGACCTGTATTCAGTTTAAAACAGCACACAAACAAGATAATTAACATTTTACCTCATCAGTTTTAATGTTTTTTGTCAATGTTTACACATTACACATGTAATGCCTGCAACACATTTCAAAAAGGTTGGGACAAGGGCATGTTCATCACCTATCCTTATAAAAGCACTGAGCTATAAAGCCACGCTATCGTTGCACGTGCTGAATGTGGCTTGGAGTTGTCTTGTTGAGATAAGCGAGGATTTCCCTGAAAATTATATTGTTATGATGGTCACAAATGTTGATCAAAATGCATATGAATGCGCCAGCAAGTTAGCCCATCCTATGGGCTCTAACACATCCCTGTAATATGATATATGTTGGCTTTTGAACTGCTCATTGGTAACAATCAGGATTTCCCATTTCTTCTCTGGCCCTGAGAACACTAAGTCTATTATTTCCAAAAGTAATCTAAAAGATTTACACGTCAGACCACTGCACACTTCTCCAGTCTGTGTCAGACCATCTCAGATGCACTTGAGCCAAAAGGAGTCCACAGTGTTTTTAGAAGGTGTTAATATATGGCATCAGTAGAGTCTGAATTTGCATTTGTAGAATGAGTGAAACATAATGTTTACTGAAAACAATGAACTGCAGTGTTCAAAACCCAAGTGCTTATTTATTACAGAAGAATGTCCATTTTTAAAGCAGTGCACTATGGGCTCAAAGATCATTAAGTGGCCTTACCTTCCACGCACACAGATTTCCCCCGATTTTCTGAATCTTTCAATAATACTATGGACTGTAGGAGGAGAAATCCATAAATTCCTTGAAATCTGGTGGGAAATGTTGTTCTTTAACTGTAAGCATCTTAGCTCACACAGAATTATGCAAATCGGTGAGCCTGAAACCATCTTGGCTTGTAAATGACCAAGCCTTCTGTAGAGAGCACTACCAGTTACCTATTAACCTGTTTACCTGTGGTATGTTTCCAGCAGGTGTTTTTGAAAATTCCTCAACATTCCTAGTGGTACACTGCCTCTATCCCAAGTTTATTTCGCTTGTATTGCTGGCTTAAAAATTGGAATTAGTGCACAAATTCAAAGTCGATATTGTAATACCTTAAAAATTGTTTATTTGAACTGTTTTTGATAAGATATAATTGTAGGTTAATTTCCTAAATATTGCCTTCTGTTTTCATGAGCATATTCTATTACACAACTCCTAACTTTTTTGGAGCTGGGGTTGTACAATGGCTGTGTAGGAAATCTCATGCTCCATTGTTTGAGAAAAAACTTGACAAGCTGTTTTCCGTTGGTTAAAGTGAGCAATAAATCGTAAAACCTTGAATATTCATGAGACTAAAATGTTTTGGATCACCAAACTACAAGCCCCTATTCCATCTAAGTTGGGACATTGTGTAAAACGTAAATAAAAACAGAATACAATGATTTGCAAATCCATAAACCCACATTTTATTCACAATAGAACACAGACAACATATCAGATGTCGAAAGTGAGACATTTTACCATTTAGTGAAAATATTAGCTCATTTTGAATTTGATGGCAGCAACACATTTCAAAAAAGTTGGGACGGGGCAACAAAAAGCTGGGCTGCGTTCCAATCCGAAATAAGATGCTCCCTTCACTTTTTCCCTCCACTCGAGTTAGCCCTCCGAATGACGTAGCAGGTGATAAGCCCTTCCCGAGCGAGGGAGGGCAATGGAGGGACTTTGGGGGAGGGTTGCGGGAAATCGGATTGGAACGACCCTCGCCGCGTTTCTTTCGCACTTCGACATTTGACAACAAGTCAACGGGAAGTCAGTGTTGCCATGCAGCCGACTGAGTTAGTTGCCTGTATGTTTTACCTTTTACAGTTCACGCGGACTCTATCGCATGTTTATGGCAAGAAGAAGACAGCGTGCTCGTTTGATTGCTGCAGCACTTGCGACTGTTTTATAGGAAAATAAAGTTGCTTTCACACTGGACGCGAAACGAATTTTTCGCAGGATAGATTACATTCAAACACATACATACAAAGGTGAACGCGTGTATTCGCGTCTTTGCATTGACTTTGAATGTAATCTGTCTTGCGAAAAATTTGTTTCGCGTCCAGTGTGAAAGCGGCTTTAAGATCTGCAACAGTCCTCGCGGATGCTATAGGCTAGCTACAGCAAAAATGAACGTTAAGTTACATGCTTAAAAATAATGCGAAACGCGATGCCCCTCACCCCCAAACTGCGCTATTTGCATATAACTCTGTCATAAATTACACTACTCGAACACAATTTTTACATTTGTATGGTAATTTCCTGCAGTAATTCCTCCTTTTGCCAGCAGAAAAAAAAAATGGCGGGCGTGAAATCTTTACTGAGGGAGAATGAGCAAAGCATTCTGGGCAATATCAAAGCTTGGAGGGATGTTCATTGTTGGCTTCGTTTGAGGGATGATAATCGAGGGCTTGAGCAAATGAAAATACGCCCTTCCCTCTGCAAAACTGGATTGGAACGACCCTACAAGTGGCAGCCATCTTACATCCGGGATTTTTTGGGGATTCCCCCCTCGATTGGAGGGCGAGTGAACACGACGAAGCAAGCATTTTTTCAGATTGGAACGCAGCCCTGGAAAAGTAAGTGGTACTAATAAACAACGTGGCAAAGTCACGCCCTTTCGGTTGACCACCATGGGACCTTATTTCGAAAAAAAAAAAAAAAATTGTATGGTCATCAATGGCAAGAAATAAACTATTTTTTGAGCCCGTCTGAATTATACCATGAATTACACATATGATGTTTGTTGATTTAAAAGATAATTTTGTGAGCCAATAAATTAGCACTTTGTTGTATGACTACTGACCTAAAATGTCACGTAAATGATGTAATTGATTTCTCTGGTTCTCAAGCTACCCTCAGCCGCTGAAGCTACGATGACTTCGCGCTTCATAGCGGAATGATCCCACACGAAAGGTATTACTTGTTTTCGCTCCCTGATGAATTACAGGACCAGGAGTAACTAGATAAAACGTATCAGGTAAGATGATTTTAAATATGTGCTTGGAACATCGCTAACTTATCAAACTAGCTAGTTACCCAACTAGCAAATTAAGTCACCTACCTAGCCAGCTAATATTCGCTAGCGTGAGGCCTGCCATTTACCTTTCAAATGCACAGAGTAATTTAAATGCATGAACTGTGAAACAAGTGTTAAACAACAATGGTTATCACACCGTGATTATTCATGAGTGATTGAAAAGGTTTATTTAACGAAGAGGTTGTAATTTTTAATGTTAACATGCAAAAAAAAAAAAAAACAGCTCAGGCGATGGGAGTAAGACAGCCCTGCATGACAGTCTTTTAATGTTTTTCATTATGGAGATGGGTGCGTCAGCTTTTTTTTTTTTTTTTTGCAAGATTGCAGTTTGATAATTACGAAGAGTGAATGAATGAGTCTGCTGGGGAGGACCCAGGCAAGTGTTTTAAGCACAGTTTCTGACTTTTTTTGGATTTTCTTTTTTACCTCACCAGCATCTGAGACATTGAGGAAGTCATACCCTAAACCAAACGGCTCTGGAAACCTGATTACCACTGTACATATTTCATGCGCATGCATTTTACTAACCTTACAGGCTCCAATGCACCTCAGAACTACAGCCTACATACTGCCACATGACGACTGCTTGGTGCACAAAACTGTTCAATACATTCTTTGCTGTAACTGGGAGGTTGGATGCAAATCATATTTTTCCATATTGTTTCAAAGTTTCACATTGCTTTTTCTCTAAACTTAAAAAAAAATGCTCTTAACCTTTTTGTGCTCCAACCAGTGGATGTATTGATTGTGACATTTTGCAGAAGTCATGTGAACTCATCTTTCCTCAGTTCAGAAACTGTAAGAACTGCAATGTGCTTTCATTTGAAAATTAATCTATTTGCTTTATTCTCTTTTCCCAGCTCCATCAGCATGTCCTGTTCCTGCATGTCCAGCTGCTAATCAATGCTCTTAATTCTTTCATCTTTACAAATAAATTACATTTATTGGATGACATGGAGTTGCGTGTTTCATTGCGTCATGTAAATGACCAATACAGTTTAGTAGTAATAAATTGGAGTCCAAAAGTCTGTGGCAGTGTCTGTGATCAGGAGGCTCCATGTCTCCTCATGCTGTGGTGTCTGTGACCAGGAGGCTCCATGTCTTCTCATGCCGTGGGTACAGTCCAGACATCAGTTGGATGACCTTGGAAGTGCCAGCCTTCCTCCACTGGAACTCTTCCTTTCGTCAAGCTGATCTCCCACAAGGCAGCATGGCTATGTTTGAACTGCCCGAGTACACAACCTCAGGCAGTGCCGAACGATTTTGTGTCATCTCCCATTCACGTTAACAGAAAAAGAAAATTACCATTTGTTAACATTACATAACTGATTGAGCAGTAATCTAAAGATGGACAGGACATATGTACCAGTTTGTATTAGTAAGGTTTGAAGTATGCTGTGCCTGAATAGTACACATGCTGACAACAGGCAAATTATTGAACACTGGATATGGGTGAGAGCTCTACTGATAGCTAAAACTGCCCGTCTCAAACAAACTACAGAGGAATAGATAGACATAAGGTCCCAGGCTGGTTTATGATGGTTCTATCCAGCCTGTTGGTAAAACCTATTCTTTCTGGATAAAGCAGGTGAACCTGGTCGTGCAAGCTGATGGACCAGCTGACAACAGACTGGGTAGCTGCTTGAACAGCTTACATTGGTTTTAGCTGGATTTGTCACCGAGCTTAGTATGCATAAGACTTGTGGTATCTTACAAAATATTGAAATTGGGCCTCACTCAAGTTATTCAAAAGTATAAAAAAAATCTAATATTAGCAAGCATTATCTAAATTAGTATTACTAGCTAACCCTGGGTGCACTTATTTTATTTTAGTACTAATCAACATCTCATTGTGAACACACTAGCTAGCCAAGTTACCCGAGAGCTCTCAGCAGCCTCTCCGTGTTATCATAATCTTTGTAAACTAACCGTTATATTTTTGGAAATTCACGTTATTTCCCAACAAATCATCAGTGACTAAAACTGATTTGCATGCTGTTCTAAGATCTGTTTTAACATTAAAGTGCACATTTTTTACAGATACCAGTTGAACTCGCAAGTTGGTTAACTGACAAAAGCTGAAATGATCCATAGTTGATGCTTAGCTATATTATAACTTTAGCCAGCTGGCATTCCAGTGTTTCACGCTCACCGAAAACTTGCAGAGCCGGTCCCGTACGCTAGTTCTTACGGAATTGACTCGCCATCTCTCCTTCAGAGTAGCTGTATCTTCCCACATAGCTACTAGCAACGAGCTAAATATTTAGCTTGTTGGCTATTAGCAAAAAGTGTGCCAAGCAGACAGCCATGCTCACGTTGGTGACGTACATTGTGGTAGACGAGAGATGTAGTTCACTGAGCATTCTCACACAAAACTAAATATATCTCACAATCTTTACAACAAGCTGCTAATTTATTGGCTTGCAAAATTGTCTTTTAAATCAACAAATATCATATGTGTAATTTATGGTATAATACAAACGAAATCAAAAAATAGTTTGTCTCTCGCCATTGACTACGTGTAAATTTTTTTCGGACTTAAGGTCCCATGGGGATCACTGGAAGGGGCGGAACTTCGCCACTCTATGGGCTCTGCGCCATGGATGTATTATAAGAACTGGATACTGAACCAGGGCATGAGATGCACGCCGACAAGGGCTTAGCGGTCAAGCTGATATTGCAAGTCACGTGATGCCATGGGGGGCAAAAATAAATTTTTCTATAGGGAACAATTGAAAAAGACACTCTGATGAATCAGTGAATAATTTCTTTTGACTACCACAAATGATCAATGATTTTTTTCTCTTTCAAATCATTGGTGCCTTTTTCCACGGCAATGACAAAATTTTATTTTAATCCAGGCTGCATGGACACCAAGGGGGCTGTGTCTCTAGGTGTGTTCTCATAAGCAGTGCAGCGGCTGCCATTCTATGTCGTACGTGCTCCGCCCTCTAACGGGCTACGCTGATTGGTTTGAGAAAGAAAATTGAACTCACCTGCTCCGTAGGAGGGGGTAGCCGCACTCACCTCCTATAAAACCTCGGTGATGTCTCTGTTCGTCTCCCCTTTTTCACTCAGCCTTTGGAAAGTTGAACTCTCGTGAAATTCTATCACTATCTAGTTGTCATGGTTTAGTCCTGCCGAATGCAACCTGCAATCCGGCGGGCACTGGGACCATGGGCCCAAAGGCTGGAAAAAGACCCACTCGCACAGGCTGATACAAAAATAACATTTAATAAATATTAAAAATAGACCAAAGATCAGGGGAGCAGCAGCACAAAACAGCAGGGCTAAAATCTCAGAATGCAGCTGCAGCTCTCAAATACTCTGCCTTCACCTCCACTTCAATGAGCCACACCTGTTGCCTGTTGAAGTGGAGGCGAAGACAGCAGGAGGGGGAGGGACTGCAAGGCAAAACCCTTACACTAGTGTCGCTAAAGTAATGGAGATGGAGAAAGTTTGTCTTCAGTGTGCCTCCCCCATGGCGCCTTCGGACCAGCATGATGACTGCTTCATCTGTCTGGGCTGCAGGCACCAGGCGGAGGCTGCTTCCTGCGCTGCCTGTGCAGCGCTCCCCGCAGGAGTTTGTACAGCCCGCACGCACCCTCCAAGTAGCCAACGGCGGCGGTCCAGTCAAAGCCTTAGGATGAATACCATGAGGAAGACGACCGGTGTATTTATGAAGAGGATCCAGCTGCCCTCTTCCGGGAAGATGAGCCTCCCCCGGAACACCGCCACCCGTTGGATGACCAACCCGGGCTGTTCCAGTCGGCGGCAGAGCGGATGGAGATGCCCCTGCCTCCGCAGCCTCCGCAGCCTTCCTCCAGTGCTCAGGCAGACGACTTCACCATCGGCCTGCTGGCCCAGCCGAAGTCAAGACTACGGCCCCGGGTGGTGTGTCCTAAGATGTATTCCATCTTTGGGTACGCCCAGCGAGATTGCACAAACCCGATGGCAGCCAAATCCCCGGGGATCGCCTATGCGCCCTACTTAACCGTGGAAGGCTGGGATTGGGATTCCGGGGTTCCAGCAATTGAAGATGTGGTGAGGGTGTGCCCCCTGCCCACCGCCTCCATGTGGCCTGACGATCGGCCGCTGCTCCCGTCCGAGAGAGACAGGATGACAGCGAGCCTGTTTGACCACTGTTATGCTAGTGCGGCTCAGGTGGTTGCGCTAGCTAACAACATGGCCTTCCTCGCCAGCTCTGTGGACCATCTGACGCACCGGAAGGCAGAGCTAACCCCGGACGAGATTTTGGAGATGCAGACGACAGCGGCCGCGATGCTTCGCATTTCCCAGGCGTTCGCCATAGTGGGGGCGCGAAGTATGTGCACTGCTCAGGTGGGCCACCGTCATCTCAGGCTGGGGCTGTCTTCCCTAAAGGAACGGGAGAAGCAGGCGCTCATTAACGCACCGATTTCCACTGCCTCGCTGTTCGGACCCAACATCCAAACGATGGTCGACCACTTGGAGTCAGCCTGCAAGGCATCCAAGCAACTGGGGTCCCACCTTTGCCCTAAGCAGCCGTCTCACAGGCCGCGCTTCACCCAACCTCCGCCAAGCTGCCACCGTCGCAGATCCTCAGAGGATCGATCATCTGCGGGCTCCAGCTAGCCTGATCCGGAGCCACGCCGTCCACCGCCACCGCAGCCTCGCCAGAGCCGCACCAGGAGTGCAGCTTCTGGTCGCCCTGCATATAGGAAATATTCAAATAAAAGGCATTATATGGAGTCAGGGTCATTATGTTCTCACACTACAGACACTGATACACTGGCTGTTTCAGGTGTTAGTATTCCTGGTCATTTGAGTCACCCAACCGGGGGGAAGCAAAGTGGCTTTTCCTTCCGTGGATGGGATTAATAAGAGGGACACGGTGCGTGAGGCTCATGTGTTCTCAGTGTTACCACCTAACACAGATCAGCAATTCAGCACTTCACCAGCTAATAGCCTGTTTATGAGACACTGGCTAGCTAACCGCCGGTGTGGTTTGCGTTGTTCTACCCACGGGGGTAGTACACGGTCAAACAACGTGGCTAATCTGGATTCTTACAGTGATCCCCTCCCGTCATACAGTGGTGGAGTGGTTCACTCTAAATCCTTAAATTCAGCTCATTCATTTCGTCCTGGTGCAGCACCAGTGAGGAAACGTTCACAAACTGATGCAGATTGCCAGCAACTTCCTAACACTGCTAGCTGGACTGGCTCCAGCGGTGTGGTTAGTAAATGTCAGCATGCTCCATCTTCTTCCGGGTTGCGAGCAAGTGGAGCTGTCCGCCATTTTGGCTCCATGCCTCCTAAGGTTTCGCTCGAAGTGCACGGTACAACCCGAAGGCAAGGGGCGGGGAGTGTACATATGTGTAATACTAGTGCCAATACTCATGAACCTGAGGAGAAGGTCTTCACTCGGTTTGCTCCACAGGCTGCTGTGTTTCTGGACATTAATGTGTCTGAAGTTAAGCAGCAGGAAGGGGTCTCGCTTAACTCAGGAATAACTGTGCCCCCGCCGTCCATGGTGAGTGAGTCACCAGGGGACGTGCTTGGGGATACAGCGGAAGCATTGCTGCTATTGTCTTCTCAGCCCTTTTGGGCGGGGCCCCCCAGTCGACTCCTCCTGCGGGGGGGTCGCGGGAGGGACCAGGCTACTGAGAACCATACAATCAACTGCCTTGCCACTCACGAACCATTATCAGTTTGGGTGAGTTTGTGCGCCCCCCTCCCAGTCTGGCTGGACCGAACACTGCGGAGGGGATACGCATTGCAGTTTCATTGCCGTCCTCCTCCATTCAAGGGCATTGTTCGGACTATTCTCCCCAATTCCCTGGAGATTGCGGTCTTCAGGGAAGAAGTGGACTCACTACTTCGAAAGCGGGCCATAACGCTGGTTTCCCAATCGGAAGCTCGAGTGGGGTTTTATTCCCCTTATTTTCTGATCCCCAAAAAATCAGGGGGGCTAAGACCTATTGTGGATCTCTGTGAGCTGAACACGCATATTGTGCGCAGACAGTTCCACATCCAGACAATTTGCTCTCTGCTTGAATGCGTCAGGCCGGGCGACTGGATGACGTCAATAGATCTGACGGACATGTATTTCCATGTCCCAATTCTGCTGCGCCATCAGAAATTCCTTCGTTTTGCGCTGGAAGATCAGAGTTTCCAGTTTTGCCACCTCCCGTTTGGATATTCCCTGGCGCCCCGGACCTTTTCCAAATGTGTGGAGGCAGCTCTAGCGCTGCTCCGGCGGAGAGGGATACAGATCCTCACCTATCTGGACAGTTGGTTGATCCTGGCACCTTCCAGGCAGATGGCAGCCGCCCATACTACTCTGGTGATGCAACACATTAGCTAACTAGGTTTTGCTGTCAACAGCGACAAGAGTACCCTGCAGCCCAGCCAGATAGTGCTGTATCTAGGGCTGCTGTTGGACTCTCAATCCATGACGGCATGTCTGTCAGTGAACAGGGCAGAAGCGATCCTCTCTCTGACCCGAAAAATACTGGACGCAGTCTCAGTGCCGGCGATGGCAGTCATGTCACTGCTGGGAATGATGGCCGCAGCCCACTCAGTAGTCCGCCTGGGGCTGCTGCATATGAAAGATTTTCAGTGCTGGTTCCTACGTCTTCAGCTGGACCCAAGGTGGGACCGACACCGCATGCTCCGCGTGCCAATTCGGGCACAGCATGCATTGGCGTTTTGGGCCTCACCCAGCCGGCTCCATGAGGGGGTTTGGATATAGTGTGTGTCTCACTACACCCACATATTTGTGGATGCCTCCCTCACAGGATGGGGCGGGACTTGCGGCCCTGCTTCTGTCGCAGGTACGTGGCAGAGGCCCCGACGTCATATCAACCTACTGGAGCTCACGGCCGTTCAGTATGTGCTGCGCCACTTTGCCCCACAGCTGGAAGGGAGGCATGTCCTTGCGAGATCGGACAACACAACAGTGGTGGCCTATCTCAACAAGCAGGGAGGGGTCAGGTCACTGGCCCTACACAAGATGGCCGCTTCCATTCTAACCTGGGCAGATGGCCATCTCTGCTCCCTGAGAGCCTGGCATGTTCCAGGCTTCCTCAACACTCGAGCAGACGGGCTGTCCAGGGGAGCCCTGCCTGAGGAGGATTGGAGCTTCTCCCCGGGGACGGCCGAACAGATTTGGAGGCTGTTCGGTCGACCAGTGGCGGATCTGTTTGCAAGCAGGGAGAACGCTTTGCGCCCTCTTTAGTCCTTCCCGAGGCCTACCGACAATCCTCCCCTGGGGGTTGATGCGTTAGCCCATCCTGTCTGGCCAGCTGGCCTGCTGTATGCGTTCCCGCCCCGGTGGCTACTGATGCCACTGCTCCTCAGGGTGCAGGAATAGCACCTGTCCATGATTACTGTGGCACCAGTGAATCCGGGCTCCAGGTGGTTTCCGGACCTCATTCAGCTGGCGGTTGCAGGCCCGTGGAGGATTCCGGACCTTTCCTCTACCTTCATTCAGGCGACGGGCGCCACTCTCTCCCACCCCCTCATGGCCTGGATATTGAAAGGGTGAGGTTGAGTGAATTGGGCCTGCCTGAGGCGATGGTGTCTACAATTCAGAGTGCACGTGCCCCAGCCACATCCAAGGCTTATGTGGCCCGTTTTTGCTGACTGGTATCAGACAAGAAACTGGCACCCGCGCTCGTGCCCCCTACTGGGGGTGCTGGATTTCCTGCAGGGATTGTTTGAGGGGGGTCACGCAGCATCCACTCTGGGGGTGTTTGCTGCAGCTATCGCGGCTGGTCATGACGGTTTTGACCGCTTCACGGCCAGAAGCCACCCCCTGGTGAAGCATTTTTTGGGGGGAGTTCACAGGCTGAGACCCCCTACGTAACGCTTAATCCCGCAGTGGGATCTGCAGACAGTGTTGGATGGTCTGGCAGGGCCACCATTTGAACCCCTGGACCAGGCAGACTTGCACATTTTGTCTATTAAAACTGCCCTCCTTTTGGCCTTGGCGTCAGTGTGGAGGGTGAGCGAATTGGGTGCACTCTCCGTGCACCTGTCTTGTTTGACTCTAGGTGAGGACCAGAGCTCAGTGGAACTCCACCCTAACCCGTCCTTTCGGCCGAAGGTCATCACCACAGCCTTTAGGTCATCTGTCATTTGACTTCAGGCCATCTGTCCACCTTCTCCTGCCACCAGCGAACAAGAACGTCTGCACAAGCTGTGCCCAGTGCGCGCGCTCAGTCTCTACTTAGAGCGCACTGCGAATTTCAGGAGGGGGGATCATTTCTTTGTTTGTTATGGAGGGTGGGCTCAGGGGCCCCCTCTGTCAACATAATGCCTCGCCCACTGGTTCTGTGATGCTATCCGCAGAGCCTACTCGGCGGTGTGTCTGGTTGCCCCAGCAGGATTGATCGCACATCCTACCCGGGGCATTGCTTCCTCTACAGTGCTTTTTAAGCGGGTATTGGTAGAGGAAATTTGCAGAGTGGCCTCTTGGTCTTCTGCATCGACTTTTGCGCGTTCATATTTCAGGGATATGACAGCCAGCATGGTCTCACATTCGGTTTTGGGAACCCTGTCGTCAGGGTCCCCTTCCAACACCGACTAGTGTTCTGGTTATTCGGTGCTCGCCTTGGAGTGTGGGGGCTTCTCGTTGGGAAATGACAGCTATTACGCTCTCCCATTCATTTTGGGAGACCCTATCGGGGGGGTCCCCTTCCAACACCGATTTGTGTTATTTTTTGTTTGTGTGTGCCACGACCTGGGGCGAGGCACTCAGTCTGGCGGTGCTCGCCCTGGTGTGTGGGGGTTTAGTTTCTGAATGGAACTCCATGGTCTGGGTCCAGCTGGAGTACATCTATCCCTAACAGCCTTCGCCTTAGGTGTAAACCAATAGCGAATCCCGTTAGAGGGCGGAGCACGTACGACATAGAAATACTAGTTACCTGGATGTAACTCCAGTTCTATGAGTACGTGCGTAGCCCTCTAACAACCTGCCCAGCTGGCCCTGAGTGTGTGTTGCTGAGTTACAAAGGGAAGATGAACAGTGACATCACCGAGGCTTTATTTTTTTTTTTACCCACATTTTACCAGGTAGTCCCATTGAGATCAATGATCTCTTTTTCAAGGGAGGCCTGGCCAAAATGGCAGCATAAGGTGTTACAGAGAACATGACAATAACAAGAAAACATACAATGTACACACTAAGATGTAGATTAACTTCAAGCACTGATGGTCTTAAAAAAATATTAATTTATCGGAGGTGAGTGTGGCTACCCCCTCCTACGGAGCAGGTGAGTTCAATTTTCTTTCTCAGACGCCGAGGCGGGGCCTCGGAGGGGTTAACTGCACGTCAAAGCGACGCAGACCGCAAGGGCGCTGATTGGTCCACTCTACTACATCACTTCCGGTTTGGCGGTGAATTGCTTCGCGGCACAGCACAACGCAAACAACCTCAATGCAGAACTTCGAAAGGTCCACTACGGCGTTGAGGCGACGGCGTGCCCTTTGCGTGGAGTCGACGCACAACCATAAATCCAGCTTTACGTTATTACTAAATCAGTAAAGTGAGCTGATGTAACGACACCAGTGTTTTCATTTACTGTATTTGATGAATGGCTTTGTTATGTAGCGACTCGACTGCTTCACCTGTCTTTTATGTAACGTCACTGAATACACTCTCTGAAATAGGGGTACAGCAGTAGTCCATTTCTGTTCCCCGAGGTACATTCAGCACTTATGTACCCCCAAGGGCTAATTATAGGACCTCAAGGTACCTGTGTGAACCTTTTTAGGGTCTAAAAGGTACTTTTATCTTCCAAAACTAATAGGTACCCGCTTCTGAGGGTACAGCAGCAGTACCTTCGAGGGTACCACCCCAGTGACAAGCCTTTTACCCCTAAAGGTACAAATAGGTACTTTTTTTTCTGAGTGTGTATGCAGTTCATTCATTCTCTATACCCGCTTATTCCTCACTAGGGTCGTGGGGCGAGCTGGAGCCTATTCCAGCTGACTACGGGCAAAGGCAGGGACCCACCCTGGACAGCTTGCCAATCCATCGCAGGGCGCACACACCATTCACACACCATTCACTCTCACACTCATACCTTTGGGCAATTTAGTGTCTCCATTTAACCTGATATGCATGTCTTTGGACTGTGGGAGGAAACCGGAGTACCCGGAGAAAACCCACGCGAACACGGGGAGAACATGCAAACTCCACACAGAAAGGCCCCAGGCCGGATTCAAACCCACAACCTTCTTGCTGTGAGGCAGCAATGCTAACCATGCTGCTGATTATGTGAGGACTTACGAATTTACTAATCCTGTATAAGGGGAAGGGAAAGAATCCCGTAGTTAGACTCCACTAATATCAAATAAAATCAGCACTTTTTTCGGCTTACCTTGATGTTTGAGTACGCAGCAAAACATTCTGGTGTGTAAAAAGGTCAAGCGTGCATTTAGTCAAGAAAATTTTGAGTTTAATTTCTAGTGCTGATAAACGTGGTGATAGCATATGACGGCAGCAACTATGTTACATTGTATGTTAACTTTAACAATAGGAGGATAAAACGTGTCCTACGGCCAATATTTTATTGATAGTAAAAACTGCTATAAGGCAGAAAACACTGAAATTGTACCCATTCTGTGGACATATGTTTGATGAAAAAGGTTTTCATGAATGGATGTTATGAATGGTGTGTGCACCCTGTGACGGATTGGTGAGCTGTCCAGGGTGGGTCCCTGCCTTTCGCCCTGAGTCAGCTGGGATGGGTTCCAGTTCCCCCGCGACCCGAATAGAGAAGAGGCGGTATAGAGAATGAATGGATTTAATGAGCTTTGAGCATATGTATGCTTACAGTAAATTCGCTTGTCAGAATTGGCCAAATACTTTAATTAACAAGTTCAAGTTCAAGTTCAAGTTTATTAAAGCCCTTTAAAAACAACAACAGCTGACCAAAGTGCAGTACAATTCCAAAATATAAAATAAAACAGACAAATAAAATAAAGTAAAAACAATTAAAAGCGCACGAGACAATAATAAAGCTTGTATGGAGTTAAATGCAAGAGAATAGAAATGAGTTTTCAGGAGGGGTTTGAAGATGGGCACTGTAGGGGCTAGCCTGACACGAAGAGCGAGTTCGTTCCACAGTTTGGGGTCAATAACTGCAAAAGCCCGATCACCTCTGCTTTTAAGTCTTGCCGGAGGGATGATGAGTAGTAATTGGTCATTGGACCTCAGTGCCCTCGGGGGAGCGTATTTTGTTAGGAGGTCTGAAATGTAAGGTGGAGCCAGTCGTTTCAGAGATTTAAAAACAAATAATAGAATTTTAAAATCAATCACAATTCACGTCCGGTTGCTTGTCAGCGGTCTGGTTTTGCTGCTGCCCACGCTTTTAGTTTACTTTTATTATTTTATCGTTATTTTAGTGTTTTATCGTTTTGACATTTTATTATTGTAACATTTTATAATTTTACTTGTTTTATCGTTTTATTTGTTTTATTTTATTCATTTTAATTATTTTATTTTTATTTATTGCATCGGTTGGCTGGTTGCTGTAAAGCCCAGCAGGCTAAAATCAAAAAAATATGGCTCCACTCACCTTCCCGCCGGGCTGTGTAAGCTGCGTTCGCCTCTCGCAAAAAATTGCGGAGCTGGAGGGAAGAATTTCAATCCTTTACCAAATTAAGGAAGATGAGCAGCTCATCGATTCCCTGGTTGCTCCAGCTCTTGCTGCTGCGAGTGTCGCCGCCACGGCTGAACGCGACTCCCTGGCTTTCCCCACTGAAGCCGCACCGATCCGAGCTGAGGACCCCTGGATCCAGCAGGGAGCGAGACCCAGGGCTATCGTCAGCTCCACACCCAACCCAGCTGAGCCCTGGGTCGGATCGCGCGGCGGGAGGCGTTCGTCTCGTGTGCCGCCTGTCTGGGACCTGCAGCTGGAGAACAGGTTTTGAGGAGGAAGCGACATTCCCCTCCTCCCCTGTAAGTCCAGCTGCTCCTCGGCCACCGGCGGTGTCGAGAGTGGCAAGTCGCCCCCGCAAGTCCAGCCTTGTTGGTGCAGTGCTGAGGAGGCCTTCGCCCAGGCCTGAAGTGGAGGTCCTGCGGTGGCGCTTGCTCAGCCCTGATACCGCTGCCCTGCCGCAGTGTCCGTCTGCACGGTCACTCGCCCCGGGCTTGCCTCCGCCTCGTCCTCTCTTCTCCCCGACTACGTTACTGGTAGGAGACTCTATAATCAGGAACATTTGCTTCTTTAACGTAGCGACCCGCTGCTTCCCAGGAGCTACAGTCATGGATATCCTGGGTAAGTTACCTGGGCTACTCTCCTCACTCCCGTCCACTGTCAAATGGATTATAGTTCATGTGAGGACTAATGATACAACCCGGTGGGAGTCGGAGCGTACAAAAAAGGATTTTAACCTCCTTTTAAACTTTTTAAAAAACTGTGGAAAATCTGTTTTTATTTCTGGTCCTATCCCTACTTTCGAGCGCGGCAGTGGCCGTTTTAGCAGACTACTTAGCCTGCACACTTGGCTTCAGTATGCAACCAGGACTCATAGCTTTGGTTTTATTGACAATTTTAACTTGTTTTGGAACCGTGCACCCTTTTTAAAAATGGACGGGTTACATCCCAGCAAATGGGGCAGCCGAATACTTTCGGCCAACATTCACCATGCTGTGTTGTGCTTCCCACGGGACTGACTGTTTACTTCCTGCACACACTGGCCGGAACTTCTTTCACCCTCTTCCTCAATGGTTCAAGGTCAGCCTCCTGTCTCCCACAAGAGCTCCCCCCAACGTCCAGCCCCAGTCTCATTTTCTAGTGGACTTGGTCCCTCTGTTGGCTTTTTAAACATCCCGGTCAGATGTAGTGAGGGTGTAACATTTTCTGGGGCGACAAGTACTATTGCGCACCCAATTGCAAAAATTACTTGCACGCACCTGCCAAGGCAGAAATTTAGACCAAGTGTTGTCTTGGTAGCAAACCTCACACAAATCAATGTTCAGACCCCTGGAATTATTTTAACGTTCCCTCTTGTAGTTTTAACACCTGTAGCTTTTCAATCTCTTAAGTGTGGGTTGGGTCTACTGTGTCTTAATGTAAGGAATCTGTTACCAAAAATGGATTGTGTTAGGGCTCTGGTTCTTCGAAGTAATCCTGATGTATTTCTTGCCACTGAATCTTGGTTGAATGTTTCTGTGTCGGACTATGATATAGCAGTGGTTGGTTATAATGTTTTTAGGTGTGACAGGATTAAGAGAGGGGGAGGGGTATTGATGTTTGTAAAATCCTCTCTCACTGTGAACGTTTTATTATCCTTCTCTATTCCAGAGCAGTTTGAGTGTCTAATTATTAAAGCAGGTTTGGGTTGTGCAAGTTTTACACTAGCAGGTGTGTATCGCCCACCAAGCGCTCTTTCATCCTCCATAATCAATCTCTCTAGTATCTTGTCCACTTATGCTCACATTGAATTATTGGTTGCTGGTGATCTCAATATAGATTGGTTATCACAGTGCTCAAACCATTTTAAAGAGGTCTGCAATGGCCTGACTCTCACGCAACTTATTTTGGAGCCTACACTACGTAATTTTAAAGATTTATCCCGGTCAACTTTGATTGATCTGATTTTAACAAATAGACCGCACAAGTATGCCGAGCGGCGTCTTTCCTTTGGAATTTAGTGATCACTGCCCAGTAGCATGTATTAGAGACATGAAAGTTACAAAGGCTCCTCCATGTTTTATTTAAAACATAAAATTTTTTTAAACATTTCTGTGAACAGGCCTTCCTGCATGATATTTTCTGGAGTGATTTAAGCTCTGCGGGTTTTATTCCAGACCCTGACCTAGCATTGGCTCACTTTATTACCGTGTTTAATCGTGCTGTGGATAAGCATGCTCTGGTGAAGAAACCCTTGGTTTTCGAATGCCTTATCCACGGAACTACGCTTCAGGGATGAAGCATGGGGTAAAGCTAGGGAAAACCCAGGCACTCTCTGATTGGCAGGTTCTTAGAAAATTAAGAAATAAACGCTGCTCACTGATTAAAAAGGCAAAATCTGATTATTTTATCTCATCACTGGCTAAAAGTCAGGGTAATCCTGCAAAGTTTTGGAAAATTGTGAAGTCCCTGAATTTTTATCCGTCTTCATCTATACCACACTGTATCCACACTGATTCTGGTCCTATTACTGATAAACACAAAATCTGTGATCTTTTTAACCAACATTTTATAGCGGCCAGAAACCTTTTTGAAAATTTTATTAATCAGTCCTCTACAGGGGATATGTCTGACCTCAGCTCTAGTTCATTCACAAATTCTCCAAAACCTAGAGTATTGTTTTCATTTAGGGAATTTCAAGTGAATGAGGTCCTACAAGAAATGAAACGAATTGATGTAAGTAATTTCACTTAAGAGGATCATCTACTTCCGAGTCTTTTGCGTTTTGCAGCCCCAATGATTGCGCATTCAATGACTAATATTTTTAACTTGTCAGTATCGACGGGGACTATTCCCAGTAAATGGTAAGCTACTCATGTTTTTCCATTATTTAAGGGTGGTGATCCCAGTTCAGTGAACAGCTACCGACCTATCTCAAAATTGCCTTGCCTGGCTAAGATTTTAGAATCTCTCATTAAACAACAACTGTGCAGCTTTTTTCTTTCTTTTCTTTCTTGGAACTTGGGGGTTAGAGCCTATTCAGACTCCCTTGGATGGTGACAATTGCTTTACTGTGATTTTGGCTAGGCTTAAACCTATAGTGCTTTGTTTTGGGTGCATGTTTCTAGGTTTTAGATGTGATTGTGAAATATAATATGGAAAAAACTAAAAAAGAGGAATATATTTAGTAAAATCCTTACATATGTTTATGAGGATTAGAAAAGAAAAAAAAAATGTGGGTTACAAAATTATTTTTGGTTTTCTTTTCTTTTTTGAGGGGGGGACTGTTATGCCCTCGGATCCGGGAACGAGGCACAATAACACAAGCAATGTCTCCTCTTTTTGCAGGAAAATGTAGATATAGGGTAACACACATTTAGTGGCATGGCAGCTGTGCACTGTGATTGGTGACTGGTTGGGGAAATCTGGACCATGCCTTGTGTCATGATTGGGTGTCAATTGGTCTTGGGGGGGGGCGTCCCTTTTAAATTGGCCAAAATCAAAGATGGATCTGGCTAAATGCCGGAACCCTGAAGTGTGGGACACCTTCCCCAGACTTTCGTTTCCGACCACGCGATTCTGTTTCATTTCAACTTGTCATCTATTAGACTGCCATGTTCTTAGAAAATAACTCACTATACTGAACCAGAGAAGCCGAACGACGCGGATCTATTCACCGGTGGAGCGGCCGCTTGCGCAAGCCCTGGGTTACGGTGCCGTCCTGAGGGGAGGTAAGTCCCGGCTTTTCTTCTACATTCACCAGTCCAGGCCAGCCTGTCTTCTTTTAAAAGCGAAATTATATCCCTAGACAAACGTGACCGCGACAGCATCTGCAAATTATCCAGGAGGTCACAAAAAACCCAAGCTAACATCAAAAAACTGCAGGCCTCACTTGCCTCAGTTTAGGTCAGAGTTCTTTATTCCACAATAAGAATGAGACTGGGCAAAAATGGCATCTATGGAAGAGCTGCAAGGTGAAAATCACTGCTGACAAAAAGGACACAAATGCTTGTCTCTCATTTGCTAAAAAGAAAAAAAAAAATCTCGATGACCCCCAAGTCTTGTGAGTAGGTATTCAGTGCATTACATCTAACATAAAGTGAACACAGTATTCCATAATAAGAACATTGCGAGGCACACTGAATTTATCAATATACAGTATTGTCACCCTTACACACTGCATCAGTGTGCAGGGGAAGCTTTGTGGAACCAGAGACACTTTCTTAAATTCTGTGGTCATAAAACTGATTTATTTGGCTACAATGGCTCATATCTTCCCTTCTCAGTCCCCACCCTTCCTTCTCAATCTTTTAAATGTATTACTGTCAGGTGAAATGTCCAAAGTTCTATTGATTTTTCTTTAAGAATGTTGTCCTCAGAGTGATGGATTAGAAGCTCGTGTTTCTGTTGGGTAAACTGTCAGGCTTCAGTTTATCTTTGCTCTTGAGGGACTCAGCCTTTTATTCCAGCTCCTCTAACACTACAACACGAGAAACTCACCTTTTTAACTTCACCTGTTTAACATCACCAAATTACTGCAACTTGTCACATTATTATTAGTCCTAAACATCCCCAGTGCTAACCTTTTTAAAGTCTGTTGAAGTCATCATATTTGAAATTATATTTTAATAAACTGGTGAATTAACAATGTAAAGCATCAAATAATGTGTTTTCAATGAAAATGTTTTGGGAATTAGAGCAGTATAAATAGTTTGATGTTTATGTATAGCTGACAACACTTGGACATGTTTGTCCTGTTGTTGCATCTTCACAAACTTCATGACATAATGTGCTCTTGATATTCAGGAACCACAGAACAAGTAATCCACTCCATACACTTGAGACAAATGTCCCATCTTGTTCCTCTGTGTACAACAGCGGCCCTTTACACCAGGGCTCTCCAAATCTGGCCCTCGAATCCAAATACAGTCCTGGTTTTCCTTCCTTCCAGGCAATTAAGTGAACAATTAATGCTGCTGATTGGCCAGATTGTCAGCTCACCTGACTCCCAGGTAAAGGGAGGGTGGAAAACCAGTTGTTCTTGGCCCTCGAGGACCGTGATTTGAGGAGCTCTGCTTTACACACTCAATCTCACTCAGCAAGGCTGCGCATGGAAGTGACATCATCCTAGTTCTGTGCGGACATACTGGGATTAGGGTGGACACTGGGATTGAGCACAGCATTCACAAGCACTACCCCAATTCTGAAATAGTTGGGACAAAGTGTAAATTGTGAATAAAATTAAAATGCAATGACATTCCGATCACATGAGCCAATATGTTATTTACAATTGAACATAGATAACATTTCAAATGTTGAAACTGAGACATTTTACATTTTTATCCACAACTTGATCTTATTTCAAATTTCCTGGCTGCAACAGGTCTCAAAAAAATTGGGACACAGGCAAAAAATGGCTAAAAAGCAATTAATATATAAGGGAATCAGCTGAAAGAACATTTAGCAAGTAATTAAGTTAACTGGCATCAGGTGTGCAACATGATTGGCTATAAAAGGGATGTCTTAGAGAGGCTGAGTCTCTCAGAAGTCAAGACGGCCAGAGGCTCTCCAACCTGTGAAGGCTTGCGTAAAAAAGTTGCGGAATACTTTAAAAACAATGTTCCTCAACGTCAAATTGCAAAGGCTTTGAAGGTCTCATCATCGACAGTGCATAACATCATCAAAAGATTCAGAGAAACTGGAAAAATCTCTGTGCGTAAGGGACAAGGCCGAAGACCTTTACTGGATGCCTGTGATCTTCGGGCCCTCAGACGCCACTGCATCACTCACCGGCATGATTCTGTCACTGACATTACTAAATGGGCCCAGCAATACTTCAAGAAACCACTGTCTGTAAACACAGTCCTCCATGCCATCCACAGATGCCACCTAAAACTCAATCATGCAAAAAGGAAGCCAGTGTTGAGCATGATCCAGAAGCGCTGCCGTGTTCTGTGGGCCAAGGCTCATTTAAAATGGACTGTAGCAAAGTGGCAAAGTAAAGTGTCCTGTGGTCAGACGAGTCCAAATTTGACATTCTTGTTGGAAATCATGGGCGTCGTGTCCTCTGGGCTGAAAAGGAGAAAGACCACCCCTCCTGTTATCAGCGTTCAGTTCAAAAGCCAGCATATCCGATGGTATGGGGATGCATTAGTGCATATGGTGTGGGACACTTGCATGTTTTAAAAAGCACCATGAATGCTGAAAGGTATATAAAGGTTTTAGAGCAACATATGCTCCCCTCCAGATGACATCTATTCCAGGGAAGGCCTTGTGTATTTCAGCAGGACAGTGCAAAACCACATACTGCAGCTATTACAGCAGCATGGCTTCAATGTAGAAGAGTCCGTGTGCTGAACTGGCCTGCCTGCAGTCCTGATCTTTCACCGATTGAGAACATTTGGCGCATAATTAAACGAAAAGTCCGTCAAAGGAAACCCAAAACTCTCCAGCAGCTGGAAGCCTGTATTAAACAAGAGTGGGATCAAATTCCAATGGCTAAACTCAAGAAACTTGTCTCCTCAATGCCCAGACGCCTCCACTCTGTGTTAAAAAGAAGAGGGGATGCTACACCATGGTAAACAGGCCCCTGTCCCAACTTCTTTGAGACCTGTAGCAGCCATCAAATTTGAAATGAGCTCATTTTTGGATAAAATTGTAAAATTTCTCAGTTTCAACATTTGCTATGTTATCTCTGTTCTATTGTGAATAAAATACTGGCTGGTGTGATTTGAAAGTCATTGCGTTTTGATTTTATTCACAATTTACACTTTGTCCCAACTATTTCGGAATTTGGGTTGTAAGTAAAATGACAGTTTGGCATCTAAGCTTTGACCCCAACTCACTCTGCAGCCCAATGATCTCAAGGAGAAGAGAGCTGGGAGAGGAGTGATGTCACCCTCTGCCTCTGGAGGAAGTACTTAGAGCCCACAGGGGGAAGTAGGATGTTAATTAGCAGCAGAGTGATGCAGCAGCAGCAGGAGGGTGAGCACAGAGTCAGGCAGCTTAAACAGACCTCCTGCTGACAGAGGGATGGAGTGGTGGGCAGACGTCCCATAAACATGAGGAGAGTTCATGAAAACAACTGACATCCCATAAACATGGGGAGAGTTCATGAGAACAACTGACATCCCATAAACATGGGGAGAGTTCAGAGAGCAACTAACATCCCATAAACATGGAGAGAGTTCATAAGAACAACTGACATCCCATAAACATGGAGAGAGTTCATGAGAACAACTGACATCCCATGAACATGCAGAGACTTCATGATAACAACTGACATCTCATAAACATGGAGAGAGTTCATGAGAACAACTGACATCCCATAAACATGGGGAGAGTTCATGAGAACAACAGACATCCCATGAACATGCAGAGACTTCATGATAACAACTGACATCCCATAAACATGGAGAGAGTTCATGAGAACAACCAACATCCCATGAACATGCAGAGACTTCATGATAACAACAGACATCCCATAAACATGGGGAGAGTTCATGAGAACAACAGACATCCCATGAACATGCAGAGACTTCATGATAACAACTGACATCCCAGAAACATGGGGAGAGTTCATGAGAACAACAGACATCCCATGAACATGCAGAGACTTCATGATAACAACTGACATCCCATAAACATGGAAAGAGTTCATGAGAACAACAGACATCCCATAAACATAGAGAGAGTTCATGAGAACAAGTGACATCCCATAAACATTGAGAGAGTTAATGAGAACAACAGACATCCCATAAACATGCAGAGACTTCATGATAACAACTGACATCCCATAAACATGGAAAGAGTTCATGAGAACAACTGACATCCCATGAACATGCAGAGACTTCATGATGACAACAGACATCCCATAAACATGGAGAGAGTTCATGAGAACAACTGACATCACGGAGAGTTCATGAGAACAAGAGACATCCCATAAACATGTAGAGAGTTCATGAGAACAATTGACATCCTATAAACATGGAGAGGGTTCCTGAGAACAACAAACATCCCATAAACATGGAGAGAGTTCATGAGATCAACTGACATCACATAAACATGGGGAGAGTTAATGAGAACAACAGACATCCCATAAACATGCAGAGACTCCATGAGAACAACTGACATCCCATAAACATGGAGAGAGTTCATGAGAACAAATGATATCCCATAAACATGGAGAGAGTTCATGAGAACAACTGACATCACATAAACATGGGGAGAGTTCATGAGAACAACAGAAATCCCATACACATGGGGAGAGTTCATGAGAACAACTGACATCCCATAAACATGGAGAGAGTTCATGAGAAAAAGTGACATCCCATAAACATGGAGAGAGTTCATGAGAACAACATACATCCCATAAACATGGAGAGAGTTCATGAGAACAACAGACATCCCATAAACATGGAGAGAGTTCATGAGAACAAATGACATCCCATAAACATGGGGAGAGTTCATGAGAACAACAGACATCCCATAAACATGGAGAGAGTTCATGAGAACTACTGACATCCCATAAACATGGGGAGACTTCATGAGAACAACTGACATCCCATAAACATGGGGAGAGTTCATGAGAACAACAGACATCCCATATACATGGAGAGAGTTCATGAGAACTACTGACATCCCATAAACATGGGGAGAGTTCATGAGAACAACTGACATCTGATAAACATGGGGTCACTGGACACTCAGGGAACACAGTGGGGTAGATGGGACCAGAAGTAGAGCGCGAACCAGGTTCTTTAATATCACAATCAGGGCGTGAATATCCACAGATAGTAATATAGCTCACGAACAAGGTACTAGAGATCAGGGCCCGTATTCACAAAACATCTTAGCGCTAAAAGTAGGTCCTAACTGCCGGATTTAGGAGAAACTCCTAAAAAATTGGGCGTGTCAGTCGTAAATTTAGTACTCCTAATTATTTTTGCGAAGTGTTATTCACAAAGCATTTTAGGCCTAAAAGTAGCTCCTAAGTCTGGGAGAGCTTCAAAGTAGTCAAGAGGACTCCTAACTCGCTAAAACCTATTCACAAAGAATCGGAAAATGGCTTCTGCTGTTGAAAGACGGAATGACTTGGAAATTCTGAATGATGCGCAGTAGTTGAAAAGATATTGGATCGACCGTGAAGGGATTTTATTTGTTGTTGACTTGGTGAGGGAGAGAATTACGTCTCCAACCATGAGAAACAACCAAATAAGCCCCGAAATAAAATGTTTGACAACACTTTGTTACTTGGCCATCGGAAAAATGCAACTTTGCAACGCGGACAATTTAGGGATTTCACAATCATCTGTCAGTTGCTCAATTCAACAAACAATCAATGCGCTCTGTGAACCCATATCATCCGACAGTTTATCCGGTTTCCAATGGACATTCGCCAACAACACAGAATCAAACTTGAATTCATGCACATCTCAGGTATGCCCGGTATCAACGGTGCTATTGACGAGACCCATATCCGAATTATTTCTCCGACCCAAGATGAAGAGGTATTTGTAAATAGAAAAAAAGTTCATTCCATCAACACCCAGATAGTATTTGATGCCGAATACAATATTTTGGACATTGTTGCGAAATGGCCAGGATCCACGCACGACTCGCATTTTAATGGAAAGCAGCTTATGCCAATTATTTGACAGGCATTATGTGCCTGTGGGATGCCACTTGCTCGGGGACAGTGGCTTTGGTGCTGTACCTCCTCCTGCTATGCATGAATTATTTTATTAGGCTATTGAGCGAGGGTCACGTTTAATAGATCATCATAATAATACCAGCCTATGTCATATTCTGTATGCATATTTAAATTGTAGGCTATAAATTACAAACCAAGCTTAGTATGTTTTCCTGTTTGAACGATAGCACATTTATAGGCTGCAATCTCGGACCTCATCTGCGATTGCAGTCCATACCACCTCTTCTCGCCGTCCGAGACTCCGGGGAATGCAGCATTGATCTGGAGGCTGATATTATGCCACGCATCCCGCTTGGATTTGCTGTTCACCCCCGAGCCAAATTTCCCTTTGATTAGGCAACATGCTTTCGCTCCAGCACCAACTGGCCCAGCAGCAGTAACTGGTCGTAGCTCCAGTTGGGCTTTCGCATCCTTTTTGAACTTTCATCCATGACAGTTTAGGGCAAACAAACTTGAACAGCCCGACATTTAAATGATTGCAAAATATTTTCATTGGGTAATAAGTTGCTAATTATTGGGGCAAATGACGCGTTTTATTATTGACTCATTTTATGCTATTGGCGTTTTTACAACTATCTCTTTCCTATGTATGTTTATTTGCCTAGAGCGTGATATGTGGGGACTGCGCATAGTGCATTTTCAGGAGCGCTCAACATGTTATTATTTTATGGGACAAACCAGCCGCTTGGACTATTTCCTCATTTTTTCCGCCATGGGTTGTATGTGGGATATTTTTTTCAATGGGCCGCCCTGTCACCAAACAACCAATCACCGTGCTCATTGTCCCAAGACTCGTGCATGAGAATTGACGTCATCCATAGCAACAGAGATTTACTCCCACCTATCTCAGAGCTACTCCTAGTCTAGGAGTTACCAGTTTTCTTAACTAAAAGTTGCTCTCAGCGGCTTTGGGAATAACTTTTAAGGTTTTACTCCTACATAAAATGTTTTAGCGCGACTTAGGAGTACTCCTAGGGGTAAGATAAGATGCTTTGTGAATACGGGCCCTGGACAATGGATCAGAACCGCTACGAGGGAACTTTAAGCATGAAAGACTGATAAACAGTATATACAGATGATAACAGTAACGCACTGAGATATACAGAGTAAACTAAGAAAACAAGCAAACTCACATAAATCTAAAATAAAACTAAAGCGATAATATAAACCCTCAAAAGATCTCACTATGATATCAATACAAACTCAAACAAATTATGCACAGAGGGAAACAAATGGGCCGGAAACCGCAGAAGCAAGAAAACCAGGATTTCTCTCAGCACCGCCTGGCACCACCTGAATTAAACTTGGAGTTTAAAGAGGCTTACAGACAGGTGTAGTCAATTTATTCAAACGAGGAAGTGGGGAGTCATTAGATAACGGGGTCTGTGGTCTCTGGGCTGCTGGGCACAGACGTGACATATGGAGAGAGTTCATGAGAATGAGTGACATCCCATAAACATAAGAGTTCATGAGGACGAGTTCATATCTCCAGTTTGCCTGCTCTAGTTCTGCAAGCTTCATCCCATTACTGTCAACATTAGTGCCAGATGTAGGATTCTAGCTGCTCAACAGTCCTGGGTTTCCTTAGCCAGATTTTTTTCTTTTATGATGCGTCAAATATTTTCTATTAGTGCATGGTCTGGACTGCAGGCAGACCATCTCAGCACCCGGGCTCTTCTACAGCGAAGCCATGCTGTTGTGATGGTTGCGGTATATGCGTTAGCATTGTCTTGCTGAAATATGCAGGGCCTTCCCTGAAAGAGACGTTGTTGTAAAACCTCTATATTCTGTACTTTTCAACCATAGACTGTATAAAAAGATGGACGAAGCAACCGTGACGTCACCCATTGGTTTCAGCATACCATTGAGGAAGCCTGGATTTTGGCAATTTGAAATGCGCCATTTTGTCATTTTGAAACCGGATGTGATTCCTATTGGACGAGAGCGTGAATTGAATATCCAGGGAGGAGCGAGGGGTGGATCTATGGGCGGATCTGACCATATCAGACAAGGACCAGAGGATAGCCACGCCCCTAAAGCATATACTGGCTTTATCCTTTATTCTAGTCTATTTGGGACCATAATTTACAAAAATGAACATCACGATATATCGGAGGAGACTTGAAACTCGCGATTGATACAATAAAGTAATGTGGAAAATCATTATTGAAATAATAAATCAGGTGGGAAAGTAGGGTCATTTTCTCTTTACTTCTATAGGATTTAACTTTTTTCTGCAACCACCAATGTCGCCATCTGCTGACAATTAAATAGAATGCAAATTTTGGAGATTTCCGCATTGGCCTCAGTTTTCAGACGTGAGTGCTGCGTCCATCTTTTTATACAGTCTATGTTTTCAACATTGATAATGCCTATCCAGATGTGTAAGCTGCCCATACCATAGCCACTATTGCAACCCCATACCATCAGAGGTGCAAGCTTTTGAACTGAGCGCTGATTACAAGCTGGATGGTCCCTCTCCTCTTAAGTCCACACAACAGGTTGTCCATGATTTCCAAAAAGAATTTCAAATTTTGATTCATCTGACCACAGAACAGTTTTTCATTTTGCCTCAGTCGATTTTGAATGAGCTTTGGCCCAGAGAAGACGGCGGCATTTCTGGATCGTGTTCACATATGGCTTCTTCTTTGCATGATACAGCTTTAACCTGCATTTGTGAATAACATGGCAAACTGTGTTCACAGACAATGATTTCTGGACGTGTTCCTGACCCCTTGCAGTGAATTCCAGTGCAGAATCGTGCCTGTTTTTAATGCAGTGCCACCTAAGGGCCCAGAGATCACGAGCATCCAGTATTGACCTTCGGCCTCGTCCCGTGCGTATAGAGATTTCTCCAGATTCTCTGAATCATTTGATGATATTATGTACTGTAGGTGGTGAAATATTCAAAATCTTCGCAGTTTTAAATCGAGGAACATTTCTCTGAAATTGTTCCACAATTTTTACACTCAGTTTTTGCAGATCAGTGAGCCTCTGTCCATCTTTACCTCTGAGAGACTCTGCCTCTCTAAAATGCTCTTTTTATACCCAGTCATGTTACTGACCTGATGCCAATTTACCTAATCAGCTGTAAAATGCTGCTCCAGGTGTTTTTTTATTAGTACATTTTACTTTTCCAGCCTTTTGCTGCCCCTGTCCCAACTTTTTTGAGATGTATTGCTGCCATCAAATTCAAAATGAGCTAATATTTTTCATGAAATGGTAGAATGTCTCACTTCAATATCATCTATGTTTTCTATGTTCTACTGTGAATAAAATGTGGTTTTTTGAGATTCGCAAATCATTGCATTCTGTTTTTATTCACGTTTTACAGAGCGTCCCAATTTAATTGGAATTAGGGTTTGGAGCTTGCTCTCTATCATTAGACTTGGTCACAACCCGGCTCAAGGGCGGTAACACTACATTTTAGGCTTTTCATACTGTTATTGTAAATGAGCATTTAAATCTTGGCATCAGTTTTAATCCTTGTCTAACACTAGTTCAGGATGCATGTCAAGCGATTAATTTTTTGTCTAAATCATGCATAACACAAGCTATTCTGCTGTTGATTCTCCTCTGAGAAGCAGATTTTGTGTTATACAGGCAAGATCAGGATCACAAAAATTACCTCACTCAGTTTTGTGGGACCAATCAAAAATGCCATTTTTTTATGGTGCTGTTAATAAAATTAGATAAAGGGACCAGCCACCTTTAAATTTATCTCCAATAATATTTGTTGCTTTCACAACTGAAAAATTGAGAAAACTCAATGTCTACAGGAAATCCCTTAGATTTATCCCTGTGCATAGCCCAGAGAAGTCAGGCTGAAGGCAGTAGCGCAAATCGAACTGGGAATTGGGGGAGGACACAGACACGTCCTTTATAACAACAATTAGTCCTGGCAAGTTCTCAATCATTTTCCTTTATTGGCACTTTTTCTAATTATCGTAATTGGCAAGTGAAGACATGGTTTCTCTCCATATGCGATCTAACAGCGATTAAATCGTGGGTTAAATTCAGTACAGTGGCGGAACCAGAACAGAGAATTGGGTTGCACAAAACATCCGTTTAACCCTGTAACGCCATTTGTATCATATTTGATGCACGACTTCATGTGACCTCTGTCATCCACTGATCAAGACTTTCCTCAAAAACCTGTTGAATGCAATCTGATACGTCATCTGCCCCCTAGTGGTCTATCCATGCACTGCAGGCAGTAGAGATCTGCAGAACACAAAATCAAGGATGGTTGCCTCGATTCACCAACCTGCAGTTTTTTGTTTTTTTGTTTTTTTTTTTCCACAGAAATCTTTGCTTGTAAAAGTTCCGGTAACAATAACCTTTAAATTGTTACTTCTACTTCAATATGAATTTTTACTGGATTAAAGTAACTTATAAATACACAACATTTTGTTGCTGACAGTACGGTAAAATCGAGCTGAAGATGCACATCAAATGTGATGCTACTGGAGTTTAACCCGAGGAGATCAGCAGGAGCGTCGGCAATCTCCACCGACATTACTGTATTTATGAGGCCTCACTTTTTAAGCCAACACAAAGGCAGTGGTATCCCGGGAAACTAGAAGACTGGAGGCAATACATTGGTAGCACCCATGTCATGTTAGCTTGTAGGGAAGGGGGTCAAGTAATGCTCCAAATTTATGCAAGATTGTGCAAAAAGAAAAACTGTCATGGCCATTTTCACAGGGGTCCTTTGACCTCTAACCTCAAGATATCTAAATGAAAACGGGTTACCTATACCTATGAGTCTCCCTAACAGACTGACTCTTTTCATGATAATCCCAGCAGTTTTGAGCAAAAACTCACATATGTGGTATTTTCTCCCATTTTATTTGAATATTTCTGCATACGGGGGTCCCAAAACATTCTTGGAATTTGGGTAAATTGGGTATGACCAGAAAACTGAGACTCTTGTGATTCAATGAGCCCAATTTTACTCATGGGTGGAAATGTTACTGTGCTCTGCAAAGTAGCCATTTCGTTGCAGTGAGACTAGTCTTTGAAACTAACTTTGAAACCTCACAGCATAAAAACGTCAAATATGATACAAAAACGAATTTCATATATGCCAATTATTTTTTCACTTTTTTGTTTTCAATTTTTTTTTTTTTTCCCCACAGTTTGTTTAAAGGGCCAATAAATACTTCAGTTTCAAAAATTTAGAATTGTCTGGCTATTATTTCATGGTTTGAGCTTTAAAGGGTTAAAACAATTATTAGTCCTGACCTGTTCTCAGTCATTTTCATGATTAACTAAAGGTTCACTCCGAGAGCACTCCACACTTAACAGGTGCTGCTTGTTCTCCAATTAAGTAAGACGGCAATCATTCATCTGGACGCGTATTTGCTGTATTTAAATCAATGTTTTTCAAAATTGCATACCTGTCGAGTCTCATGCAAGTAGCTTGAGCTGCACGCTTTTTATAGCTTATTGAACTGCCGAGTGCCACTTTTTTTTATCAACCCATGCAATACCGAGAGTGAAAGGCGATATTTCATTAGAATGCGGACCAGTTCAATCAAGGCGAAGCATTAGCCTATTAATAAGTAAATTATTTTGCTGCACTGAATTTAGCCCATGATTTCATCGCTGTTAGATCGCATATGGAGAGAAACCGTGTCTTCAGATGCCAATTTAAGAAAATTGGAAAACGCGTCAGTGAAGGAAAATGATTGAGAACTAGCCCGGACTAATTCTTGTCATTAAGGACGTGCTATGCCCGTGTCCACCCCCCCCATTTGCGCCACAGGCTGAAGGTGACCACATGCAGGAGTGCACATCGGCAGCAGCTCAAAGGTCGCTTCGTTCTCTTTGAGATAAGAGTTTATGAAGAGCATATAAAAAGCCTGCGTAAATAATGTAACTGTCTACCGCCTCCAACGTGACGATGTAATCAAGTAACCCGCAAATGTAAAGTGCTTAAACTCTTCGGTGATTTTTAGGGGCATTTGAAGAAAAATAAATTTTAATTTCAAGCATTCCATTCAAAACCTGCTATTTCAACAGGGGTGTGTAAACTTTTTATTTGAACAGATAATGGCAGTTCGGATCATGTAGTGTATCAGCACCTCCCTCTTTCTCCATCTTGATCCTGTTCTAAATGTAGAGCATTCGGTGAAATATAAGCTGAGCTTCATGTTAGCCTCCTTTTACCAACACAAGTTTCTGATATCTCTATCCTCTTATCAAATCATGAACTCACAATGCAGTTTCTGTAACCTGAAATCTCATTTTTATCCATATTTCGAAAACAAAAAAAGTACATATTTTGACTTCGGCTGCATTAAGTCCGGGTTGGATTCTAGAAAATGGCTTGATAGTGATTAGAAAAGCCTAAAACGTGACTGAAAACGGATTTCGCAGCATAAATGTCCCGCGGCAAGCCTCGCATACTCAGTGGAGCTGTAAGCTATAGCGGCAGTCGAGCGGGCTGTAGTTTCAGAAGTTGTAAGACCGCATTAAACTTAATACAAATAAAGTAGCGAAGCGATAAAGGAAATTATTTTTTCTTACCAAATTGGAGGTTCGTGATAATAAATAACACCGTGACTTTGAATCGCTTGGTCGCCATCGTTCACCTGCACTTTAGATTAATGATTATTTCACTCGTCTAATGTGAAAGTAAAACCATTGCAGCATCATAATCCCCTAATAACCGCTGCATAGCTGCAATGTGTGGTGGATGGGTGGGGAGCTCTCCGGAACTACTTCACCTTAATCGATTTAAATAAACAGGTGAGAGAATATTAATATGGTGGGGAACAGCTCTCAATATTACGCAGGATGATGCGTATTAAGACATGACTTCACCTCTGACTTAAACTTTGAAGAAAAAAAAGAGTAACAAAAACATCGCACTTATTCTAACTGCTTTCACACCTGCTTTTCAGTCCTTTCCTCCTCACACCTTTCTTTTCTGTTCTCCTCTTTTCCCTTCTTTATTTTTATTCATTATTTATGCCCTTATGTACGCATATAGCTAAGTACAAGAACACACACATGCACACACACTCTCACACACACACACACACACACACACACACACACACAGGCACACATACATTCTCTCTCTCTCTCTCTCTCTCTCTCTCTCGCTCTCTCTCTCTCTATCTCGCACACACACTTTCTCAAACACACATTAGGTGGGAAACTCCTTGAATCCGTTACTTTTCCCTGAAACCTAAGAACTCAGGTGAGGTGAGTTAAGCGTGTAATGAACATCTTTAATGGATCAATCATGTTTGGTGTGACACCAAACGCCAGCAGACCCTGGGGCTGTGTTATGCGCTTATGTAAGTGTGCGGGGCACGAGTCTCCATAGATTTATCAGTAAATATCTGCTCATAACTCTCACCTAATGGCATGGCGGCTGTGCACTGGGATTGGTGCTCGGTGTAGGAAAATGGGACGATGCTTTATCGCCTGATTGGTCATCAGTCGGTGATGGGGAGAGCTTTTCTTTTTGTAAAAAAAGCAGAATAGTGGAAATGGGGAGTGTGCGGTGAGATGTTTCAGGAGCACACAGGGAGTGTGTGATGAGATGTTTCAGGAGCACACGGGGAGTGTGTGATGAGATGTTTCTAGAGCACATGGGAAGTGTGTGGTGAGATGTTTCTGGAGCACACGGGGAGTGTGAGGTGAGATGTTTATGGAGTACACGGGGAGTGTGAGGTGAGATGTATCTGGAGCACACGGGGAGTGTGTGGTGAGATGTTTATGGAGCACAAGGGGAGTGTGAGGTGAGATGTGTCTGGAGCACACGGGAAGTGTGTGGTGAGATGTTTATGGAGCACACAGGAAGTGTGTGGTGAGATGTTTCTGGAGCACATGGGGAGTGTGAGGTGAGATGTTTATGGAGCACACGGGGAGTGTGAGGTGAGATGTACAAAACCCAAAACCAGTGAAGTTGGCACGTTGTGCAAATCGTAAATAAAAACAGAATACAATGATTTGCAAATCCTTTTCAACCTATATTCAATTGAATACACTGCAAAGACAAGTTACTTAATGTTCGAACAGGTAAACTTTGTAATTTTTTGCAAATATTAGCTCATTTGGAATTTAATGCCTGCAACATGTTTCAAAAAAGCTGGCACAAGTGGCAAAAAAGACTGAGAGAGTTGAGGAATGCTCATCAAACACTTATTTGGAACATCCCACAGGTGAACGGGCTAATTGGGAACAGGTGGGTGCCATGATTGGGTATAAAAGCAGCTTCCCTGAAATGCTCAGTCATTCACAAACAAGGATGGGGCGAGGGTCACCACTTAGTGAACAAATGCGTGAGCTGATTGTCGAACAGTTTAAAAACAACATTCCTTAACGAGCTATTGCAAGAAATTTAGGGATTTCATCATCTACGGTCCGTAATATCGTCAAAAGGTTCAGAGAATCTGGAGAAATCACTGCACGTAAGCGACAAGGCCGAAAACCAACATTGAATGCCCGTGACCTTCGATCCCTCAGGCGGTACTGCATCAAAACCGACATCAGTGTGTAAAGGACATCACCACATGGGCTCAGGAACACTTCAGAAAACCACTGTCAGTAACTACAGTTTGTCGCTACATCTGCAAGTGCAAGTTAAAAACTCTACAATGCAAAGCGAAAGCCATTTATCTACAGCACCCAGAAAACGCCGCTTCGCTGGGCCCAAGCTCATCTAAGATGGACAAATGCAAAGTGGAAAAAGTGTTCTGTGGTCTGACGAGTCCACATTTCAAATTGTTTTTGGAAACTGTGGACGTCGTGTCCTCCGGACCAAAGAGGAAAAGAACCATCCGGACTGTTATAGGCGCAAAGTTCAAAAGCCAGCATCTGTGATGGTATGGGGTGTATTAGTGCCCAAGGCATGGGCAACTTACACATATGTGAAGGCACCATTATGCTGAAAGGTACATACAGGTTTTGGAGCAACATATGTTGCCATCCAAGCAACGTCTTTTTTTTCATGGACGCCCTGCTTATTTCAGCAAGACAATGCCAAGCCACATTCTGCACGTGTTACAACAGCATGGCTCCGTAGTGAAAGAGTGCGGGTACTAGACTGGCCTGCCTGTAGTCCAGACCTGTCTCCCATTGAAAATGTGTGGCGATTATGAAGCGTAAAATACGACAACGGAGACCCCGGACTGTTGAACAACTTAAGCTGTACATCAAGCAAGAATGGGAAAGAGTTCCACCTGAAAAGCTTCAAAATTGGTCTCCTCAGTTCCCAAAAAGTTTACTGAGTGTCGTTAAAAGGAAAGGTGATGTAACACAGTGGTAAAAAGGCCCCTGTGCCAACTTTTTTTTGCAATGTGTTGCTGCCTTTAAATTCTAAGTTAATGATTATTTGCAAAAAAAAAAAAAGTTTCTCAGTTTGAACATTAAACATCTTGTCTTTGCAGTGTATTCAATTGAATATAAGTTGAAAAGGATTTGCAAATCATTGTATTCTGTTTTTATCTACGATTTACATAACGTGCCAACTTCACTGGTTTTGGATTTTGTATCTGGAGCACATGGGGAGTGTGTGGTGAGATGTTTCTGGAGCACACGGGGAGTGTGTGGTGAGATGAATCTGGAGCGCACGGAGAGTGTGTGGTGAGATGTTTCTGGAGCACACGGGGTGTGTGGTGAGATGTGTCTGGAGTACACGGGGAGTGTGAGGTGAGATGTATCTGGAGCACATGGGGAGTGTGTGATGAGATGTTTCTGGAGTATACAGAGAATGTGTGGTGAGATGTTTCTGGAGCACACGGGGAGTGTGTGGTGAGATGTTTCTGGAGCACAAGGGGAGTGTGTGGTGAGATGTTTCTGGAGCACATGGGGAGTGTGTGGTGAGATGTTTCTGGAGCACAAGGGGAGTGTATTGTGAGATGTTTCTGGAACACATGGGAAGTGTGTGGTGAGATGTTTCTGGAGCACACGGGGAGTGTGTGGTGAGATGTTTCTGGAGCACACGGGGAGTGTGTGGTGAGATGTTTCTGGAGCACACGGGGAGTGTGTGGTGAGATGTTTCTGGAGCACACGGGGAGTGTGTGGTGAGATGTTTCTGGAGCACACGGGGAGTGTGTGGTGAGATGTTTCTGGGTCACACGGGGAGTGTGTGGTGAGATGCTTCTGATCTATTAATTGAGAACAGTCAGGATGGTGCTTTTCCTGTTTTGCCCTGAGAACACAATGTCCTTTATTTCTAAAAAGATTCTGAAAGATGGACTCGTCAGACCACTGTACTTTTCCACTCTGCGTCAGTCCATCTCAGATCTGCTTGAGCCCATAAAAGTTGACAGTGTCTTTCGATGTTGTTGATACGTAAATGGCTTTGGTTTTGGGCGATATAGTCTTAACTTGTATTCATAAATGCAATGATGAGCCATGTTTAAAGACCACAATTAACTGCAGTGTTTAAAGCCCATGTGCTCATTCATTACTGAAGAATGTCTCATGTTTAAAGAAGTGTACTGAGGACTCGAAGATCACAGGTACTCAGCATTATTTTTTGGCCTTGACCTCCACGCATTCAGATTTGTGAGTAAGTGACACTCAAACGATCATTGCTCGGAAATGACCAAGCCTTTCGTGAATAGGGTTGCCTGTTACCTTTTAACCAGTTTTCCTGAAGTATGTTTCCAGTCAGTGTTATTTTGAACATTCCTCGTGATACACTGCCTCTGTCCCAAGTTTTTTTTTTTTATTTACTGCAGGCATCAAATTGAAATGAGTAAATATGTACAATGATCAATAAAGTTGATAAGGTAAAATCTGTAACATGGTTTATCTGTACTGTTTTCTTTAGATATACAGTTGGGTCCAGAAGTAATTGCACAGTGACAGAATTTTCATTATTTTGCCTCTGTACACCACCAAAACAGATCTGAAACAAATCAATCAAGATGTGATTGAAGTGAAGAAATTCAGATATTCAAAAATAACAAATGTATGATATAAGTGTGAATTAACGTCTTTTAACTGATGATCTCTTAAGTGCGAAATAGTCACAAAAAGTTTTGTGCCTTCATCATCTCTTCATGATGAGCAACAGGAATATATGTAGGAATATATGTCCTGCATTAATTCGTGCATGAAATCATCATGAGTCATGCATTAGTTCAGCATTACTCACGCATATTATTTATGCCCTCATTATATTGTGCTCATTATGTTATGACCTGGGATTGGATCATTTGTATTGTGAATGTTATTTGTCCTCCCTGCCAGAGGGTGGTGTAGTCGGCCCTGTGGGGAGGTCTTTCCTCAATTGTATTACAGGTGGAGAGCGGTGATTGGCTGTGGCTGGTTGGTGCCCACTCATAGACTGCATAAAAAGATGGACGAAGCAACCGTGACGTCACCAATTGGTTTCAGCATACCATTTAGGAAGCCTAAATTTTGTCAATTTGAACAGCGCCATTTTGTCATTTTGAAACCGGATGTGATTCCTATTGGACGAGAGTGTGAACTGAATGTCCGGGGAGGACCGTAGCTCTGGATCTGACCATATCGGACGAGGACCAGAGGATAGCCACGCCCCTAAAGCATACTCTAGCTTTATCCTTTATTCTAGTCTACTTAGGACCATAATTTACAAAAATGAACATCACGATATATCGAAGGAGACTTGAAACTTACCGTAGATACAATAAAATGATGTGGAAAATCATTATTGAAATCATAAATCAGGTGGCAAAGTAGGGTAATTTTCTCACAGACTTCAATAGCCTTGAACTTCTTTCTGCAACCACCGACGTCGCCATCTGCCGGCCATTGAATATAATGCAAATTTTTGAGATTTCTGCATCAGTCTCACTTTTCAGACCCGGGCGCTGCATTCATCTTTTTATACAGTCTATGTGCCCACTGCAAAAGGGGAAGCTCACCAGCGCCGACTGGCTGCTCTTCTTCCTGATCCCCATGGGTCCGTGGCTGTGCAGCAGATCCTGGCTTTACTGGGGTTTAGATGCTTTCAGAGTACTGTGTGCATCCAGTGAATTGTAGTTAAACTACCTTTGTTTGTAAAAACTCGCCTTGTTAACATTAACAGTCCTGGTAGCTGTAGGGGAGGGAAGCTATTTGTTTTGGGCTCCATTTTCTCCTCTTTTGATTAGGGAGGTAAGCTTCTGTCTTTATTTTGCTTTCCTTTGGTTAGGTAAGTTTGGTTTATCAGATTGTTTTGTTTGTTGTGTTGGCTGTGCCCGCCCTGACGCCTGTGCTACCCTTTATTGTTAATGAAAATTAATTTCTTGTTCTGAACTGTAGCAGTTCTGACACGGCTCATCCTTGGGAGTGGGGAAAAGGGGGAGTCTTTTTTTGTGTTGTGCCCAGATTACCCCTAGGCTGGGGCATAACGATTACACATAACGAATAGTAGTGTTCCCATAGTGATTAATTATGGCAGCTCTTATCATATGAGACAGTGTCTGTTGCCCAAGTCTCTGCTCCTCACTGTTTACAGAAATGTACCAGGGCTCTGTGCTCTCACAATTATATTAATTAATGAGGTAACTTCCTGCAAACATACGGTCTGTCAGACAGGGTTATTAAAGGGGGCCTAACATGCTGATCCTTCTTTTAATACATATTAGTAATGTTATAATGTTGGTTGTCCATGCTCAACCTCTGAAAAGTTTCTAAACATAAGATACAGGGATTTTGCCGTAAACCAAGAACGTGATTTCGTGAGCGTGATTTCCTCTCTGAACAGCTCCTCCCGAGATCTTCACGAAATCTGGGCAAAACCTGACGTCAGGTTGTGCCGTCCAATTAGTACAGACCTAGCCAGAGCCAATCACAGCGCTGGACCTGCCCACACCGGAAACTATTCTAGCAGACATAAACAACCGCAGATCATACTATGCCTTAGTAGCGTCTACACTTTTGGAAATACAAAAGTAGAACCGCAGATCATTTGAGGTGCAGTTTTGTCAGTATCTCTCCCAAAGCTGCTTGTCCGTTTATTTTTGGACGCGAAGAAAAGCACCTATTTCTCTTCCAAAAGACGATGCCACCAAAAATCAGTGGGTAGCTTCTTTGTTTGCTGGTGGCAAACAGCCCCTGCTAAAGGGAACGTTAGCTGTTTGTGCTCAGCATTTCACCAAAGACAGCTTTATAAATAAAGGATAATTCGACACAGGATAAGCATTTCAGCTGCTTCTCAAACCTGAAGCAGTTGCATCGATCAAGCGCTCGGAGCCACAAGCTGTAAGTAACGATATAACAGCAAATAATGTAAGTGAAGCGAATGTGTTAAGGGTGGCTCGCAGGACTGCAAACGATAGTTAGCACTAACAACTGGCCTCAAATGCAGGCTTTGTAAAATATCTGAAGATAAAGCCTGTATCGGTCGCGACTGTCCGTGACTCACAGACACAGAAGCTGTAAGTTGCTTTTACTGCATAAGCCAACCTGACGTGATAGCCAGTTGATTGTGGCTGTAGCACAGCGGCTAACGTAGCCAAGTTACTGTTGCTAATGTTAGCGTCCTAAACATGCAAGAGTGATATCAGGGGAAATTCTACAGAAGGTGTGTGAACATAAACCTCATTTGAAGCTAACTTTTAATACTTGTTTGTAATTTGGATGCTTAATACAACTGTTCACGGTAACAGAACTTGCTGTCTGTAAAACCTGTATTGCAAGGGTTTGTCTCTGTGGTTATGACCGCTCGGTTACCAGCTACTGCATGTTAGTTTGCGTGCCGTGCTAATTAAAAATGCTCCTGGTTAACTTATATGCAGTAATTCTGATCGGTATGCTTGTGTTACTTCGGTAAGCATCAATATGGCAGTTTCATCATAATGTTGCCCGATTGTAGCCACTACAGTTAGTGATCGCTTCACTTATCCATGACCGGGATCAGCTGGATGCTTCACAAATGTCTGAGCAAGCTCTCTGGTGCTACCGTGAAAGCAGAAGCTCTACCGGTTTACAAATGATTTCTCTGCACTACCTTGACATAATTTCATCCCCCTTTAGGGAAATTGTTGTGGCTAACAAAAAGCCGAAAAAGGCGGAGATTAAATAGGTAATTCTTTCCTGTAGAAGTGATCAATTCGCTAGCTCCACATAAGCAACTTGTCCGCGCTAACGGAACTTACGGTCTGCAAAACCTGTATTATGTTCATAACATAACCGAAGCTCTCTCTAGCTGTCGCGTACTATCCATAAAGCTGCTTTCACATCAGACACGAAACAAATTTTTCACAGGACAGATTAGCCTACATTCAAAGTCAATGCAAAGACGCGAATACACGTTTTGGGCACGTCAAGCCGCTTTCACACCGGACGCGAAACGAATCTTTCGCGCGACAGATTACATTCAAAGTCATGACCGCTTATCAGCTACTGCATGTTAGTTTGCGTGCTCTGCTAATTAAAAATGCTCCTGGTTAACTTATATGCAGCAATTATGATCGGTATGCTTGTGTTACTTCGGTAAGCATCAATGTGGCAGTTTCATCATAACGTTGCCTGATTGTAGCCACTACAGTTGAAGCTAACCGGAGAGGTGCTGTATGTGTCTGCCGAGTTGGGCTACAGTTAGACCAGACGTAGATTTTGCAGAGCTTGGGGTGCGTTTTTGGGTGCTTATGAAACGATCGCTTTACTTATCCATGACCGGGGTCAGCCTGATACATCTCCAATGTCTGGGCAAGCTCTCTGATAGTACCGGTGAAAGCAATAGGGAAGCGCACAGCCTATAACGTGTCCGGTATAACAAACGATTTCTCTGCATTCCCATTGATTGAATATTAAATTCTTTCCTGTAAAAGTGATCGATTCGCTAGCTCCACATAAGCAACGGTTCACACAGACGGAACTTACGGTCTTATGTTCATGACATAACCGGAGCTCTGTCTAGGTCTCGCACGCTATACATAATGCGCCCATTTTCCGCGAGGAAAAGCTGGTCATTCCGAGGCAATAAGTAAACCATTACCACAGGCAATTTCCGAAAAGGCCGTTTAGCTTGGAGCTTTCGCCCCTCCGTCATATACCAGCGCAGAAGCTGTTCGTTTCTCCACGCTAACAACACACCACAGCTATGCACACGAACCAGCAGGTCCTAATACACACCGAAGTAGTCCATAAGCTGTTGGTCCACTTTTAGCTGCTCCTCACTGTCCATGTTTCCCTCTAAACTCAGACCCACCGGATTTCTACGGCCTCCGGTCAACACTTGGGCATGTCGACCCGTTCTACAAATTTGTCTATATGGGGTGGATTCTAGCTTCCCCTGCATCCTAGCTAGGAGTAGAAAAACCGCGGTACTCACCAACTGTTGCCGTAGCAAACTGTAGCCGATAGCAAATTCGTGCTTGAGCTGCCAGACTTTCGCAGTGCGTCCTCCACTTTCGCCGTTGCGTTTATTAGAACAAGTTAATTTCATTAGATCTATACACATGTACTGCGTTAGATTGCAGAATTTCCCCGCTGATTCCTTGGCTCAGATGGCAGACGCATCTCACGTTTCACTCTGAGACCCGGAAAACTGCGTTCAGCTGCCTCGTCCCGCCTAGATCCGCCCTCCACAGAGCTGGCCAGTCAGAAGAAAGTGGGCACACGGGGGGGGGGGGGCTAGTGGAAGAGCCACCCCAATGAGGCGTTTCAGGCAGAGACTACTATGGACTACAAATGGGGTTTTTCGAGGATGGCAGTACGAGCGAAATAAGTACCCTTTTTTTACTTTGCGCAATCAGGAGTACTCTAGGGGAGTCAAAGACCAAAATATAAACTTGGAAAAATAGCATATTAGGTCCCCTTTAAATATAAGGTCGTTAACACCAAAGGCTGTGTTTGCAGGCAAAATTAATAAATCACAGATCAGATTTAACACTGTATGCAAAACTGTAACTTGGCTCAAACCTAAAGATTCTTTTTCTTTAATTAAATCTACTGCACCTAATTACACAGCCAGGCCTGAAAAAGAGTATAAGTTAATGAAGTGGAAGTCACCTAAGGGCTGAGTTGACATCGTTGCTGTCACATCCCAACGGCACAAATCTGGTCACTGTGCTGCACTCAGTTGTGTGGTGTACGTTTGCTGTTTGGAAATGTGGAGGTGGATGAAGCAGTGATTTAGATGTTTGGTCTTTACGTGGTCAAACAAAAAAACTTGGACAAATTAGCTCTCCAAATACTGTGTACCTATTTTATTAAACAAATAAGATGCACTGTTAATTACATTTCAATATGATATTTACAGTAAAACAGAATGGATAAAACTTACAGGCCAATTCAGTAACATATGACTAACAATGTTTCAATCATTTGGTTGCACTAAAACATCTACCCATATCTCTTTATTATTGTTAACAGCGAAGCAGAGACTATCAGAGGCTCATTCACAAAGCTATTTGTGTGAGTTTAACACTGACAGCACAAGTGCACTCAACACAACCTCCAGTCATAAAGGAGAACAGTATAATGATAAAATAATGAAGCAAAAGTGTTTATGAGAAGGATTAGCAGCAAAAAACTTCCATGGTGACTGAACAAATGGCAAAAAATGGCAAACAGGTAAAAATAACAGAAATATAGCAGTCTCTAGCTAGAAAAGTTATAGCATCAGTGAGCCTGTTATAATGAGCTAAATAGCCTTCGCTCAGTATTTAATTGTACCGTGCACATGTAAATCATACATAACAATATTACACAGGGCAGTAAGCCACATGCAAACATGGACAGCACGCGTGCGCGCACACACACACACACACACGCACACACACACATAGGCACACACACACATACACACAGACATGCACACAAACACACACATAGGCACACACACAGCCAAAAACAAATACCAGGTGGAGATCTATTATGAAAATGGAAGGAGTATTTTGGTTAAATTATCAGGAATCACTCAGTTGAGATTCAAGTCATCATTTGTCCAAAATCTTTTCTGAATTTCTGGAGCTGTTTTTTCCGGAGTCTGCACTCTTTCTTCACCCAGCACTTTCCCGCAGGTGATCTGATTAAATGTTGTTTCTGCAGGTGATTTCATTGGCTCTTACTTGTGTTTTTGATCTGACTGGGAACTGCTATTTTTGCGACTCTCCTCCTCAGGTACAGATGAGACATGAAAATACCCCCCTCAGTCCAAACTGCTACACGTGTCCTCATCTGTATCGCATGTCCCTGGCTGCTTTGTGTTCCTGAGAGTCAGAGAAGCCCGTCCTCCTCCTTCCTTTCCTCAGGTGTACAGATATTCTGGGCTGGTTTAGTTTCCTCCTTCTCTTGCTGTGTGGTATGGAGATCCTGGGCTGGTTTAGATTCCTCCTTGCTCTGTGGTATGGAGATCCTCTGTTAGTTTCCTCCTTCTCTTGCTCTGTGGTATGGAGATCCTATGGAGATCCTGGGCTGGTTTAGATTCCTCCTTCTCTTGCTCTGTGGTATGGATGATCCTGGGCTGGTTTATTTTCCTCCTTCTTTCTCTTGCTCTGTGGTTTGGAGATCCTTCTCTTGCTCTGTGGGCTGGTTTAGTTTCCTCTTTCTCTTGCTCTGTGGTGTGGGGGGTCCTCCTTCTCTTGGGCCTGGTTTTAGTTTCCTTCCTCCTGTCTCTTGCTCTGTGGTGTGGGGGAGATCCTGGGCTGGTTTAGTTTCCCTCCCTCTCTTTTCCTCCTTCTCTTGCTCTGTGGTATGGAGATCCTGGGCTGGGCTTTAGTTTCCTCCTTCTCCTGGGCTGCTCCTGTGGTATAGAGATCCTGAGCTGGTTTAATTTTTCCTCCTTCTCTTGCTCTGTGGTATGGAGATCCTGGGCTGGTTTAGCTTATTCCTTCTCTTGCTCTGTGGTATGGAGATCCTGGGCTGGTTTAGTTTCCTCCTTCTCTTGCTCTGTGGTGTGGGGATCCTGGGCTAGTTTAGTTTCCTCCTTCCCTTGCTCTGTGGTATGGAGATCCTGAGCTGGTTTAATTTCCTCCTTCTCTTGCTCTGTGGTATGGAGATCCTGGGCGGGGTTAGTTTCCTCCTTCCTTTGCTCTGTGGTGTGTGAATCCTGGGCTAGGTTAGTTTCCTCCTCCTCTTGTTCTGTGGTTTGTGGATCCTGGGCTGGATCAGCTGCTGGGCTCTCTGCTCCTCCAGACGGATGATGGGGACACTGGGAGGTGTTCGGAGGATGTTCGCTCTGAAGGTTTGGAGCTTTGGGTGTGAGCTGAGCTTCCGTCTCAGGAGCTCCTAGTCCACTTCCTTCTTCCCCTTGCTGCTCTGTATGCTGTACTGCAGCTTGTGTTGATTGGATGAAAGCTTTAGAGGGACTGGGCAGAGATGGAGTGGACTTAGGGCTGTTGCATTTTTCAAATTCACTTCCTGTGTTAGGCAGCACAGCTGATGAGGGCTGGATACCATCCTCCTCACTTCCTGTTTTGGGTGAAGCAGCAGGTGAGACGCGGGTATCATCCTCTTCATTTCCTGTTCCGGGTGGAGCAACAGATGTGGGGTGGGTGAGACTTGTAAATTACACATAAATTGGAGTGGTTCTTCTATCTAAATTTAAACACAAGCACACATTTTGTCACAACTGGATGTGGGCTTGAAATCCACCTAAAGAGGCTGAGTCAATTTCAAGTCAAATCAAATTTACAAACAAGAACCACTCCCACTGACTCACTGCATAAGCAGCTGGGATAATAGAGTACTAAAGTGATGATGTCACAGCTACTTAGTTTCTGGTGTCGGAAATAAAATCCCTATGGAAATTTATGATGGGGTCAGGACACTTTCTGGCATTACTCGAACTCGGATTAATTTTTTGAGCCGGCTCGCTCCGAGATTATCCTACAGGGTATACCGATGCAAATTATCACATCAAATTTGTTGTTTCTTGCCAAAAATGATATGCTTTTGTGCTTTTAGTCCAGTTTGTTGTCCGCCTTTGTGAACTACATATCCTCTACACAAATGGGCGAGTACCTCGTGATTTGTTCACGGCCAATTGGGTTCCACAATTTCAGTAAACATTCACAACGGAAGCCATTGGCTATCTCCGTGCAACCGTAATTACACAGCTAGCCACTATTAGCTAGCTAGCTACATGTCTAGAAATGAATGGATAACAGTGAATAGCTATTATTTCGCCGTTTAGCTAGCTAGCTAAGCATTTATGTGCAATATGACTAGCTACACCAATGAACTACCGAGCTAGTCAGCTAGTTAGCTTTTTAATTACATCTTGTGCACATAGCTAAATCGATAGAAAACAGAAAATGGTTAGTTTACCGTCACTTACTGTGATTTAGCAAGCTAGCTAGTATGATTATTCACTAAGTATCACTAGCTAAGCTAGTGAAATAGCTAGCTAGCTAGTTCGCTAGCCTAGCTAGCGAGCTAACTAAGTCAATAAATACAGTGAATAGCCATTACTTGTCTACTTAGCTAGCATTGAGCTACAAGTATTTCACAAGCTGGCTTTTAAATAACTGCACCAAACACAAAATTAGCCAACTACCGAAGTCGGTAAACTAGCTCGCTGGCTCAGTTAGCCTGCTAACAGCTAGTTCGCTGTCAGTTATGATTTGACAAGGCTGATTAGCTCGTTCGCTGACGACCGAGTTTTTCAGCAGACAAACGTTGGCCAAAGATGACTGACTATTAAAGTAAATTGGCGCGAATTGCAAAACTTGATATCTAGCGAGGAAAGTGTAACCAAGTGGAATTTAGAGTGGCTAACTAATTAAGAAAACAAATAGCTATGGCAAGGCGCTGGAAATTTCGAGACAGGAGACATCTAACACATTCTGAACTCCTTCAGCCCGGGAATCAGGAGGATCATGGGATGTGTAGTTTTTAGACTACAAAGAGGATTAGCATGGTGGTGAAAAATTTAAATGATTTGAATTATAGCCGATTCTGTTCAAGAAAAAATATATTTGTTTTTACTCGGAAATATAACGCAAAATCTCAAAAAAGATGGAGGCTTGAAAACAATGGGAAGTGATTCAAAAGTGAACTGAAAAAACAGTCGATGGGTAAAACGAATGGGAAGTTTTACTTCCGACACCAGCGTGACGTCATCACTTTACTACTCTATACTTGTGTTTATCACACGATGGAGAAATGAGGCCCATGATGTAATGCAGGGGGGAAACATAAAAGAAAATGTGAGTAAAATGGGTGAAATTAACTAAAATGTGGAATAGTATGTGAAACAGGTGATATTATAAGATAGAACATTAGATATAGGGCACTGTTTATGGGGAGATGGTCACTCACTGCTTTTCTACACTCACCTGCATGTCTCTCCTCCTGCAGAAGTCCAACACCCTCATCTCTCTCTGTCCGTCTAGGACGCTGAGTCTTTTTTGCAGACTGATGCAGATCTTGGCTCTTATCTGGGCTCAGGGCTTCATACTTCTGCACATTTTTCCTCACGCTTCCTGCAGAAACAGGGAATATGCTGCTTATGGCCGCTACAGTACAGATGCAGGAGGCTCAGATTTGAATCCTCAGATCCAGAGTCGATCATTCTCCTCAGTAGCTATGTTTACATGTGCAAAGTTTCTCCAATCCGATCCAAACCTCGGTTGATCGGAAATTCCAAATCCAAATTCACAAGGACACTGAATGAAATGATCCGATCATGACTTGCGTATACATCACCACGCGTTTAATCAGAATGAATCATTTAGCATGCGCGGAGTTGTCTAATTTTCCAGAAATATTAGAAGACGTATAAGACGAAAAAGCTGTACTTCCGCCCCTGTTGTAAACAAACGCCACATTGTCTGCACGTCCTCGTTCGCTCTTTGTAGCACACATGCACAGTGAAGACAATTTTACCCCAGCCGCGAAGACAGGATCCGAATGGGTGTGTACATGGACGTTGTTCGGAATGATGATTGGCATAAACCATCTCTCTCATTCGGAATGAAATTTCTTTCCGAATGGACAGAATCGGATTAGAATCTTCCGATTGACGTGTTTACATGAAGCATTTTTAATCTGATTGGGCCTTTATTCCGATTATGTGTGTCCATGTAAACATTGCTACTGACAACACTATCAGTGGTTAGCACTGCCGCCTCAGCAAGAAGGTCGTGGGTTCGAATCCGGCCTGAGGCCTTTCTGTGTGGAGTTTGCATGTTCTCCCCGTGTTCGTGTGGGTTTCCTCCAGGTACTCCGGTTTCCCCCACCCACAAAAACATGCTCTATAGGAACACTCCTACCAGTGTCCCTGACCAAGGCTCTGTCTTTAGAAAGACATGCTCTATAGGAACACTTCTACCAGTGTCCCTGACCAAGGCTCTGTCTTTAGAAAGACATGCTCTATAGGAACACTCCTACCAGTGTCCCTGACCAAGGCTCTGGCTTTAGAAAGACATGCTCTATAGGAACACTCCTACCAGTGTCCCTGACCAAGGCTCTGGCTTTAGAAAGACATGCTCTATAGGAACACTCCTACCAGTGTCCCTGACCAAGGCTCTGGCTTTAGAAAGACATGCTCAAAATGAACACTCCTACCAGTGTCCCTGACCAAGGCTCTGTCTTTAGAAAGACATGCTCTATAGGAACACTCCTACCAGTGTCCCTGACCAAGGCTCTGTCTTTAGAAAGACATGCTCTATAGGAACACTGCTACCAGTGTCCCTGACCAAGGCTCTGGCTTTAGAAAGACATGCTCTATAGGAACACTCCTACCAGTGTCCCTGACCAAGGCTCTGGCTTTAGAAAGACATGCTCTATAGGAACACTCCTACCAGTGTCCCTGACCAAGGCTCTGGCTTTAGAAAGACATGCTCTATAGGAACACTCCTACCAGTGTCCCTGACCAAGGCTCTGGCTTTAGAAAGACATGCTCAATATGAACACTCCTACCAGTGTCCCTGACCAAGGCTCTGGCTTTAGAAAGACATGCTCTATAGGAACACTCCAACCAGTGTCCCTGACCAAAGCTCTGGCTTTAGAAAGACATGCTCTATAGGAACACTCCTACCAGTGTCCCTGACCAAGGCTCTGGCTTTAGAAAGACATGCTCTATAGGAACACTCCTACTCTAAAAAATCATGCAAGGGGGTAGTAATTCCAGCTTAAAATAAACATGCAATTCTAGTATAAACATTTAAGTTTGCTACATCTACTTAATTCAGCAAGTCAAACCAACTCAAAAAAAAAAAAAAAAAATCCTTACTTATTTTTGAATGTAATTTAAACGCACAATGTTGCGTCAGCTCAACAAGTCACAATATTGAGCTGGCTCAACTAAAATATCTATCTTCTGAGCACTTGTGGCGGCCTCCATGAGTTTTACTGAAATGACTGGCTTTCAGTGCATCCTATTCTTGACCAGTCTTGCATATTATGTAGCCCTACATAAAACATCTGTATTTTAGATGCATAGGCCTTCATTTTGGCTATTTATACCTACAATTTCTGTTTTTCATTACCTTTTCAAATGGTTTCTCAATTTAAATGAGAAAAAATGTTTTATGCAAAATAAACAGACTATTTAAAAATAGCCATTTATACTAGCTTCTGTTTTTTTCTTACTGTTTAAAATGTTTTCTCAATCTAAATGCTTAGTTTACATTATTTTAACAATATTTTAATGTACTTAACCCCTTGAGTTTCCACCGCAGACAATAACCTTAAATGTAGATGGGGTTGTTCAGAAGTAATCATTTCACTTTCCCAGCAGTTTGGAAACAACAGATAAAACTTTTCCTGATTTCGAGAGTTGCAGCATTTATTAACTGACACACTGCAACCTTCGCTGTACATTTACTGTCACACTGACAACATGTAGCTATAAACTCCAACATACAGCCTGCTGCGCTGCCTACAAACTGCTAACTTTTTTCTCTGATCAGCTGTTGAGCCGCTCTCTATAATGTTATAGTTAGCATGCCAATGTATTTAACATCCTAAAGTCGCTTTCACACCAGACGTGAAACGATTCTTTCGGACGACAGATTACATTCAAAGTCAATGCAAAGACGCGAATACTCGCGAAAACGCGTGTATTTGCGTCTTGCATTGTCTTTGAATGTAATCTGTTGTGCGAAAAATTCGTTTCGCGTCCAGTGTGAAAGCGGCTTCATTCGCGAAAGAGTTCTGAAATGTCGCCCTCGCTGGAAAAGAAATTAACGTTGCTGAGTGCCAGTGCATAGACCTATTTGAATTTAAATTATTTTTCTGTACTGAATGTAGCCCATTATTTTGTCGCTGTTAGATCGCATGGGGGCGAGAAGCCGTGTCTTCAATTGCCACTTCATTATTCTTGAATTGGAAAACGTGTAAAACCATCTAGAATTAGCCAGGACTATTGCGGTCAGTAAAGGGATGGATATTTGCCCCCGAATTTTCAGATCAAGCGCTGGCCCTGACCCGCCATTACGAGTTATCTCGTAGTCGGCAGTCAACGTGTAAAAATTGTTTGAAAATTTGTTTAGTTGCGATGATAACAACTACGTGACAACTAAGTGTCTACGAACCTGGTGTAGGAAAGAGGGGTATAGGTTTATGGGGCACTGGAACTACTTCTGGGACAGGGGTGACCTGTTCAAGCCGGATGGGCTACACCTGAACCGGAGGGGTACCTTTGCACTGGGTCAGCGTATGTTGAGGGTAGCAGAGAGTTATTTAAACTAGGGACTTGGGGGGCAGGGAGGTTAGAGAGTGTTACACAGAGGGAAATGCAGACTGCCCTGATGGAAGCTGACAGCGTTACATGCACTATTGATGATATATTTTTAAAGCAGAAAAGCGTGGTGAGGGGCTTTGAGCAGCGGGCACATGGGCAATCGAAGGAAGAGCGTTCGTGATAACCTGAAATGTTTTTTATCTAAATGCAAGAAGCATTAAAAAATAAATTTCGAGAACTTGAGGCCGTTATGATTAGTGAAGGCTATGACATAGTTGGGATTACAGAGACATGGCTTAGTGAAGAGGATGGACATGAATATAATATAGAAGGTTATAAGCTCTTTAGGAAGGATAGATGCAATAGGCGAGGAGGGGGTGTAGCGCTCTATGTGAACGAACACATAAATGTGCAGGAAATTCCTGAAATTGAACATTCCTTGCCCTCAAGTAAGATATCTGGGTCAGGCTCACTGGCAAACACGAGACTGGTTTAAACATAGGTGTATGCTATCGACCACCAGCTTTGGACAGTACAGTCAATGAAATGCTCTTTAAGAGGATTACGCAAGCTTGTAGAGGAGGAGGGACTATTATTATGGGAGACTTAAATTATCCTGGTATTGATTGGGAAAAGGTGAAAGGACAGGGAGGGGGAGGAAGAATTTCTAGATGTCATAAATGATCATTTTTTGGTGCAGTATGTTAATAAACCTACAAGAGAGAAGGCAATTTTAGACTTAGTGCTCTGTAATGACCCAGATAGAATTAGCAATGTTGAGGTACGGGAGCCACTTGGGACAAGTGATCACTCTACTATTAATTTTGAGGGTTCATGGGAAGTTAAAAAGGTGTATTCAAAAACAAAAATTTTCAATTTTAGGCGAGCATACTTTGACAGGATGCGCTCATATCTAAGTGAAATAAAATGGGAGACACTCCTGGACTGTGAGTCTGTAACTGAGATGTGGGAAAGATTTAAGGGGTTTTACTTGATTCACAATGCAAATTCATTCCAAAGGTGTCCAAAAGTAAGCTGAAAAAGCAGAATCCTCAGTGGATGACCACAGCTATTCGTAGGAGTTTGAGGAAAAGAGGAATCTTTATAAGATGTCAATAGAGGATAACAATGAGATTACTAAGGCGAATACTGTAAAATGCGGGCTGTGGTCAAAAAAAAAGAGCTGAGGAATGCTAGAAGACTGTATGAAAGACAAATTGCAGAGGGGGGCAAAACTAACCCTAAGCGCTTCTTTCAGTACTGTAGTAGAAAAAGTCAAAGAGCAGGTTAAGTGCATAAAGAATAAAAATGGATCGCTGCTATATAATAACAAGGATATTAAGTGGACACCTTAAACGGTTACTTTGTTGAGAATTTTACCTTAGAGCGGTCTTTATTCGCCAGAGGGCATGTCCAATGCTCAAGATTATTTAGCGGAAATTGAGGTTAGGGATAACGTAGTATTAGACAAATTGCATAAACTAAAGGCAGATAAGGCGGCGGGTCCTGATGGCTTATATCCTAGAGTGCTCAGGGAAGTTAGTCAGATCATCTTTAAGCCGCTATCTGCCATCTTTAGACGGTCTTTAGAAACTGGAGAAATACCAAATGATTGGAAACAGGGTAATATAATACCAATACATAAGAAAGGGGACCGTACTGAGCCAGGTAATTACAGGCCAGTCAGTTTAACTTGCATTGCGTGCAAAATATTGGAATTTATCATAAAAGATGAGCTGGACTTATTTCTTGAACGTAACAATATCTTGAGGGATAGCCAACATGGTTTCCGTAAAGGAAGGTCATGCCTGACAAACCTTCTGGAATTTTTTGAAGAGGCCACCAAGACTTATGACCAGAGCAGGGCTTATGACATCATATATTTGGATTTTCAGAAAGCATTTGACACAGTACCGCCTAAGAGACTAATTTTTAAAATGAGCTCCATTGGAGTTACAGGAGGCATTCTGAAGTGGATTCAAAACTGGTTGCAGGACAGAACACAAAGAGTGGTGGTCAGTGGTATCTCATCTGAGCTAGGTATGGTGGGGAGTGGCGTCCCCCAGGGATCAGTGTTGGGACCCCTGCTGTTCCTCATTTACATTAATGACCTTGATAGGAATATTGAGAGCAGATTAGTGAAATTTGCAGATGATACTAAATTGGGAGGTTTGGCAAATAGTTTAGAGTCCACTAAAGTGATTCAGGATGATTTGGATAGAATCCAGAATTGGGCAGAAATGTGGCAAATGAAATTTAATGTAGCGAAATGTAAAGTAGTACATGTAGGTAATAAAAACATTAGACGGGATTACTTCATGGGAGGTTTTAAACTGGAATGTGCTCCACAAGAGAAAGATCTGGGAGTGATTGTTGACCAAACCCCACAGGCTCTAACCATGGGCGTAGCAGTTAAAAAAAAGCCAATTGGATGCTGGGATACATTGCCAAAAAGTATTGAGTTCAAATTCAAGGAGGTGATGCTTCTTTTGTACAACACATTCGTCAGACCACATCTGGAGTATTGTGTGCAGTTCTGGGGACCATACTTTAAGAAAGACATACAGGCTTTAGAGAAAGTTCAGAGAAGAGCCACGAAGCTAATTCCGGGTATTAAAGATGAAAGCTATGAGAAAAGGCTGAAGATCCTTAATCTCTTTAGTCTTAGGAAAAGGAGACTAAGGGGTGATCTGATTGAGGTCTTTAAATATGTTAAAGGGATTAACAAAGTGAATTATGTAGGATTCCTTCAACCAAGTGTTGTTAGTAGAACTCGGGGTCACAAATGGAAGCTGACCAAGGGTAAATTTAGCACTGATATTCGGAAATATTTCTTCACCCAAAGAGTAATTTCGATGTGGAACAGCTTGCCTGACCATATTGTTGAGGCAGAGACCTTGGGAGTTTTCAAGAGCAGGCTTGACTTAAAGTTAGATACCACTGAGTATCTGAAGTGATATATTCACGATAGTACAAAGAAACTGGCGAGCCTAGTTGGGCTGAACGGCCTGTTCTCGCCATTCATGTTATGTTATGTTATGTATTTTAAAGAGAATTTCTCTGTGGTGGAACCTGTTGAATATGTGCTTAATGCTAGGGAGCGAAAAAGCTTCCAGTATGTACCAATTCTTAAGTCCTTATCTGAGATTTTGAAGAAGAAGGAGACCCAGGACTCCTTGATAAACAGTAGTAAAGAAGAACAAAGCAATTCTGAAACTCAGTACGAGTCATTTCATGATGGCACACACTTTAAAGCTAATAAACTGTTCTCAGAAAACGATCTAGCCATTGCTCTCAATCTATATGTGGATGAATTTGAAGTGTGCAATCCCCTTGGAACATCGAGAAAAAAGCACAAAATCACTGCTGTTTATTGGGTTCTTGCTAATGTGCCACCATTGCTCCGATCTTCACTGACTTCTATCTTTTTAGCCATTCTCTGCAAAGCTAATGATATAAAACAATATGGATATAGTACTGTGTTGGAGCCACTGCTCAAAGATCTTGCAAGCCTCGAAGAGGAGGGACTTTTCATTCCTTCTTTAGGCAGACGAGTCAAAGGTACTTTCTGTTCTGTTGTTGCAGACAACTTGGGTGCCCATTCCATTGGTGGATTCGTTGAGTCCTTCTCAAGTTCATACGTCTGCAGGTGGTGTCTTGGAGAACGATCCCAGTTTCAAGAAAGTGAAGTTCGAACAGGAACATTTCCTCCCAGGACAAAAGAAGAGCACAGAGTGCATGTCCAGACTGCTCAGGAGAGTACAGGTGGGTCCCATTGCTATGGAGTAAAGCAGCTATGTCCACTGACAGAAAAACTTGAACATTTTGATGTAATATCTGGTTACCCACCTGGTTTGTTACATGATCTTTTTGAAGGTATTGTACCAAAAGAGTTAGCGCTATGCCTAGCTGCCTTAATCAAGGGAAAATATTTCACTCTCATAGAGCTGAACAAGTTAATCAAACAGTTTCCATATAGGTGGGCAGATAAGAAGGATGCACCACAACCAGTACCGTTGAATTTTGCTGCAAAAGGAACAGTTGGTGGGAATGCCCACGAAAATTGGGCTTTACTGCAGCTCCTTCCTCTCATTGTTGGCACAAAGATACCAGTGAGTGAACCAACATGGCAGGTTCTTCTCAACCTCAAGGACATAGTTGAACTTGTCCTAGCCCCAGTTCATTCAGAGGAGACAGTTTGTTTCCTGGACAGTAAGATTTCTGAGCATTGACACAGATTCTGTGAGGCTTTCCCCGAGCAAAGACTTACTCCAAAACATCATTTTCTAGAGCATTATCCTCAGCTGATTAAGGCTTTTGGACCACTTGTGTCATTGTGGACCATGCGGTTTGAAGCTAAACATAGCTTTTTTAAGCGTGTGGTCAGAAATACACATTCTTTTCGCAACATTCTTCTGTCCCTTTCAGTGAAGCATCAGATGATGGTTGCATATCATCTACATGACAGTAAGGTTGTCCAACCTTCATTGCAGGTAACAAAACTGTCCAAGGTGAACTTGACTGCGCTGAGAGAAGACATCAAGACAGCGTTGGAAACAAAGTTCCCTGGTGAGTCAAGTGTTCAGATGGCCAACACAGTGTGTTTTAGTGGCACTAGATACACCATTGGAGTGATCGTAGCTAATGGTTCAACAAGTGGCCTCCCAGATTTTGGAGAGCTGATTCAGATGGTGGTTGTTCATGGAAAACTAGGATTTGTTGTAGAAAGCTTAAATGCTTGGTACACTGAACATCTTGGAAGCTATGAAATGGAAAAGGCAAAAGCCATCAAAGTTCTTGAGCCAGCTCAGTTGTCTGACCTATTCCCTTTAGCAGCATACACTGTTGCAGGGAGGCGTATGGTGACACTGAAGCGATACATTTACCTGCCATAGATGGCTTATAGTCCAATCTGTGACGTGCTGATTAAATTGGTGCATACAATTTCCACACGAGGAATTCGCTGTGTGTTGCTTCTGCTATTTCTTTTTATTGGGAAACATTTCTTTAAGAGCTGCTGAACTTTGGTTATACCCTTGGTTGTGTAATTTCCTGACGATGACCCAAACTCAGTGATTCTGCTATCTGTTTCTCTAGGGTAACAGCAGAAATGATTGGAGATTTACATTTCTATCCTCTCTCCATCTACTGCTATAAAATTGTCAAACGGTCTAAAAATCACAGTTCTACCACATAAAGTGTGACGCACATCCAGGCTATATTTAAAGGAATAGTCCACTTTAAATGAAAATTCAGTCATTATCTACTCACCCTCATGATGATGAGAAGTCTAGTGTAGTTTTTTAATCCACAAAACATTCACAGGAAAACAGCTTGCAGCAGTTTTTCCAAATAATTTAAGTCACTGGCAAAATGTATTTTTTTTGTAAGTTCCCCCCCTATTACATTTTGCCAGTCCTGACCTCAACTGTTTGGAAACACTGCTGCAGTTTTCCAGTGAAACTCCAGCAGTGTTTTGTGGATGAAAAAACTACACTGACTGAATTTTCATTTAAAGTGAACTATTCCTTTAAATACACCCTCACTGAATTGAAATTAAGTGAATCACTTTCTTTCCTTTTTTGAACAAGTGTATCTCCAGTTGAGTAAAACATTGCCTGCCTGCATTCTAACCTAGCTAAGGTTGTGAAAATGGCAAAGAGCAAACCTAATAAAGCTACCAACTCTTTTTCTTTTCTTCCTTTATTTAAATGATTGAAGTGTTGTGGTCAGGATGCTCCTTTTCTCACACAGTCTTTTTGCAATCTAGTGGTAGTGACATGAAATGGCAGATGTCACAGCCAACAACCAGCGACCCCCAGACAATAGTAGACAAGGTATTAAATCTCATTATGATCAATTGCATTTGTAGTTTGATAATGGTCTACAAATTTGACAAATTTTAGCAAGAGAAATAAGCCACGATGCTGCTAATCAGGAACTACTTGTATGATTGTCTTCTTCTTATGCAATACCTTTTCAGGGAATATTTCCTGTGCTGAAAGAATGCTGAATGCAATATACAACAGGGAGGTGGTGTTGCCTGATGGTCATGCTGATGTTCCTGGTAAGTTAATCAGGTTCTAGTAATCTTAAATAGCTAAGAGAAATTCAAAATGTATGGCAAACTAAAGTTTGGGCCTAAGATGTTTATAATATCCACATGTTGCTATGTCAGATCCAAGTGATGTATTTCTGTTACAGATGCCCAAACGTCTCATCCGAATGCAGCTGCCACACTTCGCCTCATACTTAAGGACCATGTGATTGACAAGATGGAATTGCCGGGTGGAATTTCCGGGACAGTGGATGAGCTTCAATCTATTGAACAACAGAAATATGGGTTTGAGCCGGGGAAGTTTACCTTGCATTACAAGGATGCTGATTTTGGACGGGAGTTTTTTTTCTCTTACCTCAACAAGAGATCTCAAGCACAAAGACACAATTAAGGTTGTTCATATTGTTGAACTCAGCTCACTCAACTTGGTTGTAACTGACTTTGATAGCTTCAACACAAGTGCATCCAGCAGCTCCATTCGGCCGGCCAGTACTTCATCTGAATCCTGTGATACAGCGATACTGTCATCACCTGAGTACAGTGATCAGCGTTCTCAATGTTGGCCTTCTGAATTTCCAATTCCATGCTTCCGCAATGACACAGAGCTTGTGCTAGCGGCAGGTAATGAAGCTTTCAACAAAGATGGAAGTCCACTCAGCTGTACTGCCATCCTTTCAGGCATCCTTGAGACATTAGCTGGAAGCATCTTTGAGTATGTTGCCTATCCTACAGCTGCACAGTTTGCCGATGTAGCAGAAGCATTGATTCGAAAACATCCTTGCCTGAAAGAAACAGGGTCCTACAATGGATGTTACGGATGGCAACAAAGACTCAAATTTAAAATGGGCAATTATAGAACCAAACTTAGAGGGCTTGGGGCCCTGAGCTTGATGTGAATGCTCTAAAAAAGAAGCGAGCAAATGAAAAAACGCCTGCCAAGAATGTGAAGAAGGCACGGAAGGGTGAGGCGAACTACTTGCCACCTCATCCATAGGGAGAAACACAAGAAAGTTTGGAACGTGAAAGGCTGGAGCTCCTAATCGAAGTGAAGAAGAGAAATAATTCCCCGATCATTAATGAGAAAATGGAGAGGACACTGTCCATTCGCAGAAAGGAAGTTGTCACCCTGTCCCCACCTGTCAGTGACTTGAAGGAACGTTGGCCTGCTCTTTTTCTTCCAGCACAGGTAAATGTTTTTTTGTTGTTGTTTTTTTAATAAAATTTGGCAGGAGTATGGTTTTAGCTGAATGAAAGTTTAATTCTGACAACTCTTATCCCATGTTGCTTTGTTTTGTGTGTCACACAGATCAATGAAGAATATAGAAGGATTACCACCGCTAATCTGGAGTCAACTTTCATGCAAAATCTGGATCGGTGCATACCAAGCCTAATGCCATTGGTGTTGTCAAGAGGAGGGGCTGCAAAAAAGAAGATCGAGAACATCATGGAACTCCTTAAGGTACATGACTCCGTACTTAGGATAAAAATTAAAAAAAACTGACCCTTTTTAGGAAAATTTCATTCATCCATGTTACCTTTTTTCTTCTGGGAATCTAATCCTGAGGTGCTACATGAAACCCTTAAATAATTAGAAAACTGGGTCAGTCCATCTCAGATCACCCAAAAAAATAGCATTTTTAAACCTCACCCCCTCCAATTTATATGAAATTTGGTAGATAGGTAATTTATGGCCAGAAAAGCCAAAATTGTAAATTTCGTCTATCTCGGACCAACGGTTTTCGAGATATTGCAATTTCAACTTTTCACTTTGTCGCAAAAAAGAGCGTGGCCGCCAAATTTCAAATTGCTGTAACTCAGCAACCACTGGTCCGATTTTGAAAAACAATGTATTTCTGTAAAGGGGAGACCACAAGGAATCTAAATCTGGCATTTGTTTATGCATTTGGGTACTTTTGAGTTGGATGACCTTTTTACCTATATTTTGACCTTAAAATTGGCTCTGTGGGACACGCCCAACCTCTTTGACACCATTATGGCAAATGTAGCCCTATGTTTCAACTATAACATATAAAAAAATTGGGGGGTTTTTTTTTATCCTCAAGTAAATTGGGATAGAATAGAGGCCTACCTCAAGACTCCTTGTAGATATGTGTATAAAGTGTGTAGAATATGTACACAGAGTCTACTTGTACCTTGTCCAGCTGTGGCATCACCTTGCATTTTTAGCAGGATCATAAACAAGCGCAGATTCTAATCAATGTTTACACTGCAGTTCAGTTGTCTGATTACTTCTATCCTCTGGCTGGTAACTAAGTTATTGTGGGCTAATTAACTAATCTTAATTAGTTCCTTATCTCATTTACTATGCCGATGTTTTGACAGCAATTTTCAGCAACAAGTCGGTGTTTCTAACCTGAAGCATGAGGCCCCATGCTCTGAGCACCTTACACACAGACACTGGGCCCCTAACAGCCATTACAAGTTTTTAGTTTCTCTAAAAGAAAGGAAGAGCAGAATCATAATCCGTATTTCCTCGGATGTTTTCTACAGGATTACCTACATACCAAATTTCATATAAATTGGAGGGGGTGAGGTTTAACTCATTGGGTGAACTGAGCTGAACTGACCCAACTTTAAAAAAAAATTCTTTATCAGGACAACACAATTGAAACACGCCCAGAGGTTGCCATCCGCTGCCTAGTGGTTTATCTTGGGGAAAAGGAGGAGGATCTTTTCCAATATTTGGTAGGTAAAACTAAATCACTTTTTTTTTTTTTTTTTTTTTTTTTTTGCATTTTGACTACAGTCATCAAGTTGATACAGTATTTTCTCCCAACCCTTAACATAATAGGGTTAGGGATACCAGCTAAATGACAATGAAGACTGAAATTTTGTTCTGATATTTGTGCACCCAGGATGCTGAAGGCCAAATCAGAGATCTTGAGAGCCAAGTGATGAAGATCCTAGTCACCAAAGGCGCCACAGCATCTCCAGCCAGTGCAACTATCATGATCGAAGGGACAATAGTCATTGAGGGGTTGAATGTACCAAGGGCTTGTGCTTTGCTGATGGGACTCATTTATGCCCTCAATCTGAGCTACCCGAGAGAGCTCAAGTACACTTTTGAGGCATTTCAGAAGGTGTTCCTAAAATTAGATGGTCAGAAGACCACCCCAAAAGTCACATTGCTTAAGCAGAAGCTGTCAGCAATCATCTTTGAACCTCGTCGCTGAACATCAAACATAGTTCTCACTTGTACTGTAATGAACTTGTGTGTGTTTAACGTTTTCATTTCACTGAAACTTTTCTCTTCAATGCTGGAGCTTGATTTAAAGTGATTTCAAGGTTTCCCATGTTTTGTAAAAAAAAAAAAAAAATGGAACTTTTATATTCGAATTCTCCAAATATTTCAAGATGACCTGACGAAGAGCAATGGCTCTTCGTTGTCTCACCATTAAATATTTGGAGCATTCGAAAATATTGCGAAGTTCCATTTTCTTTTTCATTGTTTTTCACTGAACTCAGCACCCGTATTAGGGATGTGCGTATTTCCTTGACGATTCCCATGTTTTGTAGCAATGTTGTTGCAATATAATCATCTTACTTATCATTTGAAAATGGCCTGGGTCCGAGTCTGAGTTTTTCAAAGACTGTTTAACATGCTGGAGTGTTAGCTCAAGAGTTAATTTAGCTCATTTCACATTGATAAAATAATCTCCAGAAATATTTTGGGATAAATTTTGTTTTAATTAAATTGGTAAGTATACCTTGGTTTTTGCAGACCCAGACTGTAAAAAGAACCTGTCTTGACATTTGTTTAATAAAATGTTGAATTGTGAAATATGGTTCTTCTTTTTTATTTCCCCTGACTTTAGTAAATCAAGGTATTAATACTAAAGAAGGTATGTTAACTATTTGCATGGACATTTCTGAGTAGAAAACAAGAAACAAATTAAGTTAGAGCAACTTTATTTGAATGATGAGACAACTTAATATTTCAATGCATATTGAATTAATATTAAGTAGGTATTACTTAATTTAGCTTTTGGATATAGAAGAAAAACATGTTTATTGTACTTAATTTAATGGTGTAACTAACACAGGCATTAAGTACAGCCAATGTGAAAATTCAAATTGTACCCACTGAATGTCAAGTAGATTTAACTTAATATAGCTTTCAGTGTATTTAATGATTTATGTTGGTGTAATAGTGATATGCTAGTAACAGTTACTTAATAATACTGAAGTTGGGACAACTTAAAAAGATCCATGCAAATTGTTAACACACCTTTTTGAGTTGACCCAGTACATTATTTAGTGTCCCTGACCAAGGCTCTGGCTTTAGAAAGACATGCTCTATAGGAACACTCCTACCAGTGTCCCTGACCAAGGCTCTGGCTTTAGAAAGACATGGGCAGTTTCTCAATACCAAGAATGCTAAGAACGAACTTGCATTCTTCGGAGGAACGTTCTCGCTAGTCGTTCTAGGAAGAGTGCACTTCCAAGGCTACGAGCACTCAGAACGCTGTCGACAGTTTGAGACGATGCGTTCTCGTTGGTATTACGCAATACGCCAGCCAGTGAGCCGCGACTTCCTCCGCCATCATCCTTTTTTTTCCATCAGTAATGTTTGCTGTGGGGGAAGAGGGGTCTGTGAGCGTAAGCTAGTTAAGGTGCTTAGCTTAGTTACGTTCCGCCGGCTTTTGTGGAGTTTCTCTACAATGAAAACATTGGAGCATATTCGACATAAAACATCGTAAAGCAGCCAATATTCCAAATGTACTCAGATAATAGTTCCTCGCCTGAAAATTAGCAGAATAGTTTTTTGCTAAGAAATTGCGAACGAATACTGACAGATTACATTCAAAGTCAATGCACAGACGCGAAAACACGCGAAAACGCGTGTATTCGCGTCCTTGCATTGACTTTGAATGTAAATCTGTCATGCGAAAAATTTGTTTCGCGTCCAGTGTGAAAGCAGCTTTACCGATCCTGGGGTGCATTTCCCAAAATCACAGATGCTAACTTGCATAGTTGGACCCATTGACTGTGAATGGTCGAACTATGTAAGTTGCTAATTTAGATAGCAACTACCCTTTTGGGAAACGTAACCCTAGCCTTCTCTCTCAGGGGCGTCCCGCTCCCGCTTAGATACCGAAAAGAATTCTGGGATATGCGTGCTGTCAAGTTCACACAAGTTACCATCCGATGCATCCTCGGAAAAATGGGCAAGTCAAGAACAATTCCGGGACTGGTAACCGTTCTCGTCGAGATGCGAACTTTGAATTGAGACAGTACATGGTCTCAGAGGGATGACGTTTCTCAAGATCACAAGAACAGAGGTACAGAGAAGAACGCATATTGAGAAACGGTCATGCTCTATAGGAACACTCCTACCAGTGTCCCTGACCAAGGCTCTGGCTTTAGAAAGACATGCTCTATAGAAACACTCCTACCAGTGTCCCTGACCAAGGCTCTGGCTTTAGAGAGACATGCTCTATAGGAACACTCCTACCAGTGTCCCTGACCAAGGCTCTGGCTTTAGAAAGACATGCTCTATAGGAACACTCCTACCAGTGTCCCTGACCTAGGCTCTAGCTTTAGAAAGACATGCTCTATAGGAACACTGCTACCAGTGTCCCTGACCAAGGCTCTGGCTTTAGAAAGATATGCTCTATAGGAACACTCCTACCAGTGTCCCTGACCAAGGCGCTGGCTTTAGAAAGACATGCTCTATAGGAACACTCCTACCAGTGTCCCTGACCAAGGCTCTGGCTTTAGAAAGACATGTTCTATAGGAACACTCCTACCAGTGTCCCTGACCAAGGCTCTGGCTTTAGAAAGACATGCTCTATAGGAACACTCCGACCAGTACCCTGAACAAGGCTCTGGCTTTAGAAAGACATGCTCTATAGGAACACTCCTACCAGTGTCCCTGACCAAGGCTCTGGCTTTAGAAAGACATGCTCTATAGGAACACTCCCAGTGTCCCTGACCAAGGCTCTGGCTTTAGAAAGACATGCTCTATAGGAACACTCCTACCAGTGTCCCTGACCAAGGCGCTGGCTTTAGAAAGACATGCTCCATAGGAACACTCCTACCAGTACCCCTGACCAAGGAACTGGCTTTAGAACTGGAGTTGGTCCCCGGGTGCTGCTCTGCGGCTGCCCACTGCTCCTAACTATAGGATGGGTCAAATGCAGAGGACAAATTACCCCACGGGGTTCAATAAAGTGTATCTTATCTCTTATTCCAGAGCATCACTCGAGCAGAGTCACCGCCAAACTCAAGTGCAGGTCATCCTGCAAAAAATGGTTAAATCTGATGTAAGTGTCCTGACTGAACTTTCATAAAGGAGCTAAACTTTATTTTAACAGTTCGCTGCTATTTTTTTTATGCCTATTGAAAAATGGATGAAATGATGTGAAGCAGGATATGAGATAAAACATTAGATCTAGGACACTGTTCATGGGGAGATCATTACTCACGGCTTCTCTACACTCACCTGCATGTCTCTCCTCCTGCAGAAGTCCAACACCCTCATCTCTCTCTGTCCGTCTGAGACGCTGAGCCTTTTTTGCAGACTGATGCAGATCTTGGCTCTTATCTGGACTCAGGGCTTCATACTTCTGCACCGTTTTCCTGACGCTTCCTGTAGAAACAGGGAATACGCTGCTTATGGTCGCTACAGTACAGATGCAGGAGGCTCAGGTGTGAATACCTGATCTTGCTCTGATGGTCAGGATAGAGTCACCCTTTACTCTCCCTGTTTACACACAGTCATGTGTTACATCCTGTATTTATAATCGCAGTTTTATAAATTATAATTAGTGCCGTGGGCTATCGCACAATGACAATCGTCTGTACAGCTATGCAAAGCAAAGCTCGAGAAGACTGCCTCTGGGCGTGAAGTTCTGTGGAACCACAGACAACAGAAACAGATTGAAACACAGACACACTCACAACTGCACTTACAACTCCACACACACACACCCACACACACACACATGCAAACACACACACGCACAGGCACACACACACACACAGCAAACAATCACACACACACACACACACCCACACACGCACATGCACACACACACACACACACACACACACACACACACACAATCACACACACACACACACACACACATGCACACAATCACACACACACCCACACACACACACACACACACACACACACACACACACACACACAATCACACACACACACCCACACACACACACACACACACACACACACACACAATCACACACACACACACACACACACACACACACACATGCACACAATCACACACACACACACACACACACACACACACACACACACACACACACACACCTGCACTTACAACTCCACACACACACAAACCTAATGTTGAACTGAGCTCTGAGGGTCAGCTTGTCAGTTGGTGACATCACCACCTGCTCCTCTGCCTGAGGTTATGATGGAACTATCAGTGAACTGAAGCCTGGCCACCATGCTGGGCTCCCTAAAATCCACTCCACATCCCCTGGCACTTTCACATTTTCCAGCAGAAATTTTCTCGTAAATTTTTGGGCTTCCATTAAATGCGTTGAGGGCATTGGAATTCACTGACAGGCCGTAAAATTCAATTCATGACTCAAAAACTCCTCTGGGTAGTTTTCAATTTCAGTTCCTATCCATAATAAGACATGAAATAAGATAGGGATGCTCCGATCGATCGGCCGCCGATCGTTATCGGCCGACATGGACCCTACACAGGTTGATCGGTGGGCTCTCGTTGCGCCGATCAGAAAAGCTGATCATGTTTTTTTAAGCTGAGTAAACAAGATATTTTGTGCGTGTGACGTAAATTACCCGAAACTATTTCCCGCGCGTAACGTAATTACCTGCGACTGTGACTGGCAGGATGAGTTCTCCAGTCTGGGAATTTTTCACCGTTTCCGAGAGAGATATAAAACTCGCTGTTTGTAAGATATGTGACGCCGAAATTCCGAGAGGTGGTACAACACAAAGACATTTTAATACCACTAACCTGATCCGACATTTAAGAACGCGCCACGCAACGCAGTACACGGAGTATGAGGAGCAAGTCGCGGGGACAAAAAAAAAGGCGCCACTCACCCAACCCACTGTGAGTGATACGTTTAAGCAGCAGGAGCCCTATAGCAGGGACAGTAAAAGGTGGATGGACATAACAACTAAGCTTATGGAATTCATTGGACTTGACGAGCAGCCTCTTTCCGTGGTGGAAGACACGGGGTTCCGACGATTGATTTCATTCCTGGAGCCACGCTATGCACCCCCTGGACGTAACGAGACCGTATACACACACATAGATAGACTTTTGAAAGACAACGTCACATCCATCAGTTTTACAAATGATATTTGGTCCTCGAGTACAAGTCCCGTGTCGATGTTAAGTTTAACAGCACATTTTATGGACCCGAACTTTCAGCGACACAACCTCGTACTCCACTGCCAGGAATTCACCGGTTCACACACAGCTGACGCTTTGGCAGAAGCCTTCAGACGCATGTTTGAGTCCTGGAGCATCCCAAGAGAGAAGGTCCATGCAATCTTACGGGACAACGCACAAAACATGGAAAAGGCTATGAGAGATGCAGCTTTGCCCAGCTTACTATGTATGGCGCATACGCTACAGCTTGTTGTCTCCGAGGGAGTATTGTCACAGAGAACTATTTCGGATATAATCAGTTCAGGGAGACGCATCGTGGGCCATTTTAAACACTCGCTGTTGGCTTACTCCCGTCTTCATGATATTCAGAAGCAACTCGGCCAGTCAGTCAGAAGACTTCAGCAGGATGTTCCAACAAGATGGAACAGCAGTTTGCACATGCTCCAGTGTCTCTTGAAGCAGAAACGGGCTCTTTCTGCGTATGCTGCTGATTATGAATTGCCGTGTTCATTCACCAGTAACCAGTGGAAATTAATCGAGAATATGATCACCCTCCTCGCCCCGTTCGAGGAGCTCACGCAACAGATCAGCTCATCATCTGCACTGGCTGCTGATGTCATTCCATCTATTAAAGCCCTCACACGTCTTCTAGAAAAAACAGCTGATTCCGACCACGGAGTGAAAACTTCAAAAATAACATTGCTGGAAGCGGTCCAAAGACGATTTGCTGACATTGAATCTGAAAACCTCTATGGAGTTTCAACCATTCTGGATCCAAGGTGAGACAAACTTATTTTACTTAACCTAAATCATCTAAATTCATTAGGGCTACAGTCTCACGGAGGTTACATGAAATGAGATGTTAAATGTTAAGCATAAAGTTCACAGGTGAATATGTGATGTCACATCACATATGTGTGTATATGAATATGTGAATATGTGGTGAGTGGTGGTATGTGGTGTATGTGAATATGTGGTGTGATTGATTTGAAGGTTAAAAAATAAATCAGTGTACACAGCCACTCTTCTTCATTTTGCCACTCTGTTGTGCAACTCTTAAGTGTTTGGCAATGTAGATGTGTGTAGCCTACAGAACATGCAATTCATTTCAGATTTTTTTCCCTCCATTTAAAGATACAAAGACCGATACTTCCCTGACCATCTGAAGCCACACCTGCGTGATCTGCTTCGGGATGTTGTGGCAGCACTTCCAGGCCACAGCACTCAACAACCGATCAGCTTGGAGGAGTGTGGGTCACCACAAAAAAAAGACACCAGCTGCCAGCTCTCTACAGGCAATGTTTGCAGAACTGGTAGATAAAGATGAGGATCAGAGAGCTGAGGAATCTCCAGTCATCTCAGAAATTAACCTCTACCTGTCTGAGCCTCTAACACCACGCAGTGGACAACCACTTGCTTACTGGCAGGCTAACAAGGAGCGATTCCCCACACTTGCAGAAGGAGCACGAGCCTACTTGTGCACACCATGCACCAGTGTGGATAGCGAGAGACTATTCAGCACTGCAGCACACGTTTTGGATGAGAAAAGGAATAGGTTAACCTCCAAAAATGCAGAGATGCTAATATTTTTAAAAGAAAATTTGCCATTTATGCTTAAGAATTAAGAAAATACAGTAGCCTATACCCTAGAGCCTGTTTTTCTTAGTTTTGGTCTTTGACTTTTGTTGGCATGACTTGGGAAGGCTATTTATTTTGTTTCATATATGGGAATACATTTTGTTTTTTGTTCCACTAAGTGGAATTTGCTTATTGCCTCACAGTTAAGGTTTGTTTGTTTGTGCTAAAATCAGCCTATTCATCCATAATGTGTGTACCACTCTGTTATAGAGAACAATGAGAATTTTATATATTATTTATATTCCATCAATTGGATGTAATTTTTGTTTCCTTATGGCTAAGGCCTATTATGCCTCTTTTTGTTTAAAATTAAAATTTTTGCCTTACTTGGGGAGTAAGGCAAGTAAATTATTTATTTGAATTTTATTTAATTTATTTCTCTTGACAGGGCATGTCATGTTTACTGATGCACAAATAAAAAAAGTTGTTTGTGGTACATTAAGATCTTTATTGTATTAGCACAAATGGTTTTACCACTTTAAGTGGTGCACGAGGCTAGACTGTTATACAGGACATTGAGTATGATTATTCTCTCATCTATTCTGTGATCGGTGATCGGTATCGGTATCGGCAGATTTATGATTTCTGTGATCGGTGATCGGATCGGCCCCCAAAAATGGTGATCGGAGCATCCCTAAAATAAGACATACAGTAACAGTAGATGTTAAATCGTCCCCTAAAGATTTAAAGGCCAGGAGAGAGAACTCATAACACAGCATACCCTCTACTCCAGCTTTCCAATTCCTTCTCTTTCAGTCTTGTCTCTCCTGTAAGACAAAAATACAGTACATGATATTATTCATTATTTATCATGTTTCTGTCACAACCCTCATGTGAATCCCTTGTGTGTCCCTTTGTAATTCAGCAGCTTGCATGTCTATTAGGTGTTTTTTTCTTTTGTGATTGGTTTGCATCTTTCGCGTCTCCCCTGCCCTGCTGTGTCTCATTATGTGGTTGTTTCCAAATGACAGCATGACATGTATTTAGGCTCTCTGCTTTATATGCAAATTGCTGGATTGTTAAATTGCATTCGTGCTAAAATCCCTGTCAGGATTACTTGTAGAAATTCTTTTCTCTTCATCTAATGTAACTAGCACTTAAGTGACATCAGTTTCCCTCAGTCTTTATTCAAACAAGCTCCCAATCCTAATCAGGGTCCAGAGGTGGGACCGAGTTCATGTTAACCCAGCTCAAGCCTGTTCATCAGTTCAGTTAATCAGAACAAGCCCCCAAGACTAATCAGGATTCAGGTCTGGGGCTGCGTTCTTGTCAACCCTTTCAGTTTGCAAGGAAAAAGCTCCAAATCCTTCTCGGGTCATCAGGATTGGAACAAAGTTCCCCTCAAACTACATCCTCCTCCTCTGGAACAGTCTGGTGCTTTGGTGGCAAAGTCAACATAATATCTAACTACATCCCGGAAGCCACTGGCCAGCGATTTGCAGCTCAGCCCTGCCTGTTACACCTGTACTGAACAGTGATGTCATCATCTGGGGTTTCGCCCCCAATCTGAACCATACTGTGGTCCATAAACTACCTGTGTGATTGTACACCTGCCTCCGCATGCAATTCCTGGTTTGGACCATAGTAGTTTCTCTGTTTTAAAGATCGTCACCATAATTTAATACCTTACACAGAGATTGATGTTCTTTGTCCTTTTCTTTTTGATTTTCTCTATAAACATTATTATTATTATCATTATAATTATTTGTAAAAGTGCTAGTAGCAGCATCAGCAGCAGGAGATGTAGTAGTTTTAAGCATTATTACACGCGAGGGTGCGTTTGACCATCATTATTGTCACGACAGTGATGCGGCCAGGAACGAGGCACTTGCGCCGAGTTCCGTTAGCATCACTGAAGTAGCAATAATGACGGTTAAGCACACCTTCGAGTGTAATAATGCGATTATACAACTACAAAATACCAACAAAATAAAATGTATAATCAAAATGTATTCATACTGTGGGCATTTCGCTCTCAAAAATTTAAAAGTTTTTTGCTAGTATTCTCTCCATTTCCGTGGAAATACATGAGATCTGACGTTAAAGGGGACCTATTATGCTGATCCTTCTTTTAATACATATTAGTAATGTTATAATGTTAGTTGTCCATACTCAACCTCTGAAAAGTTTCTAAACATAAGATACAGGGGTTTTGCCGTAATCCAAGAACGTGATTTCGTGAACGTGATTTCCTCTCTGAACAGCTCCTCCCGAGATCTTCGCGAGATCTGGGCAAAACCTGATGTCAGGTTGTGCCGTCCAATTAGTACAGACCTAGCCAGAGCCAACCACTGCGCTGGACCTGCCCACACCGGACACTATTCTAGCAGGCACTGACAACAGCAGATCATACTATGCCTTAGTACCGTCGACACTTTTGGAAATACAAAAGAAGAACCGCAGAACATTTGAGGTGCAGTTTTGTCAGTATCCCTCCCAAAGCTGCTTGTCCGTTTACTTTTGGACGTGAAGAAAAACACTTATTTCTCTTCCAAAAGAGGATGCCACCAGAAATCAGTTGGTAGCTTTTTTTGTTTGCTGGCAGCAAACAGCCATGGCCAAAGGGAACGTTAGCTGCTTGTGCTCAGCATTTCAGCAAAGACAGCTTTATAAATAAAGGATAATTCGACACAGGATAAGCATTTCAGCTGCTTCTCAAACCTGAAGCAGCTGCATCGATTAAGCGCTCGGAGCCACAAGCCGTAAGTACCGATATAACAGCAAATAATGTAAATGAAGCTAACGTGTTACGGGTGGCTAGCAGGACCGCTAGCGATAGTTAGCACTAACAACTGGCCTCAAACGCAGGCTTTGTAAAATATCTGAAGATAAAGCCTGTATCGGTCGCGACTGTCCGTGACTCACAGACACAGAAGCTGTAAGTTGCTTTTACTGCATAAGCCAACCTGACGCGATAGCCAGTTTAGTTGATTGTGGTAATAGCACAGCGGCTAACGTAGCCAAGTTACTGTTGCTAATGTTTGTGTCCTAAATATGCAAGAGTGATATCAGGGGAAATTCTACAGAAGGTGTGTGAACATAAACCTCATTTGAAGCTAACTTTTAATACTTGTTTGTAATTTGGATGCTTGGTACAACTGTTCACAGTAACAGAACTTGCTGTCTGTAAAACCTGTATTGCAAGCGTTTGTCTCTGTGGTTATGACCGCTCGGTTACCAGCTACTGCATGTTAGTTTGCGTGCCGTGCTAATTAAAAAATGCTCCTGGTTAACTTATATGCAGTAATTCTGATCGGTATGCTTGTGTTACTTCGGTAAGCATCAATGTGGCAGTTTCATCATAACGTTGCCCGATTGTAGACACTACAGTTAGTGATCGCTTCACTTATCCATGACCGGGATCGGCCGGATACCACAAATGTCTGAGCAAGCTCTCTGGTGCCACCGTGAAAGCAATGCGAAACGCAGAAGCTCTACCGGTTTACAAATGATTTCTCTGCACTACCTTGACATAATTTCATCCCCCTTTAGAAATTGTTGGGGCTAATAAAAAGCCGAAAAAGGCAGGGATTAAATAGGTAATTCTTTCCTATAGAAGTAATCGATTCGCTAGCTCCACATAAGCAACTTGTCCGCGCTGACAGAACTTACGGTCTGCAAAACCTGTATTATGTTCATAACATAACCGAGCTCTCTCTAGCTGTCGTGTACTATCCATAAAGCTGCTTTCACATCGGACACGAAATGAATTTTTCGCGCGACAGATTAGCTACATTCAAAGTCAATGCAAAGACGCGAATACAGGCGTTATGGGCGCATTAAGCAGCTTTCACACCAAACGTGAAACAAATTTTTCGCGCGACAGGTTACATTCAAAGTCAATGCAAAGACACAAATACAGGCGTTATGGGCGCGTTAAGCAGCTTTCACACCGGATGCGAAACAAATTTTTCGCGCGACAGATTACATTCAAAGTCATGACCGCTTATCAGCTTCTGCATGTTAGTTTGCATGCTCTGCTAATTAAAAATGCTCCTGGTTAACTTATATGCAGCAATTATGATCAGTATGCTTGTGTTACTTCAGTAAGCATCAATGTGACAGTTTCATCATAACGTTGCCTGATTGTAGCCTCTACAGTTGAAGCTAACCGGAGAGGTGCTGTATGTGTCTGGCGAGTTGGGCTGCAGTTAGACCAGACGTAGGTTTTGCAGAGCTTGGGGTGCGTTTTTGGGTGCTTCTGAAACGATCGCTTTACTTATCCATGACCGGGGTCAGCCTGATACATCTCCAATGTCTGGGCAAGCTCTCTGATGCTACCGGTGAAAGCAATAGGGAAGCGCACAGGCTATAACGTGTCCGGTATAACAAACGATTTCTCTGCATTGCCATCGATTGAACATTAAATTCTTTCCTGTAAAAGTGATCGATTCGTTAGCTCCACATAAGCAACAGTTCACGCAGACGGAACTTACGGTCTGTAAAACCTGTATTATGTTCATGACATAACCGGAGCTCTATCTAGCTCTCGCACACTATCCATAAGGCGCCCATTTTCCGCGAGGAAAAGCTGGTCAGTCCGAAGCAATAAGTAAACCATTACCACGGGCAATTTCCGAAAAGGCCGTTTAGCCTGGAGCTTTCGCCCCTCCGTCATATACCAGCGTGGAAGCTGTTCGTTTCTCCACGCTAACAACACACCACAGCTATGCACACGAACCAGCAGGTCCTAATACACACCAAGCAGTCCATAAGCTGTTGGTCCACTTTTTAGCCGCTCCTCACTGTCCATGTTTCCCTCTAAACTCAGACCCACCGGTTTTCTGACGGCCTCCGGTCTACACTTGGGCATGTCGGCCTGTTCTACAAATGTGTCTATATGGGGTGGATTCTAGCTTCCCCCTGCATCCTAGCTAGGAGTAGAAAAACCGCGGTACTCACCAACTGTTGCCGTAGCAAACTGTAGCCGATAGCAAATTCGTTTGAGCTGCCAGACTTTTCGCACTCGTCCTCCACTTTTGCCATTGCGTTTATTAGAACAAGTTAATTTCATTAGATCTATACACATGTACTGCGTTAGATTGCAGAATATGCCCGCCGATTCCTTCGGAGACGATCAGTTTCACTCTGAAGAGCCGGACCAGGAAAACTGCGTTCTGCTGCCTCGTCCTGCCTAGATCCGCCCTCCACAGAGCTGGCCAGTCAGAAGAAAGTGGGCACACGGGGAGTGGGGGGCCATAGAAGAGCCACCCCAATGAGGCGTTTCAGGCAGAGACTTCAATGGACTACAAATGGGGTTTTTTGAGGATGGCAGTATGAGCGAAATAAGTACCCTTTTTTTACTTTGCGCGATCAGGAGTACTCTAGGGGAGTCAAAGACCAAAATATAAACTCGGAAAAATAGCATAATAGGTCACCTTTAACTAGTCCTGGTCAGCCAGCCAACTTGGGCTTATGTTTTCTAGACATTGTGATTTCCCAAAACTGAATAAATACCGCACATAGCAACACAAAACTGCTTTGCTAGCTCAATCATGTTGTAACTAGAATATCCGCTGGCAAAAAAAAATAATTTTTTTTATGGACTGATAGTTATACTTCTGCCGACATCTCAGTCATTTTTAAGCTAACAGGTGCCGTGATAACGACTCATCAACACAGCTGATCTTTATCTACAACAAACTTATATTAACGGTTATATTTAAATATAGGCAACAGCTTTCCAGTGTCGCGCCAGAACAAACATCTATCTTTTAATAAACTCACCAGCAGATGTTTCATTTCAGCTGGGGGTGTGTCACTCCAATTTAACGTTAGCTCCGATTAATGTGGCTAAGCAGCAAAAGTAACTAAAAGTAACCTGTAACATTAATGCTGAACAGAGTCACATAATTTCAACTCCACCTTTCGGGGGCTTTCGCTAATCACCTTAATTTAATGCTATTATCAATTTACCTCTGCAATATTAAGATAGGCAGAGTAATATTTTCAGTGATGAGGTATTTTTCATTTGAGCACAGGCTAACCATGTTGTCTTGCTCATTTGAGAACATTCTAAACATCTAATTGACCAATCAGATTGCTCTGTCAGATTTACATGTTGTATAATTAATTAAATAGCATAGTAGTTGTAGTTAGTAGTTGCAGTAGGGGAAACCAGGGCAGAGTGAAACACCCCCAATAAAATCTGTCTTCATGCTGCCCTCTGTCTAAGCTCATGCACCAAGAACACTGCAAGGATGCTGCATCGTTTGTGACCGGAACCTTGGAAATGAGTCAGGTATATGTGCTTTTTATGGAAAATATTGTTTTTCCATATCTTTAAACCAATTATCCAAAAAAGTATATTATCTGATAAATTATATTGTGCTCATGCTGAGTTATCTCGAAAGCCATATTAATGATGGATGGGGGTAATCTTACTTTATACACGCTAACATGGCCAGCAAACACCGGCCGACATGACAGTGTTGCATGTCGGGAGAAATCTCATATGGTCGGGCAAAGTGGACGGGGCAGAGTGGAACACTATTCCACTTTGCCCCAGGGCATTTCACAAAAGTATATCAAGTATTGCTGGAAAATCCAGAATTTGCAACTTTCAAATATTCCAATGATTTAATTGTAACTTGTCCTTAATCCCCTAATCTAGATCATGAAAATCAAGCGTTTCGGAGTGAACGACCATGACTGCTCCAGCCCACTTTAAAGGTAGCAGGCCATTCAGAACTATGCAAGTATTATCAGGCCATAATAATAAAAGATGTACCAGCACAGCGCTGTACCAGGACGTAAATGATTTTGACAGTGAAGACCTCTAGGGGAAGGAGTCCCGTGTTTCACTTTTTTCCCCAAAGATCCGGGGCAAAGCGAATTTGTATATTTTTTTCAAGTTCATACCATTTAATAAAACTGATTCTTTGAGAAACATTGTTTGTGTCATTTGTTAGTAGTACGCCTAAGACAAGATTATAAACCCAAGGTTTTGCAATACTTTGCTTTAAAATCCTGTTTTGGCAGGCCAAAAATTTTTGGTCCGCTTTGCCCCGGGTTCCCCTAGTTACCAGTAGTTGTAAAGATTGATTTTTTTATTATTGAACAACAATTTCAGAAATTTTTCTGCTATCCCATGTCTACAGAGAATTCATTCATACCAAAGGACAGTTTAGAGTCTCCAGTTAGCCTGACATGCATGTCCTTAGACTGTGGGAGGAAACCCTTGCAAACACAGGTAGAACATGCAAACTCAACACATTTGATTTGTTGCCTTTGATTCTGTTGCCATTCTACTCGGTCTTATCAGTATTTTCGGCGATTGCTTATTGGTTTAGATCTGTAACAACGAAAAGTGTTCTGTCACTTACTGTTAGCACTTGTACTTGTCTCCTAGGAGCTCTGCACTTTTGTTCTGATCTTGTGCACTTTTGTACGTCGCTCTGGATAAGAGCGTCTGCTAAGAACCTGTAATGTAATGTAATGTAATGTAATGTAAGAAAGGCTCCAGGCTGGATTCAAACCCACAACCTTCTTGCTGTAAGGCAGCAGGGCCACCCATTTCACCACTGTGCAGTTGTAATTGAAATGGTAGTTGTCATAAAACAGGAATGCAGTCTGAGTTCCATCCTAGATCTGCACATGAATACATTTATTAATATAACTGTCATAATTCTGGATGTTTGTGTGTGGGTTTTGGACTTTTCTTTGTGGCTCTCTTCCCGGGACGATATAGTTTCTTGGGCTATCAGATTCTTTGCCCGGCTGGCTGATTGAGCTGGGGCGGCGTTTCCCCAGAATCTATATAAGCAGGAAGTCCGGCACGCCTCCTTCGCTAGAGCGTCTGTTTGTAGCTAAGCACTATAGCCGAAGATATCTGCAGTCAGGTTTTGTTTGACTTTCTATCTTCTAATTATTGGAGTTTCGTCTCCCTCTTTCTATCTCTCTTTGCTTCCATTGTTAGGACTGTTATACGTCCTTTGGAAGCGCGAGTACTTTCGTTTGGTCTGTATTATTCTCTGTGTTTGTTCTGTGTCCGTGCTACTCTCTCTGGTCGTTGCACCTGGCCTCCGTATTCCACCGGCCATTATAATAACTTAATATGCTATTTGAAATACCCTTACTCTTGTGGGATTTCTTGTAGTACAGTAATCCTGCAATGATGATGATGATGATGAGGACGAGGAGAGTAATGACGACAGGAATCACAGCAAAACTTTCTGAAACACAAAAAAACAGAGAATACAGCCATGAGAAAAACGTACCAGGCAAAACTGTTACTGTTAAACCGCATGTTTGCATGTATATGATTGATTGATTGATTGATTGATTTTTATTAAAGTGTCTTGCACTTACGTGCCCAGCCCAAATGGGCTTATAAGACACTATTGACATAAAACACAAAACACATTACATAACATAGAAAGATGACCAACATACAAAACACATTTCCATCCTTTTCACAGTTAGATTAATTAAACAGATCATTGTCAAATTAAGTCAGGATACAGATTCCTTTGCCGCAGTTTCCAAGCATTTTCCACGTATCTCGCCAAGCTATAAATTTCATTTTCAAATAACCAACCCAGCATATCCCCATCAGTCATCCAAAACAAATCGGGCTTTTTACGTTGAATTCTCTCAAACATACCTATTCTTAAGTCATGATATACAGGACAGAAAAACAGAAAATGCCATTCATCCTCAACAACCCTTAAATCACACAAAACACATAGCCTGTCTTCTTCTGGAACACCTTTATAGCGCCCCACCTCAATCTGCAGAGGCAATACCCCTGCTCTGAGCTGGGCACACAAAGACCTCTGCAGTCTACTTAACCAGCATTTGATATATGGCTCTGTGGCATAGTCATTTTTAAAGTGCAGGTAACTTCTCAGTTTGGGCTTATTTGACACCTGCCATTGCCATTGCTCTTTGTAAAAATCAAACAGAGACTGTCTAACCTGGGATATTTTAATTTGTAAATTATTTGTAAATAGATACTGTACATTAGCTAATGAGAGTATTTCCAGGACCTCCATTGACCACGGGTAGTAATGAGCTTTATCCCAATTGAAGACTTTCCGAGTAAGTCTGTCTTCAGGTAAACGAATAAGGCGATTCCACAATCTAATTACTTCCGCCCTTTGTTTCACCAAGCAGGGCTCCCAACCCATATCTCCCTCTAACAGCTCTAGTTGTGAACCTATGTACTCCAAGAAAACACCTCATGGCCCTACTCTGAATTCTATTACATTCAGGAGCATCTTGAAGCCCCATACCCCAGCTGCATAAAACAAAACAGACCCAACTAGACTTTCAAACAGCTGGGTAAATGTTAAAAGCTTATTTCAGGGCAGTGCTTCATCCTATTAATAATGGCCCCTAAAGCCCTCCTGCAGACTCAGACAGAAGCCTTCTCCCTCTGAAAACGTCATATTTTAGTGAAAAAAAAAAAACCAAGGTATTTATAAGTTCTGGAATACCTAAGCTGTGTTTTGCCCAAAAAAGAAATCAAATTCACTCGTGGAGCAAATGGTTTTTCTAAAATGGACTACTTGTGTTTTATCCCCATTTATAGAAAGTCTCCATTTATTGCACCAATTCCTCATAATGCCCAACATTTTTTGCAGTTTAATTTCTTCTTCAGCGAAGACAACAATATCATCTGCATATAATAAAATGCTGAGGTTAAAGCCATCAATGTCTATACCCAAGTTTGCTGACTTTATCTCTTGAGCCAGATCGTTCACAAAAAGTGCAAAGAGAGTGGGTGAAAGAACATCTCCCTGTTTGACTCCGAATGGAGTAGGGAACCATCCTGTCCTCATATCATTTACCTGCACACAGGCTACTGGAGCCCTGTACAGAGCTTTGATGGAATTATACAGATGACCTGTAATACCAACAGAAAGTAACTTATATTTCAAAAGATCTCTGTTAACCCAATCAAAAAAAGCTTTTTTAAAATCAACAAAACAAACAAAAAGTACTTTTATTTTCCTGCAGTCTTGCTCTAATGACAGGCAGCTAAAACATAAATATGATCAATGCACGCTCTGTGTTTTCTAAACCCATTCTGTTCATCCACCAGGATTCCATTGATCTCAATATATTCACTGAGTCGATTATTGAGAATACCGGAAAACACTTTATATACTGTACTTAACAGGCTTATGCCTCTATAATTCAAAGGTACTCTTGGGTCAGCCTTGGTGGACTTTGAGATAGGCTTGATGATCGATCTATACCACATCGAGGGGACAGTCCCACTCTTAAAGCAATACTGGAATAACGTGCAGAGTATTTAACAGCTTGGGGCATTTAAGAACCTCATTAGACAGTTCATCCACACCAACAGCTTTATGAGGTTTGGTTTTTTCAATTGCCTTCTGTACTTCTACTAGGGTAATGTCATTGTTTAGCGCACTATTAAAATAGGGCATTTCCAAACTAACAGATCCATCCTCAAGTAAATATTTTAAATTACAGATCTCCATTAAAAACACATCATTAAACTGATGGGAGCTAGAACAAGTGTACAAATAAGCTATAATCTTTCTCCCATCTATCCAATACTTTGTCTGTCTCAATACAGACTCCCCTTTCTGTGACTATTTCAAATGGAATTAATTTATTTCTTTTTGGCCCAAGTTTATTTATTTCTTTCCAGAATTGCTGTGGATTAGTATTTTGAAAAAGCTCCATTTGAAGAGCTATACCTCTCCTATAACGCCTTTTGTACAGTCTAAGTTTTTTATCAAAATCATATTGACAGGTTTTAAATCGTCATACAGGCTCCTCCTTAAACCAAGCTCCTTGCATTTTAAATATCGTTTCTCTGCCAAACGGAGATTTGACCAACTACTATGCAACTCATTATTCCAAAAAGGTTGTTTAGTTCGGTGCTGTTTCTTTCGGTTCCGTTTTCCAAGCACTTTTGACCCATATTGACTCATTTCCCCATGTAGAACCCTACAAAAAAGTTCATAGCAACGATCAACATTATCCTGTGCTTCTCCGTCTTTGCCCAGTTGCGCTAAAACATCCTTAAGGGCTCCATCCGAGGCTTCAGAGGTGAGGAAGTCATCCTTGAGCTTTCTTATTGGCTGTTTATAGAGTGGTGTAGAATCAGCACTATTTATAAATATCTCAGCTGTTTGAAAACGTAAATAAAGCATGGAGTGATCAGGAAACCTGCTACTTTCATCTATTAACCCCAGGGACCCAGTTCTTTCCAAAAGTTCAATTGGAGTGAATACTTTAAATTCAGTACATGTTCTTAAGTCTTCATGTCTCGTCACAATATAATCAACCACAGCCTTACCCTAACAGAAATAGATGTAAAATTATCAGACTCGGTTTATTCTTCCATTTACCAGGCAGCATTTAGACTCTATAAGGAAATCAATCAAACTTTCCCCATGTTTGTTCAAGCCCGAGTCTAACACCACTCTGGGGCTAATATCGTCCTCGTCGACATAATCTCTGTGGTGCATAATCGACTGTTCAGGTCCCCACAAATATATACAGAATCAGCCTCAGCCGTATAAATTAAAGACAATAAATCGCAAAGAAAAAGTCAGCATTACGGCCCCATGTCGATGTTTCAGGAGACAAGTAACATGATATCAAAATAAATGAATATTGTGAGCTAGTGTGCTCGAACCGCAAACATAGAATTCCGTCATAAGTCTTGTCTACAACCGTTATAGAAAAGTTGTCCAAAATGGTTTTTTGACAAATATACCACCCCCCCCAGAGGCTTTGACAGCTCTTTTTATGAGCAACACGATTGTGTCAATCCAGGTGTATCCTTGAAGCTCAGGTATAAGAGTGGACAAATGAGTCTCATTTAATGAAATAATTCCTGGCTCAAACGAAAGAAGCAGTTGCGCTCTCAGTTTACTATTAGCAAGCGTCCATCCATTAACGTTCCAATGCACTAAAGCAATATGGTCCGTACTTACAGGCTGGGCATGAAATCTTCAAACCGATGGCTGTGGCCTCGATCCCATGAGTCCCCAGCTTGACCACGCTTCACTAGGCGTCCATTATTGGCCAAGTAGTAGTCTTTAGCAGCTGGGATCTCCCTGAGAAGAGTTCTAAGATTGAATTCCATAAGACGCTCAGCGTGTGACTTCGCTGACGAAACATATACCCTTCGGTAACTTTCATTGTCCTTGAGTTTAGGCCTCCGCCGAAGCACAGCCACTTTCTCCAGCGTGACTCGAGTTCCACTCTGATGAGTCCCGGATTTCGCCCTCGTGCCCTCATCGCTCTGACGCCACAAGTTTTGGCACCGGCTCGCAGTCCATTCCCTCGCACAGCAGAGTTTTTACTTTGGCCTCAACATCTTCTCCCTCCGTTTGTGACAGTCCCACAATCACCAACGACACGTCGGGATCAAAACTGCTTACCTTCGGCTTTCTTCTCATTAATTTTAGTTTCAATCCGGTCCATTCTGGAACTCAGGATTCCCACCTCCAAATCCAATGCGTGATGCATCTCCTTGACTGCTTTATCCACCTCGGCTTAAAAACTTCTTGGCTCTCGCTAATAAGTTTATCCATTGACCAGCGCAGCCTTTCCAATTTGTCGTTCATTTGTTTTTTCAATTGTAGTCTGCATAGTGTCCATTTTTGCGCTAAGCGCCGCATAATTCATTCATTAAAAACCCGGCGTGGTCACTGTCGGCGTCTTTCTTCGGAGTCTAGTATTATCAGCCATAGTGCCGTACAGACAACTCGACTCTACACTAAGTACAAATCAAAGGCTGCCAAATTGTAACTACAGCCAACTTTGTAACTTATTTTAATCTGAATCTGCTATTTAATGGCAATTTTTAGGATTTGTATTCAAGCGTTTGGGAGACGAAAAAAAAAAAAAAAAAACTCAAGCGGCCATCTTCCTTGTATAAATAAAGCGTGTGTGAAGGTGAGTGTTTGTGTGCGTGAGAGAAAGTTTGTGTGTGTGTGTGTGTGTGTGTGTGTGAGCATGTATGTGTGCGTGTGTGTGTGTGTGTGAGTATGCGTGACTGTGTGAGTGAGTCAGTGAGTGTGTTCCTGCACATGAGTGAATGAGTGAGTGAGTGAATGAGTGTGTGTGTGTGTGTGTGTGTGTGTGTGTGAATGAGTATGCGTGAGAGTGTGAGTCAGTGATCGTGTGTATGAGTGAGTCAGTGTGAGGGTGTGTGTGAGTGAGTCAGTGAGTGAGTATATGTGTGTGTGTGTGTGTGTGTGTGTGTGTGTGTGTGTGAGTAAGTCTCCGTGTGTGTGTGTGCGTGTGCGTGTGTGTGAGCAGTGATACTTACCTTGAGGAGGGTAGCAGCTCTGCAGAGGAAAGGCTGCTTTGCTCTGACTCACTGCGTTGCTCAGCACACAGGTGTAGACTGAGTCAGAGCCCTGTGCTGCATCCAGCTGCAGCTGAGACCCCATCTGTGACTCAATCCCAGGCCCCTCCCACCTGCTCTGAGTGGCAGGTCTGCCGTCCTCCAAACACAGCAGGGTCACTGAGGTGCCGCTCACACTGCAGCTGACTGATGCTTTTCCTAAAGGATCTACAACAGGAACAAAAGCACAATTACAGCATCAGAGAACAGAGAGGTGAGAACCACACATTAAGCTGTACAACCCACAACAATTTATCACTACTAACGTGTGTCCAACGTTAAACTTAATAAAACTTATGAAAAACACAGCATAGACACCAGTCCAAAACTGACCCAGCATCTTCACTATCTCAGTGTGGTACACCAGTTAAACTCACCCAGCACCTTCACTCTCTCAGTGTGGTACACCAGTTAAACTAAACCAGCACGGTCACTCTCTCAGTGTGGTACACCAGTTAAACTCATCCAGCACCTTCACTCTCTCAATGTGGTACACCGGTTAAACTAACCCAGCACCGTCACTCTCTCAGTGTGGTACACCAGTTAAACTCACCCAGCACCTTCACTCTCTCAGTGTGGTATATGAGTTACACTCACCCAGCACCTTCACTCTCTCAGTGTAGTACACCAGTTAAAATAACCCAGCACCTTCACTCTCTCAGAGTGGCACACCAGTTAAACTCACCAAGCACTTTCACTCTCTCAGTGTAGTACACCAGTTAAACTAACCCAGCACCTTCACTCTCTCAGTGTGGCACACCAGTTAAACTTACCCAACACCTTCACTCTCTGAGTGTGGTACACCAGTATAACTCACCCAGCACCTTCACTCTCTCAGTGTGGTACACCAGTTTAACTCACACAGCACCTTCACTCTCTCAGTGTGGCACACCAGTTACACTCACCCAGCACCTTCACTCTCTCAGTGTGGTATACCAATTTAACTCACCCAGCACCTTCACTCTCACAGTGTGGTATACCAGTTAAACTCACCAAGCACCTTTACTCTCTCAGTGTGGCACACCAGTTAAACTCACCCAGCACCTTCATTCTCTCAGTGTGGTACACCAGTTAAACTCACCCAACACCTTCACTCTCTCAGTGTGGTACACCAGTTAAACTCACCCAGCACCTTCACTTTCTCAGTGTGGTACACCAGTTAAACTCACCCAGCACCTTCACTTTCTCAGTGTGGTACACCAGTTAAACTTACCCAGCACCTTCACTCTCTCAGTGTGGTACACCAGTTAAACTTACCCAGCACCTTCACTCTCTCAGAGTGGTACACCAGTTACACTCACCCAACACCTTCACTCTCTCAGTGTGTTACAGCAGTTAAACTCACCCAGCACCTTCACTCTCACAGTGTGGTACATCAGTTACACTCACCCAGCACCTTCACTCTCTCAGTGTGGAACACCAGTTAAAATCACCCAGCACCTTCACTCTCTCAGTGTAGTACACCAGTTACACTCACCCAGCACCTTCACTCTCTCAGTGTGGTACACCAGTTACACTCACCCAGCACCTTCAATATCTCAGTGTGGTACACCAGTTACACTCACCCAACACCTTCTTTTTCTCAGTGTGGTACACCAGATACACTCACCCAGCACCTTCACTCTCTCAGTGTGGTACACCAGTTAAACTCACCCAGCACCTTCACTCTCTCAGTGTAGTACACCAGTTAAACTCACCCAGCACCTTCACTCTCTCAGTGTGGTACACC